>PVJH01001250.1:13531-221669 GCA_004026705.1 Nesogale talazaci
ATAGAAGGAATCACCGCCTATCCATCCTCTGCCATCCCACAATTGACTAAATTACTAATTCTTGGTTAATGAGGTATGAGAATAAGCATAGATTGTGCTAGAAAGAAATATATGTGAAAGCTGGCATACCCTCCTATTTTCTCCTGCCTGCTGTCCAAAATCTACACAGGGCTAGATGACACTGGCTTGGGTAGCCATTTTGGACACAGATTCAAAGTTGCATATTGAGGATGGATGTCAGAGCAACAAAATAGAGAGTATTTGAGTCTCTGGAGATGGGAGGACACAATACTGATTTGAATAACTGCTGGTGCTATTTGGAATTTCTGCTGCTATTCCTTAGACCTAGTCAAAATTAAGTAGAGGTAGAAACATTCGTCCCTCCATATGTATGGCATTAATATGCCCACTCTCTATAATCATTTAAGAAAGAATGGAAAGAAGGAAGAGAAAGAGGAAGGAAGAAAAGATTGGGTCATGTCTAATCCCAATAAATAATATTAAAGAAAGTAATTGGTTTATGATAGACAGTACTATCATGGAAGGTGATGATAAATGAGAAATAAATAGCTAATAGTGGTGAGTGACATATTTTGCTCCTGTATTACTTCCTATTGGGCCAATTTTTTTTCATTTTGCTGATACCTATTAGGAATTAGCAAATCTGCTTGATTCCAACTTACCTAGAGTGAGACTCCTTTCTCAAGAAAAGTATAAGGAATTTTAGAGGATCTGTTAGATCACGAGGGATCCCTGGTGGCACTGTGGGTGAGGCATAGTCATTAGTCAAAAGGCTGCTTCTTCAACTTCAGCAGCTCCTACATGGATGAGGCTGGCTCCTGTTAGACTCCTGGTCTCTGAAACCCTATATAAGATCTCACTACAATTGGGACTGGACATGATGGCTGTGTTATTGATGCCAGCAGAGGGTTAGGTAGACCAATAAACAGCCTTCTTGATTATCAGACACATATATCATTTTTTTGAAGAATTATTTTAATAAACTTAGGGCCAATGGCTTTTACAGAACAGGTATGAGGGAGAGCATCAAAAAGTTTGTGGAAAATCAATTTGAAAGATCGTGGAGTTCCTTTCTCAAGGGCCCTACTATATATTTTTTCTCACTCAAGGAAAAGCTATTCATTCCCAAGGGTTCAATTGCTATCTCTTTATCAGGATACAAATCTAATCCTTTACAAAATATTTACTTGTTGAGTTTTATCGAAGGTCTGCGTTGGCTCCTTTTGACACCTATTTGTGCCCTAATCTTAAAAAAGAAATTAAAGAACACTCATTATTCTTCAGATCATAAAGTAAAACATATTGCACTGACATGGTTCAATTCCCAGGACACACAGGGCTTCAGAACAGTCTAAATGGCTGGTATCATTGTTCATAAAACTGTCTTGACCTTGATGAAATTTGTTTTGAGAAACAAAATTTGTATTGTTATTTTTAATTATATTTTTCACTGAGATTATTGAGCTCAGTTGGTATATGCCTCTATGCAGCTTTCCATTTATCTATCTGCCTATCTAGTTACATCTGCAAATGCAGGCACTCAGCTAACTTTCCAATCCCTTTTGAAGGAGAGCACCCATCATGATACTCTTATAGTCATGGGAATTAGCCATATGTTAATCAATTTATAATAAAATTTAGAAGTGAAATGTGGTATTATAAAGTGTCTTCCCAAACAGTAAAGGTAACATTCAACTTTTAATTCATAAATTAAAACAGGTTCTGTATTGGGGGGCGAGGGAAACATCACTGCCATCTGGCAGTCGTGGGAGCTTCCTAGCGCTGCTCCTGAGAGACACAGCTGGATTTGAACCGCCAAGCCCGCGGGCCACAGTCCCCACTCAACCACTTACACCACCGGGGCTCAGTCCAGGTTCTGTATTTTTTTAATTGAAAGAGTATTTATTCTTGTTTCTCAAATGCTAAATTCCTAAAAATTTGGGAAGTAGATATAATATTCATATGATAGGAACATATTCTATTCTAAATATTAATATTTTAGCTTTGATTCAATTAATTATTTTTACTACTTGCCTTGAAGAATTAGACTCACTCTGCAGCAGGCTTGTGGACAAATTTACATTTATGTCATGTGGGTTTCTTTAGGAATTAGAATAGGCAGGCACAAAATGAAACCATTCCAAAGTCATGGCCATCAAGTCAATACCATCTCATGGTGACCGTATAGGGCAGGGTAAAACCTCCCCCTGTGGGTTTCTGAGAATGCAGCTCTTTATTGAGGTACAAAGTCTTGTCCTTCTCTGATAGAGCAGCTGGCAGATTCAAATTCCTGATCTTCCCATAAGGGGTTTTGCTTTGGACATAATCCATTATGACACTAGGACCCTCTAGGCAGATAAAAAGGTATTAAGAATACTCTAATCTTCTAGGAAGCTGACTTTTCTTAAAAGAAATAAATAATGGCATGTGTGTTGCGAAATTTACAGGGGCACATAATTTAACTCATTTTGTCTATGGAGAACAATTAGTAAATAAAGGCTAGTGATCTACATTAATCTTGATAGGGGACTTCATATCCTATGGATACTATTAAATGCCCTGAAGAAATCAACTTCCCCGAATAATATGGGTTTTGAAAAAAAAAAGACACAAACTAAGGAGAGGGATGTCATCTATAGTCTATAGAACAAGTTCTCAAACTTTAGCATAGAATCACCTACAGGACTTGCTAAGACAGAGGTTACAGGTCCTTGCCCAGGATCTCTACTCTAGGTCTGATGTGGGGTTCAATATGAACATTTCTCACATGTTGCCAGGTGTGATGCTGAAGGTTCGGGGACAGGTGCGAGAAGCAGCTATGCCTTAAAGAGAACCATGGAGTAGCCAGCATGTGTGTTCAGTGCCCGCCTCTACAGAGGGCCTCACAGCAGGCAAGTAACAATGCTCTGGAAGGTATAGCCCATGATCTCAGTATTATGAATATAGCTGGTACTGAAAATGAGAAGAAGGGCTCCTGGAGAAAATAAGAGGCAGGTAGCGGGTGGGTTGGGACCTTCCAGAGACCTTTAAACATACATGGCTGCATAAAACAATGACCCAATTTATTCCTCCAACAAATATGTATTGGTTACCTATGACGTATCAAAACTGAGCCAGAAGTTAGGGGCATGACAATGAACAAACTACTGAACGATCTTGCTTTCATGGGTCTCTCATTCTAGTTCTGGGGAGGGGGATAAAAAAACCACTATACAAACAAAATTAACAGGTAGTCTACATATTTATAATATATACCATATATACTCATGTATAAGCCAAGTTTTTCAACACATTTTTTAATGCAGTTTTTTGTGGATAAATGAGGTGGCTTGGCTGATATTCGGGTTGGCTTGTGAGCGAATATATATGGCAAGTGCAGTGGAGAAAAATAAAACTGGACCGGTAGATCAGAGTGAATTGTACCTAGTTTATCCAAGCTGATATGAGAAGACTGCCTGTGAGCTCCCAGACATGAGAGCTGCTGCAAGAACTTGAGATCTTTCCACAAAGTAACTTTAGCAATGACTGAAGGTACAGAATTTCAGATAATGAGGGTGTGGAATCATGAAAGACCTCTCTTGGTAGAGGTCTACCAAAAGCATTGATTTTGCTCAAACATTAATTCTGCTCATTTTGTCTTCTACTTTAAGGGGTTCTGAAAGAGAAAAGAAATTATTTTGTGGTTTTGTGGTCAGTTTTTACATATTTCCCTTGACTAAATCTGCTGCAGAGGGCCCACCTTAGGGAAAAGTTCACCCATTTTATTCTGCACACCTCAATGTCACTCTTCTAACAGATAGTGCCCAACCTTAGATGTCAGAAAATAGGCACACCGTTTGATTGATGGAACTGAAGTTCTTATGACAGCATCACTTCCTTATTTCACTTTCAGATGGGCGAGAAAGTCAGGATTGACGCCAGTCAACACTCTGCCGGAGTCTGGCACAGATAGTGCAAGAGTTATGAGTTCTACTGTAAATCTTTAAGTTTTATTTTTACGAAAACTATAAAAAGAGTTACAAAAGGGAGCATTTACTCTTTATTAATGGGTAAGGACTTAGATCCTGAACCAAAAACATTCCCTATGTCTTATAAGAATAAGAGAATGCATCTAGAGTGGGCTAAACACAAAGAATTAAAAAAAGAAACAGCCCCCAAAGCAACAGTCAGAGGCTGAGAAAGAGTCCTCTTGCAGCTTTCTCTGTGCTCATATGTAGACTCTCTCTGAATTGGACTTCCCTCTGCTTTCAGAGTTCCCATGCACTTAATACATTATCCTGTTTGTCTTTGTCTATTATTATTATTTAATCTCTAAGATTTATGCATTCCTATGAGGTCACTTCCTAGCCTTCCAGTTTCCTCTTTGAAATCCCAGCTGCATCAAGCTGCGGAAAGACAAAACTCAAAAAACATGGAATTTATGAAAAAAGTCATTGGGTTTTCCCAATCCCCTGCTGATAGAAAATACTTTCTGAGTTATCAGATCTTTTGTAAAAGCCCATGGTGGCTTTAAGTATCCAAGGAGAGCTCCTCTGGGCTGCTTTTTAGGCCTGGAAATGGGAAAATTGTGACCACACTTAGGAAGAATTTCAGTTGGACAATATGAAAGAGCATAAAACTCCTTTTTACCAAAAAAGCAAAAGCAGAAAAATAATCTCAGAATCTAATGGTAGAAAATACATTCAAAAATAGAACTGGCTAGAAACCAGCAGTCACAAGAAAATAAATATTACAGGAAATGGAACAAATCCATTACTATAGTGAAGATAGATTTTAATTTTTTCCCCAGAGTTTCATTGGGGGTGAGGGGGTGAGAAGGAAAGAAATTATAAACTAATGTCAAAACTAAGAGTCAGAACAAAGGTATTGAAGTTGTTTTGGGCTTTTAAAACCATGAGGTGAATATCTGTGTAATGAAAACACAGAATTTTTATGTAGGGAAATTTCCAAAATTTATCTTCTTGGGCATCTTCTGATCCTCAAGGGAATCTTTAGTTAAAAGTATTGGAGCCTCTGGGAGTAAGGTTTCTCGAATGAAAGACACACTTTCCAGAAGCATACTAGCTGTGGTTCCTGTGCCAAGGTCACTTCAAGGATCTGCCCATTCAAGAATAAACCAGTTAGGGCAAAACCCTCTTCAACTTAGCAAAAGACATTGCAATAGTTCAGTCTTCTGTGCACAAAAACTGACAAGTTTTAACATGAAAGTTAAAGTACTCTCTCATCTTGACTTATTCAAATCATTGGGCATTTTGAAACTAGAAACTAGAAAACACCAGTTTTTGAACTGTTATGTACAATGTAAAATCTATCTCTTTTTAAAGCATACATACATACATACATCACCACAAAATCCATTTGTGCTGAGTTGATTTTGACTCATTGTGATTCAGTGTGCCAGATATAAAACTGTTCCATAGGGTTTTCTTGACTAAAATCGTTATGGAAGTAGATTTGTGTGTGTGTGTGTGTGTGTGTGTGTATGTGTGTTGCTGGGTATGTTTGCACCATCAACCTTAATTTCGATTACCAGTGGAATGAAACCATGTGTACCTTCCAGGGACCTCCATTTTATAAATGTATTTGTGAATAATTATTATCTGGTTGGTAAGGGTTTTTTGAAAACAATTGGATCAAAGCTGTATCTTCATTGAACCTCATGTTAAAAAAAATTCATAGTGAATTCACTTAGCAAGTCATTGCTAAAAAATTTTGCAGCTTCTGGACATATGTCTGGTGATGGTAAATTCAAACGATAGAAGAAGTAAAATAACATACATATAATTTCTCATATCATTTAAATGCTGTCTGCAATATCATGAAGAAAATAGAGCTCAGAATTCTAGACCAGGGCTGAAATAAGCACAGTATTAAAAGTTGGAATATATCAAAAAAGTTGGAATATACATATCAAAAACCATGTGATTCATCACAATTTAAATTCAAGGAAAAACCAGAGAGTCCAGGGTTGAAATGCATTGTTTGCAATCACAGGATTGCTTAACAGTAGAGGCCAGAATTTAAGCCCAGTCTATGAAACCCCAGGGACCCTTTCAGCCATTACCTATCATGAGGTTTGGGAAAACAGGAGACCATGTGGAGTGCTAATGGTTAAGCAAAGGATTACTTACAAAGGGGGGGGAGGGGTGTGTATCCAGCATTTGGATTATGGAGTTGGCAAAGAATATTGAAAGTACCTGAACGGTCAGAATAACAAGCAAATCTGCCTTGAAGGAAGTCCACAGGCAGAATGCTCTTGAGAAGCCACGAAGAGGAGACTCGGGCATACGAGGAGGAAAGACCCATCACTAGAGAAAGACAGCATGCTGGGTAAGGTCCAGAGCCAGCGAAAGAGCGGAAGGTGCTCAACACAATGGACGTATGTGGTGGCTGCAACACGCGGCTCAAGTATCTTGCTGATGCTGGGAAGAGCACAGGACAGGGCTGCGCTCCTTACACGGGGCTGCTGTGAGTGGGATTCCGCTGGATGGCAGCCAACAACAAACCACAGAGGTGGGGTCCAGGAGAAAGACCTCGTCTCCAAGGTTGTAGCCTTGAGAAACACAGCTCCATTGTGCGTCAGCGGCGTTCACCACGATGCTGAAGTGAGAGAGCTCCAGTCTGTCACACAATGATACAGCAGGTAATATGAATTGAAAAGGAGGGGTATTTTTTTTTGTTTGTTTGAAAGAGGAACTTTTTCACACCCCAGTTTTAAGTCACGGGGCTTAAAGAGAACCTATTCACATATAAAGTAAAAGTCTTGAGAATATTTATAACTCTCATTTCACAATAGTCATGCAGAAGACATAAGGACACAAAGGAAGATGTTGCTGAAAAGAACATTTCTGGATCAAAGTTTCTTGTGGAATTTTCCTTCAGCCCACTCTTCCTATTTTGCAAATATAATAAAATTGGTGCGTATGTGCTCTGGGCAAGACGTTCTGTTAATTGTACCACATATATGTGGAGGTTTCAAAAGATTGTCTAAAAAATTCCATTCTCTCTCAATTCCATTTTCCACAAATGTTTGGAAGCCCCCCATCTCTCACTCACTTTTTAAAGTTCTACAGCTAATAAATGCTAGAACGACCACTAGAAGGTGGGTTTATAGGATTCTAAAATCTATTCTTGTAGCCCTGACTTATATTGCTAAATTTTGAAAGTTCTCCCCCGGACTCTGCCCACCCCCTCATCATATTCTAATAATATGTGTATAGTTCGCTTTTAAAAAATAGACTAAAGATGCTGATGCTGTCTCTGCCTTTGGAAAAATTTATATTCCTAAAATTAGACAGGAATTAATATAAAATTAATTTTAAGTATAGAAAGGTAGGAAAGGACTTTTCAAAAGGAAAGTCGTTAAGTATCAGGAGTCATTCAAAATGCCGTTTCCATGGTTCCATGAGAAGGGTTAGAATACAAGCACCAGCTGCGAAATAAGATGTACTCACATGACAACATGTAGCCTCTTGAAACCTTATTTATTTCCTTATCTTCTCTTTTAGAAAAATAATGCCAATTCATGTGACTATTTAGCTAATTGTAGAAGTAACCCTTGGTACAAGTCATGGGACTTTCATTTTCTAAATGAGAAAAACCTTAGTAAAACAGATTGGAAGGAGCTTTATCATTTGCATTAACTTTTTTTTTTTAAGTGCATCCTTAGGCATGGCTTTTTAAAACAGAGCTTCATAAAAATTATTCTTAAAGTATAAACACCAAACGCTTAACACTGAATCTTTAGAATAAAAATCTGGAAATCTAGGGCAATTCGATCCTTGATTCATACCACCTGGCCAAAGGAAAATAAATGTATCTAAACTCCAAACGGAGCTGAACAGGTCTACTGCTGCCTCTCAGGCAGATTGAAGAGAGTTCTTTTAAGCTTACCAAGTTTTGTAAGAATCAATCCTGTGATTTAATTGACTTTGGAACATGTTGGGACCCCCCAGGGAGGAAGAGCAAGGGGTCCTGAAGCTCAGAAGGGGCTGCTGGTGCCTGGGAGGCACTGTGCCCGACCCACAGAAGAACCGGGGAGAAGGAGCCCAGACAAGGGGCGTAAAAGGAATAGCAAAAGAGAAATGGTGATTCTGTAACAAAACAATGCTCTTGTCTGCTGTCACGTGGGTTCCAAGTCACAGTAGCGCCATGTGACCAAGGAGAGCATCCCTATAGGCTTCGTTAGGCTGAAATGTTTATGGGAGAAGACTAGGTCTTTTCTCCCAGGCCGCAGCTTGTGGATTTGAACCATTGACTTTCTAGACAGTTGCCTAATGCTAAGCCATTGTCTCATCAGGGTTCCTCAGGAAATACTCAATGAAATATGACTGTATGGTGCTGGACTCCAGGGAGAAAAGAATCAAAACGTATACATGGCCTCTGTTGAATCAAGAAGACTGATTTCAAAAAGAGAGTAAAGTAAATACCATGATATACGAGGCCCAGAGTGCTATGTTAGTTCCTGGTTGGAGCAGCTAGCCCAGGGTAGGGAAGGCTGTACTGAGTAGCTCATGTTGAAACATTCATCCCAGCAATGAAAAATAAATACATAGATAAGAAAAGGAAAGGGATATCAAAAGATAATTTAAAGTGAACGTAAATATCAAATTTTAATGTGCCACACCTGGCTTAGCCTAAGCACAATACTGTTTAGACAAATACAAACAGGCATATCAAAACAAAAATTTCACTGCCATGTAGTCAATTCTGTCTCACAGTGACCATATGGGACAGAGGAGAACGGGACTTGGGGGTTTCCAAGACTGTAACTCTTTTGGGGAGTAGAATGACTCGTTTTTCCCTCAGAACAGCTGGTGGGTTCAAACTACTGACCTTCCCAGTTAGCCGCCCCGAACATACCCACTACAGAGGCATACTAAAACAACCAAACTTACTGCCATCGAATTGATACTGACTCAGAGCAACCTTATAGGACAGGGTAAAACTGTCCCTGTGAGTTTCTAAGACAGTAATAATTTATAGAAGTAGAAACGCCTATTTTTCTCTGAGGGACTTGTGGTTTCAAACGACTGGTCTCATAGGTAGCAACCCAATGCATAACCACTACGCTGCCACAAATGTACTGGAGATATGACAAACCTTCATTCACCTTCCATTAAGGATTAGGCTGCACTGAGTTGATGCCTCTTGAGTTGGTTGGGCTAGGTTTCTGTTTGGAAGTTCAAGTATGATAGAACCGAATACTTTAGTTCACAAGAGAAAATATTAATACTTGCTCTAAAGGAGAATGATTTAAGATGTTAAAGATACACAGATTTAAAAACAATATGTTGATGTAGAATTTTAAGGAAGACTTCAATTAATTACACTGCTAACTACAACGCCTTAAATTGGGGCATCAGGCCATGCCCCTCTCATTGGGAAGACCCACAACAACAAGCTTGATACACAAAGCAATTACTTTGAAATTCATTTTGATTTGAACCTTCCATGCATATCACAAATCATATAATGATATCACTTGCAAAAGTCATTTTTGTTTTGGTTACAACCATTACTCCTGTCATTGTAAAAATAGAAGCAATATTCTCCTGAAGCTGAAGTTTGTCGGTTCAAGTCACTGACAGAGTGAAGTAGGTATCCCAATTTTTAGGATTTCCTTCTGACTCTCTCCATTGTTATTCTGTGCCAAATCTGTTCCAAGGCACAACAAACCCATAGACCAGAGTAGAATTGCCAGGCTCCCTAGGCTAGCATCTTTATGTGCCAGTTCTGGTAGTTCAACGGCTATGCACGTATTCAGTAACCATCACAGGTTGATGGCTTAAACCCAGCAAGCTGCAGGGCACGACAAGGCCCTAGTGGTCTATTCCCATAAAGATTGCAGCTTACAAAAAACCCTATGGGGCTGTTCTATTCTACCACATGCAGTTCCTGTAAATTGAAATCGACTTAGAGTCTCCTAACAACAATGAATCTTTAAAGGAGCAGGAGGTTTGGTCTTTTCTCCCAGGGAGCTGCTGATGGATTTGAACCGTCAACCTTTAGATTAACAGTCAAGCTGTAACTATCGCAACTCCAGGAATCTTCCCTCCTCTCTGCTACGCTAACTTTATGAGTTCATAATGTTATTTTTGTGGTATTTGACATTGCTTTTGCTCGAGCAATGACTTCTGTTTCAAATCAGAAACTCATAGCCATGCCACAGTCATGAAGAGAAGTGGTTTGTTACTATCAGGTGGTACCATGGTTATGCACTGGGATGCTAACCAGGAAGTCAGCAGTTGAAAACCACTCATAGTTCATCACCTCCCACTTCTCGGGATAAAGATGATGCTTTCGACTCTGTAAAGAAGGACAGGAGTAATTCTAACACAGGGGAACTCTAACACCCTGTCCTATATGGTCATTGTGAGTCAGACAAACCAGGGCAGTAAGTATAGTATAGTATAGTATAATATAGGTTACAGATGGGATCCAGTTTGTGAAAAAAAGGAAGTGTCGTCAATTCTCCATGGGCAAGGTTCAGTAAATGATACAGTTTAAGAGATACACAATTTTAAGTTGCCTTAAAGCTGGCTATGCAGAAGTATGTGAATTCAAAGTAGGGAACAGCTCCCCCAAAGTAAATGAACAAACGCCCTCTCTTTAGTTGACTGAGACTTATGGGGACCCTATTTCCTGAACCAAAACTTCACACATAACGTCTGTCAAAATGTTTTAATGGGAATTAGGATTTTATTTATACATATGAAGTCTTGTAACCCAGAACTAAGTATCATCAAATTTAATCTACTTTTATTGAAAAGAACAATAATAGCATGAGAACATGCTACATACATAAACAGATTTAGCATATGAAATTCCCTCTCTTTTAAAGCTTATTATAGAATGAAATAGGTGAAACCCAGAGTACTGATCTCGAAATCCCAATTTCTTAGTATACCCATCCAGAGGAGTGATGGATGTGCTCCCAGGGTTATCTGTGAAAGGCCCAGGGTCCCGGTAGACAGATGTCCAACACTGGGAAGTCTCTCACAGTTGCTTTTCTGAGAAGTTATGAGGGAGCCACACATCTCAGGCTACACAGCTGAGCAGTGTTTTGTTGTGCTTTGCTTTGAAAGAAGATTAAAGAGCTTACAAGAAGCAAGGAGGATGTACAAAGACAGACAGATGAAAGGAGTGGGGAAAGGTCAGGATTCAATCAGACTTCTCTTTTTCTAAAGAATAAACTTTTTATTTCCCAGTAATGCCAAACCAAAAAAAGGGGGGGGGCGCAGTAAGAACAAGTATGTATTTGAAAACTTAAAAATCGATCAAATCATTTCACACACCACATCATATTTTTCAATGTATCACATTAATGTGCTGTGCACCTCACAGATAGTGAGACATGTCACCTGAGCATAAGGGAAGTCGAACTAGTTTTAAAAACTAATAAATGGGCAAGAAAGCGTTGGTTTAATGTCTGAAAAACACATGAGGTGTTATTTTATTCAGACTGGAAATATCTGTCTACCTCGGCACCTCTGGTCATCAGAGGGCTGCTTACCTGGTGGGGCTGCTCACCCACAGCCCAGCAAGGTGAGACCACGAACGCTGTTTAGGAGAAAGAGGAGGTTTTTGCTCCCATAGGGATTTATACAGCCGCGGGAAGCAAGCGGGGCAGTTCTTCTTCGTCAGAATAAACTCAATGGTGGTGAGATTTTCTTTCTTACATCTCAATGCCAAAGTAGGAAACTCTTTAATTACCAGGGAAGTGGGCAATCTTGAGGAACTTTCACAAGAAGAATGATGACAGGCATTCATTATTTTTGTTGCTGATAGACTCGAAGAAAACCTTAATGGACTAAAGAATTTTTCTCTTAAGCACACACTCATTATCACCACCTTATCGACGCCTCTACCGGTCAATTATTTAAAACAATAAACAAAAAAATAGCATAAAATGCAAAGTCTGCCAAAAATACCTAGCGCTGAGGAATGTTTTTCCTTCTGTAAAAAGAGAATTCAAATGCGTACAGGTGACTGCGACTGGCTTCATCATGAGGCATGGTGAGTGCTTGCTGTGTTCTTTTTCAGAGTGTTAATTGTAGTCTATATACCACACACATGAAGAGCCATATTAAACTCTTCCAACCAAAGAAGAAACTGTATGAAAAAAGTTTTAAAGAATGTTCTTAAGTATGGATTTTAGCTATATATCATGTAAACATTTAGAGATAAAACATTGCGTGCCTTATAGGGAAATCTGTCTTTAGTAATCTCCGGATCTATCTATCATCAACAGATGCTCCTTCTGGATGCAATCAGTGTGATGGCTCCCCCATAGCTGATAACTGCAGTAATTAAGGTCACGTGACCTTCAGCTTGTTCCTGCTTAAAAAAATAAAACAGATGGCCAACAATTAGCATTTGAATTGGCTCTGGACGTCCTTTAGTTGAACAAGGTTTAGGATAAATGCACCAAAAAGATATGCATGGCCAATCTCCCACACACTTCAAGATGGGACCTCAAATGACGCTTTTTTTGTTCATTCTGGACTCCACAAGGAGCTCTGCCTTCCCTTTTAAAGGCCAACTTTGTCTCCCATTCAAGTACGAACCAGGCCAGACCCTGCTGAGCTTCCGAGATCAGAGGAGATTGGGTGCTTGCAGGGTAGTGTAGACAGTGACCTACTATCTCACCTCGTTTATAGACACTGAACTCTACTCCCCATAGATTGTATTTGACACACCTGACCATAAGACACATCCAGTTTTTAGACTGGAAAAACAAGACAAAAACATTCTGAACTAAATAGTACCGGTATATGAAACTATTTATTAAAATAAAGCAAAATTCGGTAAATTTTAACAGCATAGACTCAACAGTGGTGTTAAAAACCATCATCACCTACATTAACAAATAGGGGGAGGCATGTGCTGTGCTGATCATCTGACCTGACTGACATGAAGACTCCAGGAGGTGGGACTCCCCTGAACACACAGCAATTCACAGCATGTAAATAGCAACGACCAGTAAGCGGGTGCATGAGATCATAAACGAAAGCTCTGGGGTCCCACATCTTTGAACCCTAAGGCACACTCTCGCTTCCCCCCCCCCTCTGGGGGGGTGGTGGTAAAAAACCGCAACTCAGGGTCTGACAAATACAGTAATTTACCCCACAATCAGGTTCCTAGAAGGGTCAGGAAGGAGTGATGATGCTTTCGCTGTAGTAAAGTGACCAGTAACTGCTCTTTAACAATATCCTGCAGCGTTTTAAAATTAAAATAAATATATTACAAAGCTATTTTGCGTTCTATGAAAATTTTTGTTGCTCCATATAGACCAATTTTTTTGATCAAGAACCGCCCCCCCCCCCCAAATCAATGGTGTCCAGCTTAAAATCTGGTCATTTTTAGAGGGAAATTTATTTGGCTTTAGATTATGTTAACAGTATTTCTTTTGGGGGGGGGGGGGGATCACTGCCCTCTGGTGGTCGTGGGCGCTACCCAGCGCTGCTCCTGAGAGCCGCCGCTGGATTTGAACCACCAAGCCCGCAGGGCCGCAATTCCGCACTCAACCACTTATGCTACCGGTGCTCTCCCCATTAACAGTATTTCTTAAGTACTCAAATCATCAAATGGTTACTTTCTTTAAATATTTCTTCACTTTATACCAATTACAATGAACTGGACTCCCCATAGGGATTGCCTGTTAGTTATTTTACCAACAGATTTAAATGGCGAAATTCCCAATTATCCTTCTAAAATTAATAATGGGATATTGAACTTAAGTTTATTATTGCATTCACTTTGACTTCATAAGCAAAACTGGTTATATTAATATCAATGAGACAAAGACAATAAAAAGCAGGAGTGCTAGTTGAAATATTTAGGTGCCTAAATATTTGCATGCTGCACTGCTAACCATAATGCCAGTAGTTTGAAAGCACCAGCGGCTCGGTGGAAGAAAAAGGAACTTTCTGCTCCTGTACACAGTTGCAGGCTCTCAAACCCAGAGCACCTTATCTACTCTGCTGTCTGAGGCCGTTATGCGTGGGCAGGTACTCAAAGGCGATGAGTTGGGTTTGGCTTGGTTTAGTTTTGAGCTGATACTTCTTGTTCTTGTCATCACAAAATCTATCTATCTATATTTTCCTATTTCACTGTTCCTTGTACACAGAAGAAGGAGCCCTCCTGGTGCAGTGGTTACACAAGAGGCTGCTAACCTGATGGTCGGCAGTTTGAAACCAGCAGGAGGAGGAAGTCAGGCTCTCTGACCCCATACAGAAGCACAGCCTTGGGACTTCACAAAGGCAGTTGTTCTCTGTCCTACAAGGTCCTCAGGAGTTGGTATGGCATCAGCGCTACAGCAATATATGTTGTTTTCTACATAAAGGGAGTAAGAATGATTCTATTCTTAGCTACATACAGCCTCGAGGGAAGCAAAGAACGGTACCTTAAGTCACACCCTCTATTCCGGAAGACTATTCCTGAAGAAAACAAAGATTGTGACTTGGTTTTCAACCTCTACTAAATTCAGGACTTAATCCTACCTTAATCCTGTCGAGAGAACTCTCTTCAAAGTGAGATTATCTTCACAGAGAGGAGTCAGAATTATAATTAGTGCATCACATAGGGAATTGTAGTTGGTAGGGCCATATTAATTAACTCCATCTCACTCTTGGATCAAAGTAAAAAGGCCATTGTTTGAATAGCTGACTATGGGCTGTCATTTACACTACCATCAAAATGATGAAACAAATAGTTACGTGTTGACAAAACCATTTTGAATTGCCCGGTGTCTTAATTTCTGGGTTCATAAAGTTAGAGCAATCCCCTAGATCGCCTGACCTTTGAACCTGGGAGGAACTGGTTTGCTGGAGTCATCCTCTCACCTGGTCAGCAGTTTAATAGAGACTTTGTCATAGGCATAGGGTAATTTTGTAAAATTATCTATGTGTAGCCAATTTCTTGTGTGGAATGATCAATGGGCAGCTAGAATGGGACCTAAAGAGCTCTGTTATGAGTCTACATTCAATAACTACTTTTCTCTATTGCAATTTTTTTTTTTGCATCACTGCCCTCTGGTTGGAGTAGGAGGCCCAGCCTTGCTCCTAGAGAGCTGCTGCTGGATTTGAACCACCAACCCAGTGAGCTGCGGTCTACAAACAACCACTAAGCCACCCAGGGTTCAGCCCTCCCTATTCCAATTATATGGTCAAAAAATTCACAGAAGAAAGGAATTAAAAGATAATAGAATTTTCCCATAAAATTTTTTAATACCCCTCACATATATTTACAGTAAATTATTAATTGTCTCAATTGTGTTTCAAGATAATATTCTGTGAAAAAAACATCCTTCTGGCCACAAATGTGTTTATTATGACAATCCCAATACAATTTGTCATAAGAATGTTTCAAAGGCTCTCGCATCATTGGAATATTTTCTGTGAATTCACAATACTTTCATGAAGTAGAGAAGAGTAGTTATGTTCTACAGACATATAAATTTGGCCAGCCTGTGTATTTAAGTACAATTTCCCTCTGGCAACTAATGTCACCTTTCCAAATAGATTAAACTGTTTGTAAACCCCAAGGGACAACCAGATTGTCTGTATTGTGTCTGAATTCTTGATAGATAACAGAAGGAATATCAATGTTTAATAAAAGGTAATGAAGCATTGGAGGCAATTCCAAGTCCAGGGCAAGGAATTTGGAAGACAGAAAAGATTCATATCTGTGCCCACTTGAGATATAGTCAACTATTAAGGTCTTCGCAGCCTAAAGTGACCAGATTTTAACATTGGTAAAGTGGGACACCATTGACTGAAGGACTGAGAGGGTGTTGGTGGTAGTGGGGGTATATTCCCTTCCCATTCTCCCACCATTCCCTACCTTGTCGTGCACTTTCAAAAATATCAGGAGTGTCTTAAAATGTTGCAGGATACAGGGAAAATTGTTTAAAATCAGGACTGTCCCACCAAAAGCAGGCCGTCTGGTCACTTTATCTAGTCCTATGTGATATATTATAGTTTTGGACTCTTTGCCTGTGGCTATCAGCATATTTTGGAGGGAGATCTCAACCATGGTAATTTGATAATGCTAAGGTGGAATTAAGTCTCTAATTTAATAGAGAATATGAACCAAGTCATAGCCTTTCTCTCCTGGGGGGTATGGTCAGCTGAAAACATAAAGCCACATGTACAGTCATGTGCTTATGTTAATTTTATGATTGAAATGTAGGGGTGGAGTCTAGCCTGTTAATCTGGAGATAGCCATTGAGCAGCCAATGAGGCCTCCGTGTGGGCATGGCTTTCTCCTGAGACTTCTGGGAAATCTCACAATATTTCCCTTGTGAAGATGAGAAGCTATCTTCCCCAGTTGTTGGGAGTTTGTCTTAGAGACAATTAATCATGGACAAGAGAAGATGGCAGCGTCTGAGGAACCAGAGAAGCCACACGGCTTTGCCCTGATGGAGCCAGACCTCTGAAGCTGGAGAGGCGACATGGGGACCCCTGGCAGTGATGAGTTGCTTCTACCACTACTGGATGCTGTTGATGGACCCTGAATCCTGGAAGCGAGGAGCCATGGGGAGACCCCTGCTGGCGCTGGGATTCTGCACCCACTGACCTGGGACTTTGTGAGTCAGAGGAGACTTTATAGACTGGTATCAGGCAAATGGGCTAATATTGGACTTATGACTTTGAACTGGACTGGGTTGGGATGCTTTCTCAATGTTCCATTCCTCTTGTATATAAACCATTCCCTTATATCCATATGCCTGTCTATGAAAATTGTTCCTCTAGTCTACCCGGACTAACACACCACACCTCAAAGGCACTAGTTTGTGAATAAGAGTCATCTTAATCACAGAGAGAAATCACAGAACTACAGGAAGAGCAAGGTTGAGGTCTCTGTCTGCAGTGTTAGAGGCAGAGAACAGAGGTACCAGCAACTGTGGCACAGAGACAATGGACGGAGCAAAGGTCCTAGAGACCAGAGCCAAAGAAAGAAAACCATAAGCTAGAACAGAGAGGCAGCATGGGATACTACTATAGGACTGTGAGACAGAGAGACAGAAGGATCTCCCAGTCCATTCAGGTAGAGCCCCAGGGACCACATGCTTGCTAGGCTGAGGACCAGAGAGAGACTTGGTTGCCTGTTGAGAAGTGTTGTTGTATGGCTGTATCCCTACTGCTTACTGATTCTGACTTGTGTAATCTATTTATATCCCTAATAAACCTCCATAATTGGGAGTTTTGTCTGTGAGTTTTGTGTAACAATTATAACAAATTATTGAAGCCAGCATATAAGGAGAATGGGGTAAGAGGAATGATTGGTGTCAGAATAGGTAACAAAGGATGGGGCATGGAGGTAGTTATGATCCCTGCCTTTTGGCAGTAGGGAAGCCAGAGGAGATCAGATCTGGGCCCCCTCCATAGTGTGTTCACAAATACTCTCTCGATTCAAAAGTCAAAAGACTAATATATGTTTACAATCCATAGTGTTAACATACTAAGAGATGATTGGCTGTATTTTGAACTGTAAACATTATTTGACAAGCATACAACTGATACCTTAAGATTGAAATATGGATAGAAAAACACATAGAGATATACATGTAGTATATGACCTATGTAGGGTTTGTTTTTTTATTTTCAACTCTTTATTAACTATGAAATGTTAGAAGTAAGCAAATATTCTAAAGCAACTTAAGTCATAAAACATTTAATCATATGGCATGACACCTGATTCACAGTTTGTTATGATCCCTGCCTCTTGGCAGTAGGGAAGCTAGAGGAGGTCAGATCTGGGCCCTTTATGTTACTAATGACTGGAAGAGATTAGTTGCGGAGAAGTAGGCAGTTTTACCTTCTTCAACAGGAATGAACCAGTATGTGTGCCCCAAAACAAACTTATTGTTCAATGCCTATTGACAAAAAAATCCCAAACCAGCATGCATAACTACTATCTATTTAATACAAAGATAGCTATTCAATAAATATGTACACCTAGATATCTATTTAGTAAATATGGATCATGTAGGGTATAGTCTGTTTTTCTCTCTGGCTTAGGTGAATGGAGAAATGTAATAATTCTTATGTTGATTTAGAGAAACTGAAAAAAAAAGAAAGAACATAAAAGAAATAAAGACTTTCTAAATAACTGAGCTCCTTTTTACAGAAGAAGAAAAAGCACTTCATATTCTCAAATCCTCCAAAGTCCTCAAATAAGATGTAAGGCCCACATTTAAGTCTCGGGGTTCTTTACTAACTTAAGAGATCTGCAAAAAGATCAGCTGCTCTATTCTTTGAAAAGTCATTCTTTCTTTCACATGAATGCCAAAACAAGGTAAAAACCATCTGATCAGGGAAATACATCCACAGAACTGGTTTTAGAAGCACGGAGTTTGAATGAACTGAAAACATATATGAGGGATTATTTTTCTTTTTTTTTGTAGCTAGTTGATACTACCAGCATAAGTCAAGAAGAAAAGAACCGGTGAGAATATTGTTTTCTCACTGGGAAAAGGGAGGGCCTCTGCCTGTGCATTAGGATGCTGCCAGTGGGTTGTGTTTTTCCATTTGTCCCCCGTGGTATCAACAAGTACTTCCCAGAAGGTCAAGACTCTCAAAGTAAAGGAGCAGTTCTGGAAACAAGTGTTCTCATCAGGTCGTGTCAGGAGATGAGAAACGATGGTAAATGTGTCCCCTTCATGTCCTCCCTCTTCCTACCTCTCTCATCCCAAATCATGCCAGGAGCAAACTCCTTGATTGCACCACTGGCGACAGGAAAGAACTCCTTTGTGAAAAAGAAGAAAGTAAGTACTTATAAGATGTCAGACTTCAGAAAGCTGCACCAAAGGAGTTCAGCTCTCCAAGGACTAACTGGTCTTTCCGGTTTGAAATGTGATCCTCACAACTTTGTGGCTCTCCTTACAGTGACAAGCAGATAGCCGAGCATCTTATAAATCTTTCCAGAAACCACAAGTGAGTTGTACCACAATGCTGATGAAACCATTAGAATTCTACATATGCTTTACTCTACAAATAAATAACATACTGTACTAAAGGTGGGAATAAAATAGAAAGACAAATCATTTTTTTCATGCCTCTCTGTTTTCCCCAATTACTGCTGCTTCACATGCATTTAAGATGGCTTTTTAATCACCCCTCTATGTTGCTTTTTTTAAGGATCGTGTCTTTTATAAGCATCTCCTGTTGGTGTTGGTGTTTAGTCACTTCCGATGCACAGCAACCCTATGTCCAACAGAGCAGAACACAGCCAGACTTGCCCGCCCCAACCAATGCTGCTAGGGTTCAGCCCATTGCTGCAGCCCAGGCGTGAAGACAGCTCTCTAAGAGGCTTCCTCATTTCTGCTGACCTTCTTCTTTACCCATCATGATGTCCTTTTCCCTGGGATCCGTCTCTCCTGATAATGTGCCTCTCGAGTCCCAGGTACAAGAAACGATTCTATAAGCGTGGGACAAGGTTTGAAACTCTTCAAAACCTTCATTCCAATGTAGGCATGGGTATTGTTAGAATGTCATACCAGAAATATTGGTTAAATAATTCTGGAATCATTCACAAGGATAAATTAGGTACTGCGAGTGTCAAAGTTTCACAATAAATTCCATTTCTACAAACTTATGTTCAGGACAACACTAGCAGAGACCATATGATTTCATTAGAAATGCATTTCTCAAGTGCTACTCCTAGTCTCAGAAATTGAAAATGCCTCACCATGGGCCAAAGGTGAATTAAATTAAGGAATATTCATTATATGTAATAGTACACATCCATTAAGACCACAGCTCCATTAACTGGAAGTTATAAGATGCAAAATTTTCTGAAAATAAAGTAGAACAAAACAAGGAAAGAAATACACCAGTTATTACTACTATTACCCTTAGTAGTAAAAATTACTACCACTCTTAGCAGTAGTGATAATCAAAATGACAAATGAGAAGAAGAAAAGGACAGTCTAAAATGTAGTTAAAATTCAGTATCAAGACTATAGATCTACGTTACCTATCTAGTCTCTACTCTGATTTCCTTTTAAAGGTAGTTTTAAGGAATTAAAAAATCAGTTCTAAACTCTACGATACTATGATCCACAATATCTGAGATATAGTTTATTAACAACTAAGCAAAAAATATACACTTCCAATATGACTATAATATTATTGAATTTTAGTTCAAAAGTTTAATGTGAAAATACCCATCATATAATTGATGAAATACTGTAACATTATCTTCAATATCCAATTGGATATATTTCTATTTTTGCTTTTATCTAGAACAGTAGTCATTTTGCTCAGTTATTATTCTTAAAGGGGAAAAAAGATTTATTATGAGGAAAACACTCTCCCCATCCTTTGAAGGAAATACAAAACTAATTCCAGTTGAAAAAATAAAGTGTTTGCAACAGATTATACTCTATGCTAAGACTCAATTGTTTCTAGCAAATTAGTGCATTAGAAAATCAAAAAATAAGATATGTTTAGATAATGGATTGCCAAATGTAAAAAGGAGTTTTCATTCTCAACTCTGTGAAAAGGAAACAAACAAAAAAATTAAACTCACTGCCACTGGACTAATTCTGATGCAAATGTAATACCAAATACTGAATTACACAAGTCAAAAGTACGAGGTAATGGGAGAAGTTTAAACATTTTTATATTTCTATGTGCATAGTATATATTTCATTGATGAATTTACTTTACAGTGTGTAAATCATCCTAACTTAACACATCCGACCAGAAATACTCAAAAATAATTTATCCTCACACTCCCACAAAAGACTCTACAGGAGAGGAATAGATGATTAGAAAAGTTTTTTTCTGTATTATAATTCCAGCTACATTATATTTATCAAAATATTTTCCACGTTTCGTTACAGTTTTCTTTCTTTGTGAAAAGTAGTCAAAACAAGATGAGGTTTCAAAATGTCATATTGAGCAAACTAACCATAACACTAAAATCTAAAAGGAGAAAATGCAAAGTTAGTGATTTCAAACTTAAGCCCCGGCACTGAAAATGTTCCTGATTCAGAGTGAGGTTTGTCAAAATCTCATCCTATGTGTAATTTTTATCTGACAAGTGGGTGGGCTGGGAAAGTGGCAGGGAAAGAGTAGTCGTCAAAATAAAAAAAAGTTTTTTCAAAGAAATTGCACATTTAAATGTCAGCAAATGTACATAGAATTGAGCAGTAGAATGAGAAGCCAGCTTAAGTTCCTTAAGAAATCCAACCCCACATTACATGAACGAATAGTAAAATAATATTGTTTATAAGCATGAGTCTTTTAATCACCTTTTCTCTAGTCATTTTACTTTCTTTTCCTTTTTAAGTTCTAATGAGTTAAAGAGATGATTCTAATTTAGTCCATTTGCTTTCCTCCAGATTTTAATATAGGAAAATTCACATGCTCCTGTGTGTGTGTGTGTGTGTGTGTGTGTGCGCACACGCGCGCATAGTTAAAGAGACAGAGAGATTGGGAATCGGGTAGGGTGGTCGGTATTGATATCACAAAAGGTACATATTTACTGTAAGATTGTTTTGTGATAGATATAGCCATTTAAAGGGTAAATATTGACTTTGGGGGCTAAATTCCTGACTAGGAAAAGTGTAAATGAAAATGCACTGTTTTCCTTTGTGTTAATTATTAATCAAAAGACTATACAGAAAGTGTAGCAACATCTGACATTTTGCTCTTTTAGAAGGCACAGACGTTCACATTGCATTCAAGGTTTAGTTTTTTTATTTTGTTTGAAAATCCGGATACTTGTTCTAAAGAAGAAAATAGAAGGAATAAAGAAAACCCAATTTTATTGGCATTAGCACTCTAAAAGGCTCTGTTATGAGCCTACATTCAATTAAGCTGGTTTTTTGTGACCCACAAAAATCTGTTAATACGAAAACAGAATGAAAGTATTATCTAAAAACTCCACTAAATATTTGAAATTTAGTGTCTACATTATTTTCTAATCTTACTCCACCTGAGAAAATATATTCTATGTGACCACCGAATTGTGGAATTCAAATGTTTACCCACAAATGGAGAAAGCTGATCAGTCATTTAAATGTCCAATAATGTGACAAATAAGTCATTCTTTCAAGATGTGTGATTGTTGCATGAATAAATTAGAATAAGACTGTTATTTGACTTTTTAAAAATGTCAGTAAGACAGGTGAAATAAATACTTCTTTACCAAAGAAATCATATTAAACCTGAAAACAAACAACTGTATTTACAAGTTACAAGTCTGAATGAACTATATCCAGTTCTGCTGTCTCTGTTTTCTATCTTATTCTATAAGAGTACTACCACCATGCTCTCTATTGGCCTGAGACATGTTTAGTCTATTTCATACTTCATTCACCTTCATACAAGGAAGCACACCACCAACCTTGATTCCAGGTAGCAGTCAGAGGTGTCCTGGATCAGAGCAATAGAATCTGAAAGAAAAAAGCAAAAAAACATCTCTGCAATTACAAGTGTTTAATGGTCTTATACGGACGGGGTAGGTGAAGCCAAGAAAATTTAAGTGAATTCTTATGTTGCGTGTCATAAAATGTACTTGCTGCCTTGTTGTTAAAGTGCCTTCAAATAGTGTCTGACCGCCCCCCCCCTCCGGCTCATGGCTACAACATGTACAGGAATAGCCTTTGTAATTTATAGGATTTCCACGGATTGAATTCCAGAAACATATACCCTGGTCTTTCTGATTAGTCTACCTTCTTCTGGAAGGCCTGTAGAATCCGTGTGGCAACATAGTAACATGCAAGCCTTTACTGACAGATGTCATCGTAACCCACAAGCCTTTACTCTCACATGGGTGGGGGCTCTGCAGGCCATGCAATGGCCAGGAATTGAAGCAGTTCGCCTGCACAGAGGACAAGAATTCCACCAGAACGCTCTGTACCAATAGATGTGGGCTACTCACTCCCATGGGGCCATCCTACATGCCATAACCCTATATGGGAATAATACATAATAATACTTAGATTGACTTGCCAAATTTTGTTTTACCTTAAAATTTAATTAATGTCAAAATATTCAACTGTTTAAGAAAAATCTTTTTTAAAAAATAAGATCCAAATAAGAGCTAGACTTTAACATGTATTGCACTGTTTTCTAACTTTCATCTCTAGTTCTCATCTTTTTCTTTGAAAAGTATTCACTGAAGAACTTTTTTATTCTGTTGTGGCAGTCATGTGCTTATGTTAATTTCATGATTGGGATGTAGGGGTGGAGTCTAGCCTGTTAATCTGGAGCTAGCCATTGAGTAGCCAATAAGACCTCCGTGTGGGCATGGCTTTCCCCTGAGACTTCAGGGAATTCTCGCAATATTTCCCTCATGGAGATGAGAAACTATCTCCCCAGTTGTTGGGAGTTAGTCTCAGAGACGATGAATTACAGACAAGACAAGATGGTAGCGTCTGAAGAGCTGAAGCAACCGGAGGAGAAGCCACACAGCCTTATCCTCTGAAGGAGGAACCAGACCTCTGAAGCTGGCAAAGTCATGTGGAGATGCCTGCCAGCGCTGAGTTGCTTCTACCACCACTGGATGCTGTTGGTGGACCCTGAGCCCTGGAAGCAAGGAGCCATGACAGGATCCCGGCCAGCGCCAGGACTCTGCACCCACTGGCCTGTGACTTCATGAGTCAGAAGGAGACATTATAGCCTGGTATCGGACATATGAGCAAATATTGAACTTATGAATTTGGACTGGATTGGGATGCTTTCTCCATGTTCCATTCCTTTTTTATATAAACTATTCCCTTATATCCATATGTGTGTCTATGCACTTATTTCTCTAGTCTACTCAGACTAACATACACCTGTCAAGTTCCTCCTATTTGAAACTATGTTATTTAAATCCATTTGCTTTTTTAAATGTATAAGCTAAAGTCTCCCAGATGTCACTATATTTTTTTCTTTTAATCGCTTTATTCGGAGCTCTTATAGATATCGTAACATCCCATTGTTCAATCACATCAAGCAATATTGTACAATTGTTACCACAATTTCAAAACACTTTTTCTTCTTGAACTCCTTGATATCAGCACACACACACACACACACACACTCAGGAACCCTTATGTATGTATGTATGTATGTATGTATTTTTGCCATATCTTACACCATCCACGATATTCGTTCACATACAATTCTGTTGCTTATTCCTCTTGTTGCTTATTCCTATTATGCAGTCATCAATCGATCAGGTCTCCTTTACTCCCTCTCCCCACATCTCTTCCTGTATGGTAATTCTGAAGTTAAGGGGTGAAAGGGGATTTGAGAGTGGACAGTTTGATGCCCTTACTGGTTGAGAATGTCCTTGGAAACTGACTAAGCTTAGTATCCACAGTCAAAAAAAGATAAGAGTCCTACTCTGTATCTCTGAACTAGTCCAGACTATTTCCCAGCCCCTGGATCTCCAGCCTGCTCCAGATTCCAAGCTAGAAGCCACATTCTCTTGATTTTCTGATCTTTAATTCCACACTGTCTGCTATCTTGCATATATCAGGGCAATCTCGCCTCCATAATTTCTTAATTTGATTAAAAAGCAGCACTACTTGCTTCAGAGCACCAGGTGGAGATTGCCTAGGCTGGGGAGGCATCTGGTGAAGGGCACCTTGAGTGGTCCTGCTGCCTAATTGCCAAATTTTATTGAAAACATATAGCTGATGTCAGAATCAGTTCCTATCTTCATTGTCAGTCATTGCTGTGTATTTAGAGTAGAGCCATTCTCAGTGCTATATTCTGAAACATTCAACAACAACAACAACAAAATCTTTCCACAAGCTCACAAGGCTTTCTGTGGAAGAAAGACAAAGTCTTTGTCAAGATTTATAGTCTCAAAACCCTATCTAGCGTGTCTGTGAGTTTGAAGCCATTTGCGGGTGATCTGCTTTGGGTACTTAATGTTCTGGTCTTTCTTTTAAAAAATGATTAGCTGAAAGCAATGAAATGAGTGCACAAAGATGCTTAATACGCTTTAATGATCACCAGAGATTCTGTTGAATTTTTAGTTCATTATCAATGATTAGCAGTGTGAAGGTTCAACCCCTCCACAACTCAGTGCCATCAAATCGATTCTGACTCATAGCAAACATCAAAGACAACCATTCAGTTGGAACCTATTGAGTGAAGAAGTCCTGGCAGTGCTGGGTTTAAGTGCTCATCTGCTAAGGACAAAGGCCAATGGGTCCAATCTAACAGGTGTTCCTTGGGAGAAAACTATGACAGCCAGCTTCCCTTAAAATTATGTCTAGAAAACCATATAGGGCAGTTCTGCTCTGTCTAGTAGGTGCCCTGTACGTGGATTCCTCTGGTCTCTCACACCTAAGATTTACTCTGGGAAAAGAATGAACCTTTTTTCTCAGCATTTTAGGGAAAGACAGCAACCAACATTTGTTGGACACCACCTAATAGACCAGCATAAGGAATTCTCATATGTGATTGTACATCCCTTTTAATGCTGTCATATTTTAGGAAAGCAGGAGTTGGGGAGATGTTTGTGATACAAATGTGGGGAAAATGCATGAGATCAATGTGGAGCATATAGTATACCTTAAGTTCTAAGCATTTGATTTGCAGGTTACAATTTCCATGGGGAAACCAGCTCCATTTTCAATTCAGTCTTCATTGCACTCATTCTGATCCTACCTTGGCAATGTAGAAAGACTTGAGCTCAAGCAGAGTGAGTTGAAAAGTAGTTGTGACTCCTCTAGCCATCCCCCAGGAGCCCTGATGATGCCATGGGCTAGGAGTCAGGACAGTCACTCTGCAGGACAAAGATGAGGCTGCCCGCTCCCATAAAGTTTACAGTCTCTGAAACCCTATTTAGGGTCCCGATAAGTTAGGATCCACTTCATGGCAGTAGGTTAGGTTTGAGGACTGGCCAACCTAGAGAGAGGCAGTTTGGGTCTTAGAGACTTGCATGGTCATGCATGCCCTTAGAGAAATTTGTGTGCCAAAGCCAATAGACCATACCCGTGACCAAACTGGATGAAGGCCCTGCCTTAGAGCTTAAATTCTGAGCAGAAGACTATGGATGACAGGGCAGAGACCCTGGTGGTGTGTAGTAATTGTGTGGTTGGCTGCAACCCACAAAGTCCACAATTTGAAACCACAATCCACCCTGTGGGAGAAAGACAGAACTTTCTATTCCCATATACAGTTATCGTCCTCAAAACTCACAGGGACCATTCTACCTTGTCCCATAAGGTCACTCTGAGTCAGCAATCAACTCGATGGCAGGATGCGTGGAGTATCAGGATTGAAGGAAGATTCATTAATAACTTGTACAAGGATCAAGAGGCAGTTGTGTTAATTGAACAAGGAATTTAAAATGGTTTCAAATCAGTAAAAATGTGCCCCGAGGTTGTATCCTTTCACCATACTTATTCAATCTTTATAAACCAGAGAAAACTCGATTACATGAAGAAGAATATGGTATCAGAATTGGAAGAAAGCTTAATATGATACCACCTTGTTGACTGAAAATGAGGTAGACTTGAAGCATTGGTTGATAAGTATAAGTATATCTAGAATTTTGTCTGACTTGGATTCACAATCAATGCTCACAGAAGCAGTCAAAAGAGCAAATGGTGCATTACATTGGGTAAATCTGCTGTGTGAGGCCCCTTCTAAATGGAGATCAGGATTCCAGTTTTTGGAATAGATGACAAGCATATCTAGAGGTCTAAAATGCACCTGACTCTATTCATGGTGGTTTCAATTGCCTCATATACTTGTGAAAGTTGAACATTGAATAAGGAAGGCTGAAGAAGAATCAGTGCATTTGAATTATGGTTCATTGCATAAGGAAGACAGAATAAAAGTCAACGTATTTGAATTATGGTGCTGATGAAGAATATTGAAAGAACAAACAAATTTGCTGTGGAAGTATAGCAAAAATACTCCTTAGAGGAAAGGTTGACAAGTGTTCTCACATACTTTGAACATGTTATCAACAGAGATCAGTGTCTAAAAAAAAAAGCATTCATGGAAAATTAGATGGACAGTGAGGGAAAACCCTCATCAGGCTGACTGACATAACAATTATAAAAATAGTGCAAGACTGGTCCTACTTCATTCTGTGGTACATAGGATTGATATGACCCAGCATCAGCAAACAACAATAAAGATAGATGGCCTAGTTCTACATTTGTAGAATCCTGGGTAGATTAAACCTACATTAATTCCTTCTGACATTTAAATATGGATGAGAACAGTCTTGCCCTCAGGCAGACTGGGATATGCTGAATATAATCAGACGTGGGTGGTGCTTGGGTCTCCTAGACATGAATCACACCCAAAGCGACTTGTTTGGAAGGCCATGCACCAATTTTGCCTAACATGATGTATGTGTTCCAATCATGTGTTTTCCATTTCTGTAGTCCCACCTGTAACCATGACATGTTACCAATCTTGAATTTGGCTACCAATCATGAACTGTGCCACAGTACAGAGTTACCTTTGTATGCCATGCCTTACTTAAATCATTGTGTATTTATGAAAATGACTCCTGGTGGCTCAGTAGAATATGAGTTGGGTTGGTGAGCACAAGATCCAAAATTCAAAATAGCCAGTCACACCCAGAGAGAAAGAGGAAGTTTTCTGCTACTGTAAAGAGTCAACCTCTATTCTGTAGGGTTGCTTTGAATGAGAGCCAGCTCAGTGGCAGTGAGTTATTTTGGTGGCCGTGAATCCTTGGACACCATAATGACTTTGTGCCAGCATCTCCTTCATTGAAAAGATGCGTCTGCTTTGCTTTTGTCTCACTCAAGACAATAAAAATCCCCCTTAAATTATATTTGCAATTAGGGTCTCTTTCGTACACTGATGATACTTCCTACTCTCATTAAAAAGTGATGGTCTAGGAAGCTGACAGAAGTTCTACCTTAGACTATAGATTCAGTTTTAACTGGCATCAAGCTGATGTAAGCTTGTCCCCTACATCAGATCCTAGAGCAAATCCTAAAAGTTTTTCTTATCTGCAATAATGTTGGTATCCCCTTTCCCAATTCCATATTTCCCCTGAGACAGTGATGCATTAATCTGCTGCCAGTCATGATTTTGTGACAAATTGTCTTTCCCTTCTATGTTCTATAAATAGCAAGGTGGCCATGAATCCTTTGGAGGTTGTCATGGCCTCATGCTGATGCTTTCCCTCATATGGATGATTTCTCTTGCCTTGTCTTTGTCCTCGCTAATAGTTACACAATGGGTGTTAACGTGAAGATCTGAAAGTGTAGGAGTGGAGTCTAGTCTGTCAATCGGGTCACAGCCTGATGGTGCCTCCACCGGCCTGTGATCTTCCTGCATTCTGCATCATCGCATGTGGCTGGGTGAGTCGGAAGAGGGACTTATGAACTAGTATCAGACTTACGGACTTCAGTTGGACGGGGCTGGGATGTTTTCTTGATATACCACTGCTCCTTGATAGAAGGCTATTTCTTACACATGTATCAGTGTCACTGCATTTAGTTCTCTACTCAACCTGGCCTCATACATCCTCTTTATTTAATAGGGAACCCTAGTGGTTATGCATTGAGCTATTAACCACAATGTCCGTAGTTGGAAATCACGAGCTGCTCTAGAGTGAAAGAGAAGGCTTGCTCCTCCCATAAAGAGTGATATTCTTGGATCCCCACAGGAACTGTCTACTCTATCCTATAGGGTTACCATGCGTCAGAATTGATGCCATGGCAACAAGTGAGAGCATACTGTTACTCATCAGTCAGCATCCTCTGAGGAGACAAAAGAGTATGGGGAAAAATTTTGATTTAGATCTCATCGAAGAAAAATGAGATGTTGTTATTACTGACTCTTGCCTGTTACCTAGCAAAAAAGCCCAGCTTAGCAATCCTTGAATCATAATAAATGATAAGTTACAGGATGATATGAACACGCTCCTGCTCAAATGATTCAGGAGAAAGAATTGTTTGCTATTTGCCTGGTATCAGGAAAGGACTACACAGAGTAGCCTATGGGTTTGCATACCAACTTTTGAGCCCTAGTTTACAACTGGATCACAATAGCATCATTCTAAGAGCTCTTTGGTATATGATATTAACACTCTGATATGTTTAATATTGTATATATATATATATGATTTCTAGCTTCTCCGCTTGTATTCCCAAATTCAAAATATTATAATAAAATGCAAAAGAAAGTTGTGTGATTTTTCAAAAGCTCAGTCTTACCATTCATGAACCAGCCCACCTCTTTATGGGTCCCAGGTAAAAGGGAAAACATTTTAACTTGCTCCCATGACCCTTCCCCCAGGCCCATCGCTAAACAAGGCATTGTAGTTTTGGTAGGGGTACAGTATGAGCAAAATAAAAACTTAATTAAAGATACTCTAGTTATTTTAGCTAAGCAAACTTTATATTTGAGCCCAGAGGCTTGCCAAGATTAAAGAGCTCAGAACATCATTAAGTATGTGGAAAATGAATGAAGGAATTAACTGTTGTACTTTTCTGAGGCTTTATCAAATTTAATAAACAGTTGAAAGTTTATTTTTCGGTGGAATATTTTTTTTTTAAGTCCCATCTTTAGCCTGCATTGAAAATATTCAACGTAAATGACCCTCTGAAAGGAAGAGCAGTGCTCAGGTGAACTGGGTGGGCTCAGGTTCTCCCAGGGTTTTGTTTGTCTTCTTATCTAGAGGGAAGCACAGCCTTTTCTAAAACCAAAAGCAGCAATTTTGCATAAGGCTCCTTCCCTTCCTCATCAGCTAAACTGTTTTAAGCAAAAAGGCAAAGAATAGGAAAGACTAATGTCACCCGTAGACTCAGTCCTCATTGTGAACTTCTGCCCATTCAAGCACACAGGTCAAGAATTTCTGTGTAGCCTTGCTCTAAACCTAACCCTAACTCTTCAAACGCCATCTTTTTCAATACAATTCAACAGCAGCATCCAGGCAGCATGCTCTATAAACCTAGTAAAGCAGTCACTTTCCCCCCTCTCTAAGTCTTCTCACCAGAAAGTTGGAAAATTCATCTTGAGAGTTAATTTTGCAAACTTTCTCTTTTTATCCCCGCAATGAAAATGATCTCATCCTTACAGATTACATGTCATATGTGACGAGTGGATAAAAATGATAAGTTCTATATCAAGTGGAAATTTGAGATCTCACAAGAGTTAAGATTAAAAGCCAAATGGTATATTTTAGCCATGATCAAGGTGGAATGTTATTTGAAAAGACACTTTTACACCTCTTTCGCTAATTCTCCCCCTCTTAAAAGTATCCCACAGTGGTTAAGCTCTCAGTTGCTAACTTAGAGGTCAGTGGTTCAAACCCACTAAAGGCTCTAGAGGAGAAATGTCTGAGAGATAAGCTCCTGTGAAGGTGGCAGCCTGGCACATTCTCTGGGGTGCTCTACTGTGCCCTACAGGTGCTCTGTGGAAGAAGCCCACACGCAGGGACACACAAGGGACACAATGCACTTAAAATTATACACTAACTGCTTCATTTTACATTTCCAGAAAGAGATACAGGAGCTTTTCCAGTTGCAAGACATAAATTAATTTGATTCTTTAAAGTATGTTGAAAGACTTTTTATTTTGCTTTTAATTTTTAACCTTTTTGTAAGAAACAATTTATTGGGGGCTCATACAACTCTTATCACAACCCATCCATCCATCCATTATATGACAGGAATATTTGTACAATTGTTGCCCCCATCATTCTCAAAACATTTGCTTTCTACTTGAGCCCTTGGTATCAGCTCATTTCCCCCCTCCCATCCCATACCTCCACCCTCATAAACCTTTATAATTTATAAACTTATAAATTATTATTTTGTCATATCTTACACTTCCTGAAGTCTCTATTCACCCACTTCTCTGTTGTCTGTACTCCAGGGAGGAGGTTAAAGATAGATCTTTATTATTGGTTCCTCCCTTTGACCTCACATTCCCTCTACCTCCCTGTATCAACACTCTCACCATTGGTCCTGAAAGGATCTTCTGTCCTGGATTCCCTGTGTTTCTGGTTCCTATCTGTCCCACTGCACACTCACGGGTCTAGCTGGATTTGTAAGGTAAACTTTGATGCCTGATACCTGAACCCATCAACACCTGGTGACCATACAGGCTGGTGTGTTTCTTCCATGTGGGCTTTGTTGCTTCTGAGCTAGATGACCACTTTTTTACCTTCAAGCATTTACAACCCCAAACACTACATCTTTTGATAGTTGGGCACCATCAGCTTTCTTCACCACATTTGCTTATGCACACATTTGTCTTTAGCAATCATATCAGAAATCTTTAACCTATTTAAAGTCAAAGAGCAGTTTTGAGAAAGCATAGTTCTAGTCCATTGGGGACCCAAGTTCCTTGTCATAAAATAACATACAAAGGAGTGGGGTAGCAACAGTGGTGGTGAATAAAACAAAACCATCAGTAATGCAAAGACTATGCCTATTGTCTTTGAAGTAATAATGCCAAGAGACAGTATAAGGGAAAACAAAAAGGGGAAAGAAGAATTGTTACATAGATATGAAAATAATTCAGAAAGAAGCTGGCAATTGAGTTTGGCCTTTGAGGGAAGCAAAAGATTTTGATTGGTGGCACTGGAGTGATAAGGAGACCAACTCAAACTGCAAGCACAGCAGAAACAAAGTCTTAGAAGAAGCAAAACGCAAGGGATGTGTGGAGAAATACCCGTCCTTCTACCTGGTTAGAATGTAACACACATGGAGAGGATAGCTGGACACAGGGAAAACTAGAAAAAGTTTGTGCAGAAAACAACCTCAAATGTCCCTTTGAATAGCCTAAAGTCTGTAGTATCGCATTGATGTGCGCATTGCTACAAGCTGGGATTGACTTGATGGTTTGTTTGGGTTTTTGTTTGGCTTGGTTTAGTTTGGTTTTTAGTTTGTCTTGGTTTGCTTTGTGTGGTGTGTGTTTCTGCAATGCCGGTATATATCAAATACAGCAGGGATATTTATGATGAATAGGTTTCAGCAAAGCTTTCAGGCTAATACAAATGAAGGAGTTGGTGATCTCTTTCTAAAAAAAATGGATCAATGACAATCTTGTGAATAGCAGTGGAACACCGTCCAATACAAAAGCTCTCAGTGCCCACTCATAATGACTCTCTGAACAGGGCAGAACTGCTCTGTGTGAGTGTATCAGACTTTATAGAGTAGATAGGCCCGTCTATCTTTCTTGGAGCAACTAGTGGTTTTAAACTGCCAACCTTGCAACTTGCAGTCTACTGGGTAAGCAATAAAACATCAGCGCCAGGAAATAAGCCCCTCAGATAAGGTAACCCCAAACCAAATTCACTGCCATCAAGTCAATCCCAACTCCAAATGACTCTTTGTAGGGTTTCCAAGGCCCTAAATCTTCACTGGCACACACAGTCTCTCCTCTTGCTCCAGCAGAGCAGATGCGGGGCTTGAACTGCCACCTTGCAATTTAGTATTCCAGCATCTACACCCACTGCCACTAGGACTCCTTTTGATAGGAAGTCTTTCCAAATAAGACTGCAAAGGAATGTCTTTTAAAAAGTGAATGGATATTAATGAGTTTGATGGAGTAAAGTTCAGGAGACCTTCATTTGCTGATACGACATGGTTCAAAATGAGAAGAAACAGCTGTAAACATGCATTAAAAACCAGAATGTAAATTGCCTGAAGTCTGGTGGGGAAAAGGCCAGCCCTCCACGACTAATTGCAAGTTCAACAAGAGCATTTGTAGGGTTAAAATATATAGAGAGATTATAATAAAGCCACAGAGAGTAAATAAAGAGTCAGACATGTTTGATGGCAGCATGTTCACCTCCTGGATTGCCATAATCTCAACAGCCATGTCTCTGCTCAGTGTGGGCTGAAGGCAGAAGAGGAGGAGGGGCAGAGAAAGGCAACCAGGGGAGGAGAAGACTTTCTAACCCAGGCTTTTATCTCCTTGGGGGTGTGCAAGCCCCCTAATTACAGGAAAAGACATAAGTCTCAGGAAGGGGTTGTGCTATAGGTGACATAGTAATGTGAGGGGGATGATCTAGGAGTATGCATGCTATAGGATGAGGAGAGATCAAGGGTATATATGTGACGAGTTGGGTGGGTCCTAGATTCATATGGGCCTAAACTTGGATGTCACTAAACAGATTTGACCTCCAGGAAAACCACTATCAATAGGGTGTGATACAGGGTAGGGTCTTCCTACAGTGTAAGAGATGCCTTCAAGGAGAATATCTCTAAAGCATCTGACCTCCCACCATGGGCTGGTAAACGGCCTCTAATGTTTGGCATATCTGTGGGGGAGACAAAGCTAGGGAAAAGTCTCTTTATACTCTCACAAAGTCTGAATCAAAGAAAACTGGTCAAAAAATGAAACAAATCACCTAAAGATCAATAAATATCCTTGGCATCATTGACCTAAAACAGACGTGCTACTGCCATTTCAACTTGGACCCAATGGCCCACTCTAGTTAGAAAGGCAACCTGAAGAGGAGTGGAGGCCTACTACTTATAGTTAAAAGAAAATCAAGTCTGAAGTGCAATATTATAGTGATAACTTAATATTCATACATTTACAAGGTAGACTAGTTATTAAGACTATTATTCAAATTTACATATTAACCACTGATGCCAAACAGCAAACGCACAGTGTGCCAGGAAGTTGATTCTCACTTTTTAATCAAAAACATAACCAGCCGATATATACGTGGACCTCACCACATGAAATCACAGAACCAATTCAACCACCTATCTATAGAAAGAAAAGAGAGAGACCCACTTTTTTTTTTAACAGTTCACTATTTCTTTATTGAGAGTATAACCACTTCAGCCCTCCCACCCCTCCTCCCAGCTTCTTCAATGCCAGAGGGTCACTCCATTTAAGGAGTTCAGCTATCCTAGTCACACCAGGGGCCCTAGTCAGCTGTGCAGAGTCCAGCCCACTTGGTTAGGACTCAGGTGTGGACATTTCAGGAGAGAAAAGTGGGTTTTCTGAGTTGTGCCTGGGTTTCACCAGCTTTGGGTCCACGGTCTCCCGTTGTTTCTAGTGGAGGTTGGGACATGCTTTGACCGGACTCAGGCAGGGGTGGGTGCAGGGCTGGTCAGGAGCTCCTGCTTTAAATTCCAACCTGGGAGGAAGCATGGTGGTCAAACAGCCCTCAGTTTCAGACCTTTCCAGTGGTGGACGGGGTCTGGGGTAGACCCACACTATTATCAGTCAGAACCAGGCCAAGAGCTAATTACTGGACAGACCATCAACTGATCATATGCAAGGTCACACTGAAGGTGATGAAAATTAAAACAAATCCATGAGAGTCAAGTATGTTTCATCTGAATTCAGAGACTATCCAAATGATGGATTTAATGCATTAAACACTAATGACTGATGACCAGATATGTATGTTGTGGGACAGCCTTGGCATTATGGTCGTGGAGAAGAATATTGAATATGCCAAACTTCCAGAAGAATGAGGAATCTATACTGGAAGAGGTATAGCCAGAATGTTCTTTAGAAGGAAAGGTGAGACTATCTCAACTATTTTAGAGGTGTTATCAGTAGAGACAACCCCCGGGGGGGGGGGGTAGGAAGTACTGATTAGTAAGGGAGATGGTCCAGGAAAAGTGAAAGACCATCAAAGGGACGGATTGATACAGTGGTTGCAGCAATGGGTTCAAACATGATAGAGGGTGGTGCAGTTCTCTCACACATTGTACCAACTTGAGTCAGAACCCATTGGAGAGTGCCTCACAACCATTCTGAAGGCCATCAAGTCAAACATTGGAAGGAATTCAATAATAACATCATTAGGAACTTCATTTGACAACTTTCTATTGACTGAATCAGAGGTAATGAGGGATGAAGGGAGAAAAAAACATCTTGATGACTCCCTCAAAAGTTCAAGTGAAGGGGAATGAGGAGAAAATTCAGAGAAAGGCAGTGTTAAATCAAAAGAGGAAAGTGTGTTCTCACAAGTGCTTGTGTTTGTCTAACCCATTAGATTTAGCAATGACCTGGATATGTGCCAAGCAAAGGAATAGAGAATTCTGGGTTATGGGCCCAGTATACTTCTGCTGTGCCACCCTGCTAGCTAGGAATAGAGAATTCTGAAGTTTGAGCCAGACTACCAAAAAAATGATGCCATTTAAAAAAATGTGGAAAGTTGACACTGTCGGGCAGAAGTAGAAGAGGAGGAAAAATATTAGGAATATTAAGCTTGAATTCCTGGCAGGGTAATTAATTAGGGAAGATAGTCATGAGACAGTTAACCAATTCACATAGAGGATGTGAAATGTTACTTAATTTTCAAACAAAATAAAAGTTGTTTGAAGTTTTGGTAACATTATTTGTCCCTAAAATAGATTGATAGGGAGTCAGAATGGGGATGTGTGTGTGTATGTGTGTATTTATGCATTGAGCTGCTAAGCACAAGGTCATCAGTTTGAAACCATTTTCTTCTCTGAGGGATAAAGATGAGGCTCTTTACTCCCATAAAGGGTGACAGTCTCAAAAACCCACTGGGGGCAGTTCTACTTTGTCTACAGAGTGACCATGAGTCAGAATGTGTTTGTCTGATAGTTTTATCTTATCTTACTGTCTTTTATAATTTTATGTGTGTAATATAGGGCATAATATTTACGCAGATGGTTCTTAGTGAATGCCATAATCTTGTTGCCTGTGATGGTCTGGGTCAGTGAGCCAGCAAATTTGTGTTTGTATAACAAGCACTTAGCACGGTGTAAGACTCAAAGTCGGGGTTCTGTAAATGTGAAATGAGTCACTTTCAGAAAAAAAGAGGGGAAAAGAGTCTGAGTCATGAGCACTTCAACTAATTTCACGTCTGGAAGTTGTATTATTCACATAAGACAACACTGTAGGAAGGTAGTCACTGGGCACTGCTCTTAATGGAATGTTCTGCACTTTGGCCTGTTTCCTGCTGTAACGATGCTTGGAAATGGGAGTCAAGGCCAAAAAAGCTCAGTTCCATGCTGGAAATGGTATTTAATTTGCCCATCTGCTCTCAAGAAATAGAAAAGCAATAACCATGTGATGCAGCAAATGAAAATACAAGTGAAGAGATTTATAAAGTCAAATCCTTTAAAGTACTCAAATCATTTGGAACTTTTTGTTTAGATTACTATTCTTAATAACAAAAATAACAACAATAGGGAAGGATAATTAAGTATTGAACATAGGCTAAGCATTAAACACAATGCCAAACCTGCATAATTCACTCATTCCTTCTTTATTAAAAAGAAGATACTATTGTTATTCCCAGGGGGAGATAATGCTTAGAGAGATGACATATGCAATATCTAAGGAAAGAGAAAGATTTCAAAATGATTGATGTTTCAACATGTGGCTTATTAAGGCCCAAGCAAAAACAAAACAATAAAAATGAAAGCTAAGATGAAAATATGCACATTTCAAAACTGTGTGTGTGTGTGTGTGTACAGACCAGTAGGTGAAAGTGGAAGACAAGGGTCATGTACCTTCATGAGAGAGTTGAAGGTACATGTCCTTTATCATATTATCAACAGCTTCCCAACACAAAAGAAGGTAGAGTGCACAGAAGACATATTTCCTGATCATAGTTTTCAAGAAGAGTAGGAAACAATGACAGTGTGGGTAGGGAAAGGCAGGGCATGTGTCCACCCCCCACCCTCTCCACAATGATTGAATTGAGCCTTGGTTTTAGACTTAGTGACAAAGGCACAGTATGAACTCTGGGATACACATACCTCACTGATAAAGGGGAGGCACTCTACCTAAAGCCAACCAATAACAGAAGGTCCACCACCAGCAGTATAAAAACCTTAATTTTCCTTCCAGCTGGTATTGTCAGAGTAACTGAGAGCCATTCAGTGTTTCATATTGAATGACCCTTTATTAAGCTAATTCTTTCTGGTCAAACTTGTTTTCAAACTCTGGTCTGAATATTTTCTCTGGCATGAAACAAGAGCCAAGAGAAACCTTGAACTTCCTCCTGGTAATGTGAATTGATACCTAATGAGAAGATAATGACATTTTCCCACAAATCCCTTCAGATATATATATATATATCTATATATCTATATATATATAAATTTACAGATATATATATATATAAATTTACAGATATAAATAAAATTTTACAGTATGTAAATTTGAATATGTATATATTTTTTCCTGTACTACTGTCTAGTTTCTGTTCTTGAGATGATTTTTTCCTAATGGTGGGATGCCCTCATGTAATTCTGTTACCAAAGAATTAGAATTCAGGCAGAAACAATAAGGAATGGGCAAGTTTTGGAGAAACTCTATAATAAAATAAATAAGGTATTAGAATTCAGTCTTTCATAGTACTAACTCAAAGTATTTTCAGTAATACAAAAATGTCAAAAGATGCAAGTGTTTTTGTTTGTTTGCTAAGAAACTTTTTACCACCACTACATGAAGATCAAAGTCAAGAAGTTATTTCATATTTTCACCCAAGGTTCCTTTCTTCCCCTTCTCTGTAATCGTGTTCTTGTGAGAAAAGACCACACACTCAAAGACATTTTATGTTGCTCTTGCTGTCAGATGCCATCAAGTAGGCTTTGACCCACAGCTACCAGATGCCCAACAGAAGGAAATGAGGCATGGTCCTCCGCCGTGCTCACAGTAGTCCCTATGCCTCAGCGCATGGATGCAGTCATGTGTCAATCCATCTTATTGAGGGCCTTGCTCTTTTCTGCTGCCCCTCCATGTTACCAAAGACGATGTTCTTCTGCAGGGACTGGTCCCTCCTGACAATAGGGCCAAACGTTGGAAGACGAAGTCTTGCTCTCCTTGCTTCTAAGAAGCATTCTGGCTTTACTTCTTTCAATACGGATCAGTCTGTTCTTTTATCAGCCCCTGGCACTTTCAATAATCTTTTCCAGGACAATTCAAATGCACACTATATTTTATAGAGACCCCTTTATTAAATACCAAAGAGGACAAAGACGAAGACAAAGGTGAATCATACAGATGAGGGAAGACATCAGCGTGAGACCTTCGTGATATCTGAGGGATTCTCAGCCTTGTGGGAAAAACAAAGAAAATTCTCGTAAAATTACCATTGGTGGCAGATCAACTAGTCATGGCTGCAGCTGGGGCTGTGGAATAGGGAAAGGGGCCATGAACTACAAGCTAGAAAAGTCTACAGTGTGGCTTCTGGGGCCACCAGCCATCAGGGGGGGAGCATTACTCATGACCATGTGACGTTGGAACCCAAGTTCCATCAAAGGCAGACTGTAGGCAATTTGCTGAGGGCAAAATTGTCCCTCCCTGGACAGGCGGTTCGGCTTCCATCTGGTTTGAAATCCCTGTGGAGCAGTTCTGCTCTGCACACCCTGGGGTGCTCACAGCGTGGAGTTGACTCTCTGGCCACTCACAACAGCAGGCGAACAAGGAGGGCCTCGGGATCGGCGGATAATGAGCATCATCAGGAGGAAAGCCCATCCAGACTAGATTTTCTTTGAAACTGTTTTCTAATGAAGTGAAGGCATTATTAATTGTTTGCTCAAAATCACTAATGGGCTAGCTTTTGATTAATGCAGTGAACATCATCAAGCTGCAGAGACAGGAGACTTCCATGAGATGAGGCGGGCAGTTTGCTTCTTCTATCCAACATCAGCAGACTTTGGAGAAGACAGCCACACCCTGGCTGCTCCCCAATGAGGAAGGTTCACACTCTCATAGGTGGTTTGGTTTTGTCACTGAATTTCAAAGTAATATAGAACTAGAGATGATCCTGACACCAGAAAGTAAAGGCATTTGTTTCTCCACCCCGATTCCCTGAAAGCTCGAGGAAGGAAGGCGCTCACCAATCAAACGGGTACATCCCACACGCTTCTGGACCTGCTTCCTGGCAGTCCAGGTGCATTCAAAACCCATATATGTTGTTGCTCTCACTAAAATCCCACATACAAGAATAAATATTTTTAAACTTATAACCTCCCCCAAAGATATAAAGATTAACTTAAAATGCTTATCACAAAATACATTTTCATCCAGTTTAATATTTCCATTGCATTTCATGCACCATACAAGGTTCGAAGAAGAGGTCAAGAATTACAATGGGATTCACATATTACAAAATCCGGAACTAAGGCATTTGGAGCAAACAGGGTAGTAACGTACAACTTTGAACACACTGCATTTAGCACATTTTAAAAATTAAAAGCTTTTTTTTCAGATTCCATTATATTTCAGCTGCATTAATTGGAGATCCCATTCTCCAAAGTAGCACTGAAACAAAAAGCAGTACAAGGAGAATTAAAGTAGACTAAACTAATTGTATTCTGTTTTCCTTTAACTTCCACATCCATAAAGAGAGTCCAAACATAAACATTACACAAACACATTTTGGAACTCATTATCTAAAGCTGTAAACAAAATTGTTTTAACTGTGGTGGCACAGTGGGGTTACTTGTTAGGATGATAGCTACAAGGTCAGTGGTTCAAACCCACCAGTCACTTGGGGAGAAAGACAAGGCTTTATTTTCCATAAAGATGTGCAGTCCTACTCTGTGCTATATGGTCACTCTGAGTTGGGTCCAGCTGGATGGCAGTGAGTCCGTTTGTGTTTTGAGTTTGACTGTGTGTCAGACACTATGTGAGGGACTGGAATAGAAAGGTGGTCAATGTGTTCTTAACCCTTTTGCTTTTTTGGAGCTTGACTTGGACTATGGAAAACAAATACCAAAAACAGTGATGTGAGTGGGTGACTGAGAGTATGGTCATTGGAAGAAGGAAAAGGAGAAGTTGGAAGAGGAGGAAGAGAAATATTAGTTAATATGATATCAGACCAAAAAGCTTAGATATGGTGTCCTTTCAGAGGGCACAATTCAGCTACTTCAACTTTACAAGCATTAACTTAGAGAATGCAAATATAACAAACATATGTGCCCTCTGCATGTCTGCAAACACAAAGACAATCTAAGGACTGGGGTGGGTTTTATAGTAATAACGCCAGCATGGATGCAGGTAGTGTTCCACATATTACAAAGAAGTTATTCCTCATGGTCTGTTTTTTCTCGAAGTCAAAACAATTTGATATGTTAGTCAGATGTTTGCCTTAGTAGATCGTGTGTCCTTCCATGCATAAGTAATATTTTTAACATTCCGTACACACTAAAATATCTTTAATAATACAATGTTGATAATATTAATGTCTGAAGTACCTCTCAAGGTCATTCAAATTTATTATGAACCATGCTATGCACCTCTAAATTTTAATATCTCTGCAATACATATTGTTGTGGTTGTTTTCATTTGTTTTTATTGTTGGAGTTATTTTATGACTACTGGTTACGCACCATTCAGATGGTCACAAGCAGGGGACGGACTGCCTTTTTTAATATTTTAATACCTAAATTTTAATATCTCTGCAATATGCATTGTTGTGGTTGTTTTCATTTGTTTTTAATGTTGGAGTTATTTTATGACTACTGGTTACGCACCATTCAGATGGTCACAAGCAGGGGACGGACTGCCTATCCTAACAACCTGTATTTGGGGGTTGGAAACTTTTCCACATATATGTTACTGTTGTTGTTAACCAAGCCACCAAAGTGCCATTGAGTCAATTCTATATCATAGTGACCTAATAACCAAACCCAAACTCATTGCCATCAGGTCAAAGCATAGGACAGAGTAAAACTACTCTCCAAGTTTCCAAGGCTGTAAATCATTATGGGAGGAGACAGCCTCATCTGTTGCCCTTGGAGCTGCAGCTGAGTTTGAACTACTTACCTATGGTTAGCAGCCCGATGTATTATCCTCACTGTCATCAGATTTGTTATTGGTAGGTATTTTCAAGTCCTTTTCAACTAAAGGCAACTATATGCACAACAGTAGGAAACACTACCTGGTCCTGAGTCAGACTCACTATTGTGTATAAGCCCATTGTTGCAACCCTGTATCAGTCCATCTATTAGAGTCTTCCTCCTTTTTGGATGACCTTCTATTTGTTGAATAACACGTTCAGTTGTGACAAAGTCCGGTCATCCTGGCTTCTACAGAGTATTCTGGCTAACCTTATTCTGAGACATTACTTTTTTCTGTTAATCCATAGCATATTTAATCTTCCTTCCCAGCACCAAAGGTAATCCAAAGTTAATCATTCTTTTCTGGTCATCCTTATTCACTATCCATATTTAATACCATGGGATGGGCATACTCTAGTTCTTAAGGTGACATATTTGCTTTTTAACTCTTTAAAGAGAGATCTTTCACAACAGATTTGCCAAATCCAAATGGACACTTGATTTGTTGAATGATGCTCCCACTCCTGGTTTATTGTGAATTTTTTTTTCTTTACATTGAGTTGTAATTCACATTGAAGGTGATCAAGGCTGTATCCTCTGCAGGTTGTTAATGAATTTTCCTCCAATATTGATGTCGTGTTCTTGTTTGAATAGCCCAGCTTCTCCGATTACTCACTCAGCATGTAAATGTGTGAGGTGAAAGGGCACCACCCAGACCCATATTTCTCCTGACTTTAACCCAGGCGCCCCCTTGTCCTGTTTCAAAGACTGTTTCTTGGCCTGTGTTCAGGTTTCCCGGGAGTACAATTGTCTGGAATTTGCAATATAGCAATGTTATCCATAATTTGTTAAGATTCTATGGTCAAAGAACTATACAGAGTTAATAAAACATAGATTAATATCTTTTGGGAATTATCTGTTTTCAGCCAAGAAGCAGCCATCCAGCATCAACAATGGTATTCCCCCATTCCATGTTTTCCTCTGAATTTAGCTTGAATTTCTAGCAGTTTTGTCAATTTAATTTAGTATGATTTTACTTATGTGGAATATTAATGATATTGTCCTATCTTGTCTGCATTCTATTGGCTAACTTGTTATTGAACTGGCCATGAATATATATATATATATATATATATATATATATATATCCCTCCCATCAGATACCCAGGTCTTCCATATTTCTTGGCAGAAATATATATTCATATATATATATATATATGTCCACATATCTAGACTTGCTTAATATGCAAGCAAACAGGGATACCTCCTTTGACCTAGATTTTTTTTGCTTCTGACTCACTACCAGGCATGACACAGTTGCTTTCCAGTGTAAGATATCTTTAGTAATGGGTTATCTTCCATTGTTGGCTTGCCAAAGTGTCAAGTGTCAAGGAAGAAAGAAAAAATCCAGAGGCAAGAGAATATAAATGACCTCATTTTAAAAATCCTCATCCAATGCAATATTTCTAAATAAAGTGTGCTGCTTATACAAACTTTTGACTTATGGAAAAACCATAATTACACAAGGTGGGTCCTTTAATCCATCATGAACTAACTCTTTTTACTTGGGTCAGACACAAAGTTATTTATACTTCACCCAGAATTTTTTTTGTTGGTGTATAAATGTTCAGCAAATTAACAGAGAAGAGAATAAGCTTTGGCAGCTATCAGGTAACACAAAAATACATGGAAGCACTCCCCCATGCGACCCACATGAAGACAGCCAGCATAAGCCTGTACACCAAGTCACCCTGTCACTTCTGAGATGACTCAGGGCTTGATGGACCCAGTTGCACAGCCAAGTAACTATATACCCTCTTTACCAGTCAGAGAAAGTCAATAGATGGCTCTGTGCCTCTAATGAAGAACCCAATCATCAACCTTTGTTATCTGTCAGGGTTGCAGTCTCTCTGCACAATAGCTATTGTGTTTCTGTCTGTCATATGTCAATTTATCTGGGGAAAACAAGATAGAAGAAGTTTTAGGTTCTTTAACCAGATTTTTTTTAATGGTTGCTCATAGCTGATATGGGATATTTAAATAACTGAGAAGGCATTATTTCCCAGCTGACCCCAAATTCAAGAAGGCTACATTGCTCAAAAAGCATACTGAATGGACAAAGTAATTATTTCCTGACTTACAGTCATTTGCTTCCAAGCAAGTTTATGGAACAAGATAAGACTCAGGGTAATGATGCATTAAATAAACTCCCATTGACTTGTGGTACTGAACTATAAACTAACAACACCACATCAGTAAGCTGCTTACTGCTGTAAAAAGTGGCCTTTGCCTTCTTCCTGTACTGACTGAGCAAGAAGTCAATTTTCTGTTTTTAACAGACATTCAAGTGGCTTTCACAAGAGTTCAAATATATTGCGCTTTCCCCCCCCAAAAAAAAATGTAAAAAGATTTACCTTCAAATCATTCATCGGAGAAAAAGAGAAAGCAAGAGCCACTTTTCTTACTTTGGAAAAAGAAAATCAGGATTTAGGAGATGAAAGGCATGTCCTAAGGTTGTCTAAGCTGTCAGAAGCACAATGACGTCCGAGGCTCCAACAGGACGATGACCTGTGTCAGCTGAGGGAGTTGGCAGAAATGAAGTATAATCAATCTTCTGGAAGGCTCTCTGGCCCCCTGAAAATCTCTCCCAGCTGTCAGCTATCTTTCCAGGCCCCGTGCATCTTATTCAATGTTTCTCATGATGAAAGCGTGAATAAAGGTAAATACTGTGTGTTCTCTGAAGGCAAAACAGGCTGATGTGACTTGGAAATTTTCCCAAATTACCCAAAGCCTGGTACTTCCACAATCCAAAGTGAACAATGGGTTATGCCATTTTGTCTCAAATTTCACAAATTCTTTATTGTATGTAAACAGGAGTCATAATAAGTAGAATATATTAATAAAATACAGTCATTTCAAGAACAACTTTCTTTCAACAGAGGGTGACTGTGTCATTGACTGTCGGCACCAGAACCAACAATAACATCAAACACGGAAAACATGAGAACAAGGTACACGTGCTGGGGGTGATGTTTCTACAGACTTGTCGAGCTTTGCTCCCTTTACTAATTCTCTTTCAAGTTCATTTATTATATTCACAAATAAAAAGATAAGCAAAATATATTTGAAGTATTTCTCCTCTGTGGTCACAGTTCACAATTCTCAAAAAAAAATTCTGAAAACAGAATTTCAGATGATGTCTACACTGATTAATGTGGTATCAGTCAGATTGATTTAACAAAGGCAGGGAGACTTTCAGCGCTTTATTTCTACGTACATCAAGTGCTTTTGTCAACACCCATGCCATTTGGTGCTTTTATTTCAAAATCCTAAAATAAAGATACTAAAATCTGCTTCTACTTAAGTCATAGGACAGTTATGAGAATAACATTATTACAAAGGCAGCCTGCTAAAGGCAGTCATGGTTCATAGACATATGCTATGATTCTGGAAGAGGTAGTTAATCAGACCACCATCATGTGTCATCTTAGGATTCTAAATGTTGATGTAAATGTATATGCATATATACATTTATGAACATGCATATACACATAAATACATGATATTTAGGTAAATGATGCATATTTAGATATGGAGATAGCTATATACATAGATACATGTATATCTATATATCTACATAGATATTTATATATAGATTGCTACAAACTAAAACAGTTCAAAGTAGATGATATAATGGGAAGGATATAGGCTATATGTTTAATATTTCCTCACCAATTAGCATTTATATATGACTGAGCTTCAGTGTGCTCAACTTTGAATAGGGATCACAGTATTTCTCAGAGGCCCTTGATGATTGATTAAGGTATGATTTAGGAGCGCACCATAAAGTTTGGCATAAAAAAGGGAATCAACAAATGAATGTTCTTTATCCTCTAACATGCTTTTAGAAATCTGTCTATCTCATGTGACTGATGCTTATCTTCACTAAGTCTATATTACCCTAAATACTCCTAAATACAACTGGGAGAGGGTTAACCTAATTTTTATCAAGGCTGGCTCTGACAAGCTACAATGTTGGAAAACTGAAGTCACACTCAATTAACATGAGGATTTGATGATGACATTGATTATATTATTTACTACAACTCTTGTGTTCTCATGAGTACTAGAGATTTTTATTCTAATCATCACATTCAATTAGGAAAATAGTTATTGTCTATCTATATGGTTCAGAGTTGAATGCTAAGTGTTCTATGATATATATCCACTGACATTGAATACATTCAGACTCATAGTCACCCTGTATAGGGATTCTCCAACTGAAATCCTTGTGGGAACAGACAGCCTTATCTTGTTCCTAAGGAGCAAGTGGTTGGTTTGAACCATTGACCTTGCAGTTAGTGACCCAAAACCTAACCTACAGCACTACCAAGCAAGGCATGTACAACATTCTCCTTCAAGGAGAAAGTTATAATTAACACAAAAGACTATAAGAAGTCCTGGAAGAGTAGTACGTTATGGGTTGTCCTGCTAACCACAAGGTCAGCAGTTCCACCACTAGCCTCACTTCAGAGAAAGAAAAGACTTTCTGTTCCTGTAAAGATATGCGGTCTTGAAAACCCAAAGCGGCAGTCCAATGGTGTCCTATAGGGCTGTTATGATCAGAACTGTGTTGATGACTATGATTTTTGGTTTGGTTATGAAAGAGCATACAGAACCTGACATTTTTAAAGGAGCTAAGACATAGGAACATTATTTATCATTGAATTATAGATATTAAATTTTAAATATGAATGCATAGGGTTCTACACTATTCATTAGATTTTGGGTAATTCACTTAATGTCATATTTTCCTAGTGTGTGATCATTTATAAAATGATTGCTATTTATTTTAAGAAAAAAATAGACAGTCAATAATTATTTTTATATAGCCATTTCAGTTACATATCCAAGGGCATCATAAAAGAAAGCCCTGGTGATCTGCTTCCAAACAGATAACAGGCAAGAATCCCCATGTAAGAGTGCTCTCTACTCCACTCTCCGGAGATCATCATGAGGTGGAATGGTCTGGAGGAAAACAGGTTTCTGTTCTGAAAGATTACAAATTATTTTTAAAAATGATTTGGGATAATTTACAAATAATATAATCAGCTCTATATGAAAGAAAGAAAGCAATCAAAAGGAAGGTAGAGATTACTGAAGAATATAATTAAAAGCACATGCATATAAAATCACACTGAAGAGAATTCAAAACCAGTTGTAACCATACATTGAAAGGGACCTGCCAGAAATTAAAGCCAGATTCAGAAGAGGATGTGGAACATTGTTAATGTCATATGGATGATGGCTGAAAGTAGATAAGATCAGAAAGATATTTACCCATGTTTTACTGACTACACAAAGGCATTTGGCTATATTAATCATAACAAATTGTGAATAGCATTATGAAGCATTCCAGAACACTTCATTGTGCTTATGTGAAACCTGTACATTGACAGTAGTCCAAATAGGAAAGGAGAATACTGTATGCATTAAACTCAGGAAATAGTTGGATGAGAGTTGAAAACTTGCAATATATTTATTAATTCTATATGTTGAGAAAATAGCATGAGAAGCTGGACTATAAGAAGAAATTTAATGGTATTAAGATTGGAAGACATCTCTTTAACATTCTGTGATATGCAGATGATACAGAACTGCTTGACAAAGGCAGAAAAGGAGTTGAAGCAATTAATGATGAACATTAAAGACCATAGAGACTTAAGTATATTTTATAATTTATCATAAAGAAAACAAAAATCCTCACAAGTGAACCAATAGACAATATCATGATAAATATAGATAATAATGAAGTTGTTAAAGATTTCATTTTACATTGATCCATAACCAATGCTCATGGAAGCAGTAGTAAAGACATCAAATGATGTTTTGTGTAAGACAAATCTGCTGTACCATGTGTCTGAGATGTAAGAAAGTCAAGATGTCTCTTTGGAGACTATGGTGTGCTTGATCCAAGCTACAATATTTCCAATTGCCTCATATGCGTGTGAAGGAGACATAGTGGATAAAGGGAGGCCTAAGAATGATTAGTGCATTTGAATTATGGTATCCACAAAGAATACTTAATGTACCCTAGACTGCAAAAATAGCAATCAACTTTATCCTGGAAGTACAACAGAATAGTGCTTTAAGGAAGGAAGGAGAGACTTCATTTCACTTACTTGGGACAAGTTGTCAGAAGAGAGCAGGCCTGGGAAAAACACTTGGTCCCCAGAAAATGCTGGGTGAAGTAAGTCAGCAAAAAGAAGTCTTCCTCTCAGAGAAATGGATTGACACAGTGGCTATAATAATGGACTCAAGGCCCAACCACATTGTAAGAATAGCACTCCTATAGGGTTGCCGTATGAGTGGGAATCAACTTGTTTGGCACCTAATAGCAGGTAGAACAAATAAGTATGTCTTGGAAGAAGGATAAACCAAATGTTCTTCAGAAAGGTGAAATGGTGAGAATTCATCTCATGTATTTTAGACATCAGGAGGCAAAATTATGCATTCTGGAGTCCCTAAAAGGGACTTCTTGCTTTGAGTCCTTCCAACTAAAAAGCAGCTGTAAGAACATCATTTCTATAGATTTATAGTTCTGTCCAATCTTATTGTGAACTTTCTCCTTACATATAACATGGTCATTATTGGCTATGGTTTGTTCAAAAATATAATGCAAGTACATAATAAACAAAATGTAGCTCTACTTCATCTTAATTGCAACTTATTTTTTAGCAAAAAATGTATGATTCCTACAACAAATAAAGCAATGATAGCTTGTAATCATACTTGAATATTTTTATAGGTACTCATCAAATATTATTTAAAACTGAATGAATAAGAGCAAAAATATACGAGTCATACTGTTTCTTATGGAACCTAAAACTTAATAGTTTACCTCCTGGTGTACTAAAAGGTCATAGACAATAAAGTTTATTAAAATTATATTGGTAAATGAAGTGCACCGATCTTTCTGTTATCATAACTTTATTTCAATTCATAATCATTCTATAGGTCAGAATAGCAGGGTTTCCAAGCCTGTAATTGCTAGGCATGCAGTCAGCCATATAGTTCTCCCAGGAATTGACTTGTGAATTCAAAGTGCTAAACTTTCCTTGAAGGGCAGGTTGAGTATCAAAAGGGCACCAAAAGGGCTCCCTCTTACCAATAATGGGGATGACGTTATTATAATTCTTAAGTTCCATTATAGTATTCTGCTAAGGGAGACTCATCTCTGATAAGGTAGAATCATTGGCAGATCATTGCAGGCTGTCCCACTTTGACCAATGGTAGGCCCTTCATTTTAATTTTTATTAACACAGTCCAGTTAATGTACATCCTCTACTAAAGTGTCTCTGAGCCATTCATTTCATTGTGAGCATGATCAACTTGTGACAACCTTGGATCATGAAGCTTTGTGACAGTTAGGGCTTTGTGTCAACTTGATTGACGTAGAATTTTCAGTGGTTTGGCACGTAAAGCCTAGTAGCTCCCTACAGTATAACATACTGTAACCTCATCCATAATGGCTTCTATGATGAGCTTGGATTCACCATCAGTGTTGATGGAAGCAGCAGATGAGTCATCAAAGGACGGGTTGCAGTAAATCTACATCTACTGCACAAGACCTCTTTAGAGTTTGGAAAAACAAAGATGTTTCTTTGAGGATTAAGGTGTGCCTGTCGAAAGCCATCCTGTTTTCTATTGTCTCATATGCACATGAAAGTGAAAGGTGGGGGAAAAAATGAAAGGTGGACATGAAATAAAGAAGACCAGAGAAGAATCGATGCATTTGCATTGTGGTGCTGGAGAAGAATGTTTCAAGTACCATAGGTTGCTAAGAGAAAACCAATCAGTCTTGGAGGAAGTATGGTTAGAGTTTTCCTGAGAGGCAAGGATGGCAAAATTTTGGCTATGTGTCACAAAAGACCAGTCCCCGGAGAAGGTCATCATGGTTGGTAGAATAGAGGTGCAGTGAAAAAGAGAAGAACCTCAAAGGGATAGATTGACACAGTGCTTAAACAATGGACCCAAGCACAAGAACAGTCAGTGCAGGACTGTACAGTGTTCATTTTGTTGTGCATAGAGTCACTATGGATTGGAACATGAGCAGCTAGTACATATAAAAGTGCAGGAGGGGGCACAACATGCTTATTCTGCTATAATCAATTGGAAAAATGCTTCCTCAGAGGCATGGCCTGCTTCCAATATCAGTAGACACTGAGGAAATGTCTGCATGTTTTTGTTGAATCTGGACTCTGCATCTGACTCATTGCAACCTCTGATTCTTTGGACTTAAGCCATAGAGCTTGGTGACCCAGGGAGTTGTCAATGGCCTGATATCTCACCTATATTGATCTTGGATTCATTCTTTGCAGCCATCCATCTGTCATCCTTTTGCTGATCCTTGTATTCATCACCTCCCACATCTATCCGCTCAACCCAACATTTGACTTAGTACTGGCCAGAACTGAGACTTGCTCTATTGCTTTTACAATTGTATGACCATTTTTCTTAAATAATAAATATATATATACAATATTTATGAGACCAAGATACTTTTGATCTTTTAAAACAAGGGTATGTCTTATGTTCCGAAGGTGTGGTACCCCAGAACTCATGTGCCCACTTACTATCCACTGCTGTTTGCATGCTGTGGACTATTGTGTGTTTGGGGGAAGTACTGTGTCCTGGATTCTCAATGTCAGTCAGGTCACATGATCAACACAGTGGATGCCTCTACATCTTTCCTCATTTGTTAATGAAAGTAATGATGGCTCTTCATACCACTGTTGAGTTTATGCTATTAAATATTATGCTGTTAAATATAATACTATATTTTGCTTTATTTTAATAAATATGTTAGTATACTGGTATTATTTGGTTCAGAATTTTTTTCCTTGCCTTCCTGCTCTAAAAACTGGGTATGTCTTATGGTCAGGTGTGTCTTATGATCCAAAAAATACAGTATGTATACACACACACTCATACACATTTCATTTACTTTGTTCCTTGAGAGAATCACCTGAGACAAGCTTAAACTGCAACACCTTAACAAATTTAGGTAACTTATGTAAGTAAGATGCACAAACAGTGCATTAATTTTTAAAAACATTAATGGACTCAGTTCTCCAAAAATTCTTTGGTCTTCTTATTAGCAACACAGCTGAAAAATATTAGAATATCCACCTCAACTATTATATTTCCTGATTAAAATAGATTACATTACCAAATATTTCTTAAACACTTAACAAACAAACTTGCATCCATACACACATGCATATATATAGAGACGACACTAAAACTGAAATATTCTGCCTATGTGAGGGTAAGTAAAAGAGTGTTTCTAGAGCTTCTAGTTTATATGTGCAAAAAGTTATTCCAAAGAAAACATGTTTAAACAGGTTTCTATAATTAGTAGGTGGCTGCAGACAAATCCTCTCAGGAACATACTTGGCTTAGTCTCATTAATGTACCATTAAAAAATAAATATTCCATTTTATTTTATATTTTAGTTCATAACTTTATTTCCACCTTTATTTTTTTAATATCAGAAACCTATCAATGGTTTTTAAAATTTTGTTATAAATTGGGAGTCAATACATATCATTATATAGTTCAATCATGTCAAGCAGAACTGTACCATTGCTGCCACAATCAGTTTCCAAACATTTATTTTCTACATGGACTCCTTGACGTCATTTCATTGCCCCCCCCCATCCTCTCCCACTAAGCCCCCTGAGACCTCCTATTCTACTTGCTGTCTCAAAGTAGTATTTTTAAAAGGTCAACCTTGGCATAGATGTGGATCTACTGCATTTGTTAAATTCAAGACCAAGAGATCAGCTAAGAAGCTTATGGCCACTGTTTTATTCTATTTCCAAAAATGTCACTTCGAAATATTTTCCCAAAGGATCCAGATGTTCATGACAGCTTATCACCAAGAAGTTTAAAGAAAGTAAACAACTGCACTGCCTAGAAAAAGGCCAGGAAAATTGTGCTGAAGAATTTATTTTCCCCATCACAACGATGCACCTACTTATTCTTCAAGGATAGCAAGGGCTGTCCTACAAAGACTTCACTGAGAAACCTTACCCCATCGAGCCTACTGTCTTGGTCTTCTTTCTTCAGACTATTGATTGTTCCACAAACTTGGAGACCATTTCAGAGAAACACAATCTGTGTCTTTGAGTCCCTGAAATCAACTCAGGTCAAGCTAGCAGCAGTGATGGCAGAACATGCCATGAACAGAATATCTGAGTTTGTTTTTTGTTTTACTCATAATGCAGACTCTAATATCCTTCTATTACCATTCATGCATCACGCCCTCGGATCAGCAAACTCTGTAAACTCATATTGCTATGCAGTGAGACAGGAACTGAGAAAGGAAATCTAACCACTGTAGCATGGGCTTCATCTGTAAGCCTTTTTTTTGTGGAGAGCCAGCCTAGAGAATACATCAAAATGTTACTTATTTCAGCAAAGTTCCTCTCCATTAAGAAAACAGTTATGCATTCGAGACTGTAACTTCCAATAATGTGATAGTATAATGCTAATGCGGTTGCTGTCATGTCATTTCATACAAACCCTCGAGGTTATTTATCATCCCATTTGAACAGCTTCCAAAGGAGTAGATTGATATGAAGCAAATAGCTTCATCGTTCTTCTAAGGAGTGGGTTTGAACTGCTGATCCTGAGGTCAGCAGCCCAACACTTACCCGACAGTACCATTAAGGTGCCTTTAAATTAAAACACACACACACACACACACACACACACAAAGACAAAAAGTCACTATCATCAAGTCAATTCCACCCCACAGTGACTCTATAAGGCAAGGTAGAACTGTCCCTGTAGGCTTTTGAGACTCTCTGGGAGTAGAAAGCCTCATCCCACAGTGAGCGCTCCGACTCCAAACCTACCAATCCACAGTGCCACAGAGCCCTGTCAAAATGAGGAATACGAACCATTTCGAAGCTAAGGTGATCAGCCTTAAATTAGAAAACAAAGTATTTTTTTCATGGTAGAAAATCCTCCAAGGTGACTAAAAGTCTAGTTTGGGGGTGGGGGGATGCCACTTTCTTCTGTACTTAAAAAAGAATCAGCCTAAGTTGGTACATTAGATACCAATCTTTGTCTTATTCTGTATTTTACAGAGCCCTGGTGGTGCAGTGGTTAGAGCATTCTACTACGGACCTAAAGGTTGGGGATTCAAAACCTCCAGCTGCTCCACAGGAAGAAGGCCTGGCAATCTGCTTCGGTTCAGGTTCCAGAGCCTTGGAAATACTGTGGAATCATTCTACTCTATCTCAAGAGAGTGGTTCTGGGTCACCATTGACTCAATGGCAGTGAGAACAACTAAGTTTGTTTCTTTTATTTTTAAAAGGGTGTTGACTGCTTCTTCATAAATTAAGCTCCTTACATACAGGCACACCAACAAAAGAGTGGGCCTGGCTAACTAAATGTTAGGCCCTTCTTGAAAACGTTGCCTCTTTGATTGAATTTCATTCCCCTTAGTTACCGTGGAGCTGGCTGTCTGGTTGAAATGTGGTCAACTCTTTCCAATTCCAGACAAATGTCCTGGGGTGCAACTTTTCTTTAGCTGTTTTTAGATAGTTGTATCTGGAGGCAAAATGGAAAACATACCAAAAAAGAAAAATGTAGGAGCTCACAGTTAATGGAAGACCGAAGCCACAGGTGAGTGGGTATTTAAATAATGCATGATAAACAGAAGCAGGGACTAAATTATGTATGGTGCCCGTCCTCAATACATCTGCGAGTGGGTAGACTCTGCAACAAGGGAGGAGCTGGGACACCCTGCTGGGTGTCCACAACTTAGCCTGCTGCTCGTGTTTCGTGTTCTTCTCCAGGGAAGGGTTGTATCACTTTAAATATCCAGGTAGGTTTTGAAGTTTAGCGAATGCTTTCACTGCTGGGTACTCTTCCAAGTGCTTTAAGTGTACTAACTCACATGGTCCCATTGGCAAGCCAATGAGACAGATAACAATATTGTCAACCACATGCTAAAGATGAGAAAATTATGCACATTGAACAACATAAACTAAAGGTGATATGTATGGGGCACGATCCAGATTTTAATCTGGGTTGCCTGCCTGCTAAGGTCGGGCTCCAGATCATGAAGACTAGAAGTTTTTACTGTAGGGTACAGAGCATGTTTACCATGAATTTTTTATGTGTGTATTTGGTTCTCTCCTCCCCACACCTAACTGATCAAGGTCAGGTTCTATAGAACTTCTTCCTGAGAGGTGCCTTCCTCGAGACATTGAGTAAAAAAACTTCCCAGTACTTTTCATACCAGCTCTGTCAACATGGAAGGGCAGAGGGAGACAGAAAGGGCGAGGGAAAGGAAGAGAAGGGGGAGAGAGTGCACGCATAGGCACCGAGCATAGACAGCAGCATAGACAAGGCAACAGACTGAACTATCTAACTGATGTGCATCCGGCCAGGGTAAAGAATGACCTCATTGCTCTTTCACTTTCAAACACATCATTGTAAGGGATTTTATGCATTTGGTAAACATAACATACATACATATATATGCAAATTGAAGGAAAGAGATAAAACTTTAATCTCTCAGTTGCTTACTTTAGTCTCTTAAATAAAAAAAGATAGAACAACAATTCTGTTCTTTCCAGTTATTTTCCATATTGTTTAATTGATTTTAAAAATAACTTTTTTTTTAAGTTGGAAAAAGGTTTTCAGACTCACAATGTTTCAAATATGGCATAGATTTCCCCTAACTTTCATCACTAATTTGTCAGCATGCAAGAAAGTAGTTACATTGCTTTCTTTATTTCCACATAAACCAACTGAGCAGTGCCTGGGCAGTACCTATGGACTGGCTTGTGAACTGGTGTCATTGCAAGGCTCTTAAAGACATTTTTGAAAGACCTGGCCAACCCCTGGATGTGATATTTTCTGGACAACAAGCCCCCTCATGGTGTGGTTGTCACATGGGTGTCAACAAGATGTGGCCTCATTTAAAAAGAAAAATAGTTCAATCAATATTTGTGGTAAAGTCTTTGAACCTAAACTGAATTCAATTAAGACAGGAAAAATTGTTTGACTTGATATAGGTAGAATTAAAACAACTTTGCCTTTATTGCTAGTCCCCACTCTTCCAGAGAATTCAATCTTCCTAAAGGAGAAGAAAGACATGGAGTTTACCATAAGAAAGATAAGTTGTGATACCGAAAATTTAAAGGATTTGCATTGAGACAGACTGTATTAAAAGGAGTATTAGGTGATGGGTTAAGAGAGCAGTTAGCACAATGAAGCCTCAAATGTGCAGCTTCTGGCTGGAAAGAAAATAGAGAGCATTTAATCATATGGACATTGTGTATTTTTCAAGAACTTAGACTTCCAATGTGGCTGTTCCCAGACTGAGGTTGGTGAAAAAGTTCTGACACTATTTTTAAATGCCTTTGGGCACACTGCCAAATTGTAATCACCTTTAGGGAACTGGTGTGCTGAGCAGGGGAGAATGTTTCACGTTGGGAAGAGGCCTTGGTAGGCAGCAACGTGCTCTCCAAATATACCTGGAAGTATAAAGATGCTCTCGGGGGCTGTGGAGTTGGTTCCAGCTTACAGCAACCCCTATTGCACAAGAGGGTCAAAGCCTGGTGGGGTGAAAAGAAATGGGATAGGACAATGCAGACATGTCTCCTTCTGAAATACAGACCTCTGTCCTGTGCACAAGAAGGCTTGATGGGGTGAGGGTTGCCCATTGGACTGTTAACCACTAGGTTGGCAGCTCAAATTGCTCAGATGCTTCAGAGGAGAAAGACCAGGCTTCCTGGTCCCATAAAAACTCAGAGCCTCAGAAAGCAAAGAGAATAGTTCTGCTTGGTCCTACAGGTTCAATAGGATTCAGAACTGTGTTGGTGACAGTGAATTTATACTCTGCAACTTTTTATTGAGATGCTTAATTTCCAGGTAAGGAAAACAGTCTTAAGTTTTAGGTTATCATATCCTATATCCAAGTGACTGTTACTATTTTTAGATGAATAGGTTTTTAACTCAAAACTAGCATCCACCATCGATCGACGCCTTGGGAAGCCTCACCCTACGATTTATAATCGTTTTTAAAGTGTTTCCTACATATTCGCTCCATCTTTTCCCACTTTCGTCTATATTAAAACAGTATTAGTTTAGTAAAGTACTCTAAATCTAAATGTACAAAATACTCTCAATCCTATTCACAGTGTCTTCTATTTTGAGGAAGAGAGAGAGATTTTTTCCTTTCAGCAGTCTGCAGTTCTTTCAAGATTCCTTGTCAGCACCACCATTCCAAGTTTCCTTTTCAGTGTCGACTTTCACCTGCAACTGGAAATACCCTGGCTTATGTCCAGCACGCCCTAGTCTATAGAATAATGCCCCTGATTTAAATACTCTCAAGAGTTCTTATGCAGGAGAATTACCTCACATAACCTGTCCTTTGCTCTCTTGACCGTTGCTTCAAGAGCATTGACTGTGGATCCAAACAAGACAAAAGTCCTTGACAAGGTCTGTCTTTTCTCCATTTGTCATAATGTCACTGATTGGTTGTGAGGATTTGGGTCTTCCTTACATTGAGGCAGAGACCATACTGAAGGATACAATCCTTGCTCTTCATCAGCAAATGCCTCAAGTCCTTCTCATTTTCAGCAAAAAAAAGGTTGGTAGGCTTATGACAACAACCAATAAATATTGTAGAGCTCTGTATTTTTTCACTAGTCCCTAGAATGTAAAGGGCATGCATGATTCACAATTTTCACTCTCTGGGTAAGAAAAAAGAATGTGTAGCAGATAACACATGCATTGCAGTCATGAGGTTCAGTCACTCACCACATTCGACTCCTCTAAATAGCAGTGGCTTCCTAAAGCACAGACCAATGTGAAGTCTGGCTGCACAGATCAAATCACACATCAGTTATAACAAAAATTGCTCTGCTTCAACTCCTGGCCGAATGCCCGAATCTCAAGCTCCCTTTGGGTTAACCACTTTTAGTATATTTGAGGTAATGAATATGAATTCATAAAGCCTGCTTCCCTTGATCAGGCTTCCGAAGCCATGAATCAGGTTAGTGAAATGCTAGTCAAGCTTCAGGGAGGTAGACCCTCAAGTGATCAAATGAAACAGAAATGCCAGAAGAAAAATTACACTGCAAACAATCAACACACTAAGTTGGAAATGTTACTTTTTTCCCCAAGTGAAATCTTCAGGAGATATATGCAGTATTCTTAAAAAATATGCCACAAAATATAAAAATATATATGTGTGTTGGACCATAGTTTGACAAGCTGCTTTTAGGTAGCAATTAAGTAATTTGAATTTTGTTCTATGTTCTAATATTTTACTTACTGAACAACGTAATTCTTTATTCAATAATCATCTCAAAAGTAGTTGTATAAACACTTAGGAGAACTTTAACAAGAATTATGGGCAATAATCATTATTTTGTGAGCCAATCTGTTATATAACTGCAAGGAGACCATGGAGGTGAGCTTGAGTTCAAGGATTAAAGAGTACTGGGGAGTTCTCTGGGCTTTTAAGAATTTGAAGCTTATTCTGCATTGTTCTTCCATTTTTTTCAGGGTCCATTTACTCTGACCTTGAAAAGAATGGTTGATAGTAAGAGTTGGGTACCATATAGCTCTTTTGATTATAATTTTAAAAATAAATTTTGTTTATAAAAAGGGTGGGGGGCTGAGCCCCGGTGGCATAAGTGGTTGAGTGTGGGACTGCGGCCCGTGGGCTTGGCGGTTCAAACCCAGAAGCTGCTCTCAGGAGCAGCACTGGGTATTGCCCACAACCACCAGAGGCAGTGATTACCCCCCCCCCCACACACACAAAAAAAAAGGTGGGAGAGGAATCTGCAAAGGAAAAGATGTCTGTGTAATTACATTATAACACAAGTTCAGGTGGCTAAAGAAGATGCATTAAATGTAGCTAGATAAATATATAAGAACACTTGTGTCATATGTAACCTACTAGCTTCCTTTGTTTATTAATTGTTTGTTTCACTTTTATAACAGTGCCAAGAGGCATTGTTCACCTACATGACAAGCTGTTTCCAATGATCATCTCCTCTGCTGCATTTGCTTGCCTAAAGCATTGTTTGGATTTTCACTTCTTTAAATTACAAGTGTTTAAATTCAAACATACTATACTAATTTTGAGCGCTGGGTTGTGCTATATTAAAAAAATATGGATGACTAAGGTCTGAAAGAAAACATATGTGTCCGACGCAGCAAACCATTGTAAAACTGGTAGGTGGGCTGCCGAGAACGCAGACCTACAGTAGAATGGAAATTCATAGCTCCTGACTAGTTACGAGGAGCCAGGCATTTTGACATCAACTTTTTATTTAACAGCCACCACTGGCTAGGGAGCCAAAAATTATTTTCTAATTTAAAGGAGAAGATACAGAGGTGTGTTGAATTGAAATACCTTGTTAGAGTAGCTGAGCTACTTAGCGGCAATGTGAGATTCAGAAGGGTACGCAGCTGAGAGATACACTAGAGGGGCAGAGAAAAAACAAATGCCTCCAAAAGATTAACCGACACAGTGTCTGCCTCAAACATAAGAATAATGGGGAGGGCGGTGTTTTGTTCTGTTACACAGAGGGTCACTGAGTCCCAACGGACTGGATGGCATCGAACAAGGTTGGAGACATAAACTATACTTGTCTTCAAAATTCGTAGCCTCCGTGGGAAGAAGGGAAATGAAATGTGTGTATGTGTGTGGGGGGGGGGGGGGGGTGGGGTGTGCGCGCGCGCATGCTCGTGCGTGTGGACGCATTGGAGAAAGAAAATGAGATAACACAGTTAGAGGTTACAGGAGAAGGCTGTGAGAAGATGATGTAAGAAGTGCAAGAGAAGGACAGAGATAGTAATGAGTTTAAGAAACTCTAACACCACACTGCTGTTGTCTCTTCCTAAAGAAATGAGGAGGGGAAAAAAGGAGAGTCTATTAATCATCACCTGTGGGGAAAAAGTACACTGGATGAATATACACATCTTAAGAATGATGAGAAACGCAGCCTTCTAAAACTGAAATGGGAAAAATCTTATTACTTTAGAGATGGTTAAGTGGATCAAATATTCACTCAAGAAAAGATGGCTCGTTTTCATTCTGGAAGTTGTTTAAGGGAAGGAATTGCACAAATGTGTGAAAACTGCAAGAATACAATTGATCCCTTGATATGAAGAAGCTTTTTTTTTTTTTTTGAAGAAGTTATTTTTGGGGAGGGAGGGTTTGGGGCATCATTGCCCTCTGGTGGTGGGTGTAGGAGGCCCAGCCCCACTGCTGGATTTGAACCTCCAACCCAGTGGGCCGCAGTCCCGCGCACAACCACTACGCCACCAGGCTCAGCTGAAAAAGTTATTTTTAACAATGAAGAATATGGGATAAAATGACAGGAAATTATCATTTCCCTCACATTGGAGGAATTCACATAACGAATGGGTGAGCCCAGACCTTAAATGTGTTTTCGAAGGTCACATGAATAAAAAAATTAACAAATTATTTTCCAAGATCTCTTCTAAGTTTCTGAGTCAAACTAGTAAAATCCCATGACTGGTTCTATCATAAGCACAGCTATGAACTCAAAGTATGATCCCGACAATATCTGGGATGTTTTCCTGAAAGTTGGAAGTTCAGAGTAACATGTTGACAGCCCCGGGCACCGACTAGTCAGAAAGCCTTGAAGTTCCATCTACATCACTTGGCTGCCCTGTGCCCCTGCCTCCAGACTCCTCACCTACTAAATAAGGGTAATATGTTCTCAGATCAAAGACATCCATATGGTTTAGTTAGATGCAATCTGAAAAAGCCTCTGGCAAAGGTACCATATCATTATCTTTTGGTACAGTCGGCAAAACACAAGAACCATAAAACTTGTGAGGCTGGGAGCTGAAGGGGCAAAATTTCCAATGACTGAATCTAAGGCTTTGGTTGCTTAAAAAACAAAAAAGTGAATGGAGTAAATCCTCAATGAGATTTTTCAGATTTCTTAAAAACTCAATTAGCTGGTTCAGGGATTTAGGACACAATATGAAGGTGATTTACTAAGAATGGTCTTTTCAACAGCCACGATAGTTTGATAGTTCATTCTTTCAAGGAATAAGTATGGAAGTGCACTATGTAAACTCAATAAAGAAAGTTCAACCCCAGTCCTCAAGTTGTGAATGAAATGGGTGGGCTTGGCTAGCACATGCATGCAAACAACATAGCATCGGATGAGAGTGCTGTCAGATGAGAAAGGAAAACCAGTCGCTACAATTTTTAATAATTTCATTAAAAATTCCTATAATGCTTCCTATGAGTAGTTACAGTCTAAGAGCTTTATATTTAATATAATGTTCATGACAACCAGGAGGTAAGTATGAATCTGGCCTGCATTTCGTGAGCATGGAAACTGAGGCACAGAGATGTTAAGAATTTGCTCAAGGCAGAGCAGAGGCTGAATTCTAGCTATCTGTTTCCAGACCCATGATCTGACTCTTTATCATCAGCTCTTTGTCTCTACGATACCTTCTGTCTAGACACGAGGGTATGAACAATTCCTGTCTCAAGAGGAAATGCAGGTACATCAAGTGCTTCAGTGATAGGACACCATCAAGATTATAGCTAAGGTAGAAGAAGAATAAAAGAGTAATACTGAAAAATTACTAGTAAGGTATGACAAGGAGTACCTGGAGAATGGTGGGTGAGCCCAGTGTGGCCATAGATTAGGGTCATAAAACAGAGTAGTAAGTGATAAGAGATGAAAGAAGAGTACTAGAAAAATATCATAGGTGGAAAAATTGTTTTAAAAAAATATCATAGGTGGTTTTCATAGGTGGTCTACTGTAGGAAGGTAGGATTCCTTTTTTAAAAAATCGGCAGGCATTAGAAGTGATTAATAGGACAATTTTAGAACTGAAGGTGGAATTTAGGGGGAAGTACTTGTAGGGCACACTGTCAGTGGTAGCAAGAGCATTAGGGCCATCCCCACAAAGAGTTTTCTACTGTGATACTGTTCAGACAGAGAGAGGGCTGAGCCAGTGAGCTGTAACCATATGCCAGCAAGAGCACATGTACAAAAGATGGAATTTGGACAAATACAGGCTGGTGAGGAAATGGCCTGGCTCTATGAGTTCCAGTTTCTCTGATTCGAAATGTTTTCCCATTTCCAATAGAAATGGAAAAAAAGGAGGAAGTGGGAAAGGATATGGAGATGTGTCCTTATTGGCTTGGAGAGCCAGTAGGATATTCGCAGGTACATGGGCAAAAGGTCACTGAAAATGGGGATAGAAATCTCCAGAGAATCAGAGACAGAGAAAAAAATCAGCCAGAATGAGAATACAGCAATGAGAGATTAATTCTCTGGACTGTTTTTTTTTTCTTCTTCATGTATTCAGCTTTTTAGAGCTATGCAACCAGTGAGATCCCTGATCATCTGTTTTGAAAACATCAGAAATTTCACCCATCACCGTTCTTGGTTTCTCACCCTGTTGTGGCTGAATTCTTCAAAGGGTCTCCTTGACTCTGCTGTCTCTCAAAAAAATTCAATTCCATCTTTAAGATTTTATTGGAGGAAGAAATTCAGATCATGGAATTAGTCAGATTAGGGTTCAGACTCTAGCTCATTCTCCTCTATTTAAGTTAACCCTCCAGAGTACAAGGATCGTGATTGAAACATGAGTAAGTAGTATTGTTATGAGATTAACACTCTAAGGTTTGACAGGATACCAGATCCCTAGTAGACTCATGAGTAATGTATTTCTTTCCTAAGCATTCAGGTTGAATCTGGCACTCTGTTTTCATAGGAAATACTCACCATAACCCATATCATTGAGCCCATTTTTTAAAAAAGGAGGATGTTAAGCTATAAAGGACTTAAATAACTTGCCCAAGGCTACACTTCCTAAAATGTTATTTTATTCCTAAAAGATCAGTCTACCAGACATGTTCATAAGAACATAGCTCCTTTCCAAAAGAATGTGGTGACTGTCAACAGTGATTCACAGGGACTCCCTCAATTTATCAGAAGCTAATACTAGAGATCCCATTTCCTTGGATGGGAAAGGCACATATAACTCTATAAAAATTTCAGACAAAACCTAACATTTAGTCATCTTTGGACTAGAGAATCAGAACTGTTATGCAAATGTTTTAGGGCCCAATTTGCTCAAAGTCTGATTACATGTTAAAGTCACACATTCAACGGCAGCTGCAGGTAACTGGTCAGAACACCCTCTTCATTGCCTACATTAAGTGCCAGCATTTCTGACGCCTTTGAACCCTTGCCTCATGGTCTGACCTGTGGAGAACAAAGGGGATCCAGAACTCAACTACTGAGAAAATTGAGTTTTAATTTGACATTGTTCTTGAAATGTGCAGTTGTGTTCATTGACAGTCCATTGACACAGTCAATGTAGAAAATATCATACCTCCAGTTTCTACTCAAAGAGGGGACAAATTAAAAATCAAGAATAGATATGTGGCATAAACCTAAGGGGATTTACCCACCAAGGGATTACTGAGACTAATGCCAAAGCCACAAATTATATTAGAATAAAAAAAAGGAAAAATAAGTTAAATGCCAACTAGTCACAGCCTGGAGTGGAAAATGTACTCTTGTTCCTTGTAATGGTATAAATTATTAATATGGAAAGAATTTTTTACACCAAACTGACTTTGCAATTTGTGTTCACTCTTATAGGCAGGTAGTTAACTCAGCCTGGAGAACTTGCAACTCATTGACTGACTTTCAAGCAGCACCAAATTTTGTGTGTCCCAAAAGGTCACAGAGACAAACACATTACTTGAATTATTTTGCCTTCTAAAATGTGAAGAAAATATTTATAGCAAATGATAGATTACTCATCCAACTGACAGATTACTCATGTGTACTTTTTTCTATTTTGAATACGCCTTAACTGATTCAGTTTTTTTCACTTTTTTAAAATAAAATAATTTCTGAATTCATGTAATTCACATTATAAATAATCTCTAAGTAACTTAACCTTCTAGATTTTCGTTTTAACCATACAATGTAATTATGAAAGGAGAGTGATTCGATTAAGTCTCCTCTAAACTTTCTTCCAGGTCTAGAATGTTATTAATCTCTGAACTTTGGCAATAAATAGGATGACCAACAGTATGAGGTTGGTCATAGACTCTCCCTGTAGAAAATGTATGTAGTCTTAAAAGGAATTATCTATCCACACACATAATTACAGAGGTCTGTGTGCGGGGTGAGGACACACCACACAGATCTGAATGCTCACATTTAGAGCAAACGACACTTTTTAAAGACAGTACTATATAAGAGGTTCTAGTGTTGAGTGAATGAATATATGCAATTTTAATTTATAAACTTATGTTTTTAACTCTATCATTTATTCAAAAAATAACCTTATTATATTATCAGAAAAACAAAGTTTTAAAATGTCTCTAATTATTTTTTAACTCAAACATTTTAGTTCTTAGATTTGTTGTTAGATTTGCTTCTGATCCATAATGACCCATTGTAAAACAGGGGGAAAAAAAAAAACCTAGTCCTACAGGATTTTCATATTTGTTGCTATGTTTGAGACCATCGTGGAAATCCCTGTGTTGATCCATTTCAGGGAGAGCCTTCCTCTTTCTCATGCCCCTCTACTTTACAAAATAGGCTGTCTTTCCACAGGGAATGGTCCTTCTTATTAACACACCTACTACACGTGAGATGGTTTCACCATCCTCCCATCGAAATGTTCCTGCCATACTTCTTTGAAGACATATTTGTTCACTCTGCTGCTGTGCAAGCAATATCCTTTTCCAGCACCAAAATCCACATACATTGATTCCTCTCCAGTCTTCCTTATTCAGGCACCAGCTTTCCTATGCACACGAGGAGACTGAAACACGTGACCTGAGTCATGTGCAAGTCAACACTCCAGCTTTCTAACGCTCTAAACACTTATTTTTCAATGTCATCTGTCGATTCATTCCTTATCTGTTGCTCCCATGGTATTGATAGGGGAAGCAGCTGAAAAGAAAATCTTGTCAAATTCAAACTTGCCTGTTGATCACCGTGCTGTTACTGGCCAGCCCTGAGGATTTTTGCATTCTTTACTTTGAGATGTAGTTCAAAAGCACCAGCCACTCCAACAGAGAAAGGCTGGGCTTTCTGCTCTCATGAACAGTGAGCGTCTCGGACACCCTTAAGGCAGTCCTATTCTGTCCTACAGGGTCCATATGAGTCGCCCTCAACTGGAGGGCAGTGAGTTTTACATGGAAATATTCTAAACACTGAATGCAATGGTCTTTAATCTTCATCTGCAAGTGCCCATCACTTCACTTTCAGCAAATATTCTTCATATTGCAGGTTGTGCCCCATTCTAGCTTTTTGGATTATTTGCTAAGTACACATATTGAATAAGAAAAAAAAAATAGAATGCAACCCTGGGGTCCAATTTTGAATTCGTATTCTTGAACTCATGATATTAATGTAATATTGTCATCATGAATAGTTTTACTATCCATTGTAAACAGAGGATAAGTAATGGTACATAGAATAGCTAAATGTGTGCCCCATTGGAAGACACCAAAAACTAAGGGGATCAGTGTACAATGCACAGAACTACTTATTTTCTAGTTCAATCTTTCATAAAAATAGAAATAATGTCAACCTCCCTCAAACTCATTCCAACTCCAAACATTAATCATCATCTAATAACACACCCCTCCCACAACACATACACAAAATAATCTGCCTAGAGTCATTTTCTCTTCCTTACACGGCATGATTCAAACGAGTTTAATTAATCGCTATAGTTATTTTTACCACATTAATGCAAGGGTAGGGAATAAATGGTTTTGAGTTTCTATGAAACTCAAGCTTTACATCTTCTAAAAAGAAGAAAGATTAAAGACAGTCACACGGGGATAAACCAGTCTTACTTAGACTGAGACATAGTGATTACTCTATTAAATGTATAGTTTTAGATGATAAGCTTTAGAATTGAATATAATGCAGCCTCAAATTACTGATCGCCTATGCTAGTTATTCCACTGATGATTCAAAAATAATTTTATTTATAGTCAATTTGCCTTAATTCTCCATTAATTAGTCCTCAACTCTCTGTGACTTGAGCCCACAAAACAATCATCATATTAGAAAGCAAATGTCATAAAATGAGTGAATTGTTTGTCTGTTGGAAACCAGGTTAACGACTCTGGAAGGATGGAATGTTCAGAAGTAAGCAATCCCTAAATCTTCAATATTATTTACTTTACTGAATCTGCAGTCTCTAATTTGGCCCTAGCAAGTAATAGTGTTTTAATCAGTGTTTTAATTCAAGCCTTCAATTAAAAGGCACCTGCAAAGAGAGACAACCTCTGTAGACTAGTCCAATAAGTTATTTTACTAACAATGAAAAACAAAAAAAAAGGGTGTTACAATTGATTCTAGTGAAGAAGTTAGAATCTCTGAATTTATCCCTATTTTATCTAAAGTGTCTATGCTCTAAACTGGCTGCCACTGAGCCGATTCAGACTCACAGTTTCGGACACGGTAGAACTTCCCCCCTAGCCTTCTGAAGCTGTAAGTTCTCACAGGAGCAGAAGCTTCCTCTTCTTCTTTCAGAGCAGCTGGTAGGTTCAAAATGGGTTGGCAGGCCAAAGCAATCCATTACACACCAGAGCTCTCTGGACTTATTTAAAGAGATGTCCTTAGACAAGTGGCTTATTTTCCTGATTTCTATTTTCTACAATGTGAAAATAATCCTATGGTGCATGTATTTTAATGACTTTTCATTATAAATATTGTGCAGTTGTATTGCATTACAATTAACTGGCATGTCTTGCTTTCGGTTTTTTAAAAGCCAACAGATAAGTTATAAGTTGCTTTCTCTCCAAAGAGAGATCAGAGAAGCATTCTCAAGCTTTGTTAAACCATGTGCCAAACCATAGAGAAAACAAGAAAGCATGAAATGGATGGCTTCAGTAAAGGGAAAAATGTATGACATGATAAAACAGAGAATGGAAGAAGGTGGATTTTTGTGTGAAATGAAGCAAATAGATAAAGCATGAACTATTACTACCAGTTTTAACAGACTCCATCATTAAATGAGATGTTGGGCATGATGGTGGCTAGATTATCACTACAGAATGACTGTCTAGCGTCAACATGATAATGCGCTGTATTCTTCCCAACATCCTTCCTTTGCACATTTATCAAATAACCATGATGTAAGGACAAAAGTCACCCTTGCCTTCAAACTGCTGATCTATGCATGTGTATACATGCACATACATGTGTGTGTGTGTGTGTGTGTGTGTGTGTGCTGATGTCTGAAAGGCTAGCAGGTTCATAAACAAAAATCTCTCCTTATTAATGAGGCTGGAATCCTAAGTCACTGTGTAAGATGATTTTACAACTGACTATATTAAAATAAAATTTGGAAATAATGTCAGAATAAATTTATGTAAGTTATCTTTGGGGTGGGGGCATCACTTCCCTCTGGTGGGAGTGGGAGGCCCAGCCTTGCTCCTGGAGAGCTTCTGCTGGATTTGAAGCGCCAAGTCAGTGGGCTGCAGTCCCGCACTCAACCACTACGCCACTGGGGCTCAGCCCCTATGTAAGTTATCTTATATAGATATATATCTTTCTACATATGAAGCCTTAGTGGCATAGTGAGCAACACATTGAACTGTTAACCACAAGGTCACTGGTTCAAGCCCATCAGCGGCTCCTCCAGAAAAAGATGAAGCTGTCTACTACTGTTAAAAATATTAAACCTCAGAAGATTTGAATCTTAGAAACTCACACATTGACTTTTACTCTGTCCTATAGGGCCTCTATGACTTGGGATCAACCTGATGGCAGTGAGTTTGAATTACATGTAATATAGATATTAGGGGCTGTTATGCTGATTTTAATTCATAGATTTCAACTGCCCCATGGGACAGAGTAGAAATGCAACATAAGGGCTTTCCAGGGTGTAATCTTTATAGAAGCAAATGGCCAGGTCTTTATCCAGGAGAGCTCCTGGTGGGGGGGTGGGGGGTGGGCTGAGCCATCAACCTTCCTTTTTGCAGCAAACATTTAACTGTACCACCAAGGTTCCATCTATAAGATGTGGTAGTTACATATTCTCCTGTCAGCTTGTGAAGGGGTGGACTCAAGCGTGTCAATCAGGTCACAGCTTGAAGGCCTCATTTAGAGGTTGTGACAGAGATAAGTAGCTGACTGGAGGCCAGATACAAACAAACTCTGCTCCATCTTTCTGTTGACAAGATTCATGCAGCTACACTGAGAGAGCCACAGTTCTGTAGCTGGAGGAGCCATGTGAAGATGCTACTGGATTCACAAGACTTTCCACGCACTAGCCTAGGATCTTCATGTACTCAGCATCAATTCATGTGTTGTTTGAGTCTAAAGAATTTATGGACAAAGTATTTGAAGATGGGTAATAACGGACTTAAGCACTTGATCTGGACTGTGCAGGGATGTTTTCTTAATATAAAACTGCTCTTTGATATAAAGCTCTCTTTTAAGCATATGAATCTTCGTGGATTTGTTTTTCTAGTCTATCTAGATTAACACACTAGAGGAGGCTTCAAAATATTTGGGGATATTTTCAATTATCTTTTAATTTAATTTTTCCCCAAGCTTTATAACATTCTCTTATGTTATACATTTCAAATGGTGTGACCCTTTAATATAGTTCCTCATGCTGTGGTGACCCCCAACCATAAAATTAGTTTCATTGCTACCTCATGACTATAAATTTGCTACTGTTATGAATAAGGCTGTGGGATAAAGACAGGAAGTTTCCACAATTATATATACTCCAAAGTATTAAGCAAACAATTTACCAGCATGTGTTATGGAAGACAAGTTAGATATTCTCCCTAAAGACTGTCAATAAAAGGCCTTTGTGTGTCTCACAATAGATCTCACTCCCCTGCTGTGAGGATGAGGGTTCCCTTCCTTTGAAGCCTGTGGGTGGATTCACATGCTGTTGTTAAGGATCTCCAGTGTAACCTGTTTAGCCACATTCAGGAGTCTGGGGTCTGGTCTTGTCACATGGGACCCCAATACCTCCCTTTCCTGAAACATGTACCTATAGCACAACCCCTTCCTGTGACACATGCCCTTACCTGTAATTAGGGGCCTGGCAAGGCTCCAAAGGGTATATGAGGATTGGACATAAGGAAGAGGCTCTCTCTCCTCCCCTCTCTCTCCTGCCTCTAGAGTCCCCTCAACACCTGACACTCTTGTTCCTTCTCTCTTGTGTAATCCTTTCCCCATTCTCTGTCTCTTCACATAGGATGCTGTCTCTTCACATGCACGGCCCCATCAGCTGAGGTGAGCATGCTACCATGATGTGATATATGTCCGACTCTTATGATTTCTCTCTGTGTCATGTTCTCTATAACATTAGTATAATAAATAATAATTATCGCTGTACAACTGTGCCTACTGGACCCATGATATAACCAGACCCACGAAGCTGGCCTTCCTCTGATATCGGGCAACCCCTATGAAAGGGTAGTTTGACCCCCACAAAGGAATCACAACCCACAGGTTGAGAACTGCTGCCTTATATAAATAACAACCAAAAATACAACTCTAACCAGAGTTAATGCATAATTTAAATTCATATAGTGCAGATAAGTAATACTTTATAAATACTAATTTGTAAAATATCTCTGGAAAGTGACACCAGTCACAATGTGGTCTTCTATCAGTTTTTTTTAATTTCATGACTGTGGTTGACTTCCTGCTGGTTCCCAGATGCCACCTTTTACATTATACTGAGTTTTCAGAGATACGTAAGAATGTGCTTGCTTGAGAATCATGCACTGAGGTCACATGTGTATAGCTTAAGCATGGCAGCATCATGGGTTATGAGTGGGCTGCTAGGTGTAAGGTGAGGAGCCTCTGAGGAAGAAAGGGGGGGTTTTCTGCTCTGAAAAGACTTATAGGCTCAGGACCCAGGGGGCAGTCCTACTCTGCACTATGGAGCTGCTGAGAGATGGAATCGCTCTCTGACAAAGTAAGTATTTGGTTGGGGTTTGATGCACAGACATAGGGGACTAAATGAAGGCATTGCTGAGTGGAGTCTACATTGACTGCTATCTGGAAGGTCAGCAGTTTGAAACCATCAGCTGCTCTGTGGGAGAATGGTGAGGCTTTCTGCTCCCATAACGAGTTGTAGTCCTAGAAAGCCACTGGACAATTGTACTCTGTCCTAAAGGGTCACTATGACATCGAGCGGACTCAATGGCAGTGAGTGCATGAGTGAGAGCGTGAGTGAGTGAGTGCGTGAGTGAGTGCGTGAGTGTGTGAGTGCGTGCATGAGTGAGTGAGTGAGTGAGTAAGGTGGTATTATTTCTTCGATGAGTCCATTATAAAGTCCTGCTCCTTCCCCACATCTCTCTTCAGCGATACCATTGGATGCAACATGCCTTTGTTCCTTTCGTGGGAGAGATCTCCCTGAGGAAGGCATCAAGGAAAACTCACCCTCTGCCACTGACTCACCTCTCTCTCCTTCAATGAACCACCTGCTTCGTGTCCCTAACATTTACTCTCAAAAGGGCAGGTAGGATCAAAAGTTTCCTTGCTGTCCACAATTGAAAAAAAGCAAAATTCAAATGCATACAACAGAATTTCCTATAAGGCAACTCAAAATTGTAAAAAAAAAATGTAATATAGCTTTGAGAAATGTGATACCTTATCACAAGTAAATGAGCATAGCGTGTTGTGGGGATCCTTAGGCTGTAATGCCATCAAACCCATTAGAAGAAGGTCTCCTGAGCAGATGCCACCTGAGCAAAAGTCGAAAGATGAGAAGTGACTACAGAAAAGGGTCAAAGGAGAAAAGATTTTAAATTACCCTTGTAACAGGAAGTACAATACTGTTGGAAAGTAGGAAGTAAACAAGAGGTTGGAAGAATAGTTGACTAGAAACCAAAGATGCATGAGAAAAGGCAGGCTTTCACTATTAAGAACCTAAAGCAAGGACACAGTAGGAGGACTTGCTTTACCTGTTTTTAGCACATAGTATACATATACGGTGGTCAGAACTGCATGGTCGTGGCATAATGATAGATACTCAGACCAATGGAAAAAAACTGAAAACCCAGAAATAAAATCATCAGCATACTGACAACTGATCTTAGATAAGGGCCTTAAAATATCAAATGGCAGCAAATGCCCTCTTCATCAAGTGGTGTCAGAAAAAAAAATGGATATCTACCTGTAGAAAAATGAAGCAAGACCCTTACCCAACTCTATGCACTACACTAAACACAAGGTGGATCACAGACCTCGAAGTAAAACCCCAAACTATTAGAGCCATCAGTGAGGGAATTGGGAACAACCTGAGAACTTTGGCACAGGGATTACATAGGCTATCAGAAATAAGGAAGGACACAAACACAGGGGAGACACAAATTTACAAGTAGAATATACTGAAGATAAAAACACCTGTGTACATCAAAAGAATTCACCAAGACAGTGATAAGAGAGTATCTGAACTGGGAAAACATCTTAAGCAATGACAAAGCAGATACAGACTTTATTACTAAAAACTACAACACCCTGATAGTTTCCAAAAAGAACAAAACTAACGGCCCGCTGAGGAGGTGGGAAAAGGACCTGAAGAGAAGTTTCGCAGAGGCAGACATCTGAATGGCCAATAAATATATGAGAAAATATTCCAGTCATTAGTCATAAGACAAATGCAAATCAAAACAACAATGAGATAACACCTAACACCCCCAAGGATAGCCCGATTCAAAAAATCAGAAAACAACAAGTGTTGGAGGGGCTAGGAGAGACAAGAACTCTTATCCACTGCTGGTGGACCTTTAGGTATATATAGACAATATGGAAATCAATTTGGTGATATCTAATACAGATGGAAATTCAGCTATCATATGGCCCAGCAATCCCCCTGCTGGGCATATGCCCACAAGAGGCAAGAAAGAAACTATGGCCAGACATCTGTGCTCCAATGTTCATCACAGCACAGTTCACAAGTGCAAGGAGCTGAAAACGACCCAAATTTCCATCAACTGACGAATGGATTAAAAAGTTGTGATACATACATACGATGGAATTCTACATATTGCTGAAAAGCTGTGATGAATGCATGGAGCATATCACCTCATGGAAAGAATTGGAGAAAATTATGTTAAGTGAAGTAAGCCAAACGCAACAGACCTTTAACTATTTACAGGTTTTTATTTTTTTGTTTTTGTTTTTTGGGCATCACTGCCCTCAGGTGGTGGGAGTAGGAGGCCCATTCTTTGCTCCGTGGAGCTGGAATCGAACCTCCATCCCAGTGGGCCGCAGTCCCGCGCACACTACGCCAGTGGGGCTCAGCCCAAATAAGGTAGTACATTTTTGTGTGTGTGTGGGCATCCCTGCCTCTAGTGGTCATGGGCACTACCCAGTGCCACTCCTGAGAGAAGCTGCTGGATTTGAACTGCCCAGGCCATGGGCTGCAGTTCTGCACTCGACCACTTACACTACCGGGGCTCAGCCCTTGAATATCTTTTTTTTTTTCATTACCCTCTGGTGGGAGTGGGAGCTACCCAGCCTTGCTCCTGGAGAGCTGCTGCTGGATTTGAACCACTAAGCCAGTGGGCTACAGTCCTGCACTCAACCACTATGCCACCGGGGCTCAGCCTACAGGTTTTTATTTTGCTATTATTTTACTTTTTTTACTTTTTTATTCTCCACAGGGAAAGAGGGGCCAACTTAACCCGGGTGTTCCAGAATGTGAATGCAGCATGATGGCATGGAGTGAAGAGCCAGTGGCGGAGTCTGAGGGCCCAACCCCATCCCAACTACACAGACAGTTGTCTCTCCTTCCAGGGGCATAGGAGACAGGTACGTAGGGGAAGGAAGGTTCTGTTGATCAACCCAGGGATAAGGGAACAACAAGTGAGTCAAAATCACTGACAAGGTGGGTGTGAGAGGCCTGACAGGGACTGATCAAGAGTAATGTAACAGAGAGAAAATACTAAAACCCAAATGAAGGCTGAGCATGATAGTGTGACAAGAGGAAAAAGTAAAAGGAAATAGAGGAAAGAACTGAGGGACATACAATTGATGTAAAGAGTTGTGTGAGCCCCCAATAAAATGATTTTTTTAAAAAAGAACCAAAAGCAAAGGAATGATTTGAACTGCTGATGCATAAGTGAAATATCAGCAGTCATCCAACATAAGCATATGTGAACAAGTACTGCCCAATGGAATGTTCTACATTGTCTACATTCTACATATGGTCAACACCGGTTGCAAGAAGACTGAGCCCTAGGAATGGTGCTCGTGCAACTGAAGAAGTAAACTTTGTATCCTATTTGATTTTAATTAATTCAGATTTCTTTTGAAATAGCAACATGATTAATTTTAGTGCAGGTTTTCAAATAAATGCTTGGTATTTATTTTGAGTGATTATGAAGTTTTTGAGTTGCAAGTATGTTTATTTAATCATGAAGTTTTATGGAGTATTATGATGAGTTTTGTGGGATTGTTTGTTTTAACTCTGCAGCAAAACTCATTTATATTGTAAGTCTTAAATTTTGTGATTCTTCATTAAGACCTTCCTACCACAAAGAGGCAAAAGATGAAATTGATTATGAATTGGCAAAAAAGTGAGAAAAGAAAGCAAAAACTGATTCTAGAAACTAGTCTTCTGGCTGATCCCCGGTGGCTTAGTAATTGTGCGCAGGACTGCAGCCCACTGGGTTGGAGGTTCAAATCCAACAGCAGCTCTCCAGGAGCAAGGCTGGGTCTCCTACTCCCAACACCAGAGGGCAGTGATGCCCCTCCCCGAAATGAAATTAGTCTTCCAATTCATCAAGCTCCCAGCCATTAAGACACTTTTTTTTCTCCTTGAGTTTAGGCACCTGAGTCACTCAATTTATTGCAGTGCCATGATTTTCTAGGGCAAATTAGCTTGCCTATTAGAAAATCAGTGCCCACACCCAAAAGAACCAGTTTGTTCTTTTTCAAAACACCTGTGACATTTTCACCTGAATAGTTATAGCCTGACTGTTATCACTGAGAACAAAGTTAGTCTCCATGTACTTCAAAGTTAGCAGTTTCCATATACTTTGATGACCAATTTCTTTTATTTTACATACCTCCTACTTTATGAATATTCTAGAATACATTGAAAGACCATACACACATCTATATGCATACATAAAATAAAATGTCACACTTGAACCCAGAAGTTAAAATAAGCATTTCTAAAGAGGAGATTGTATGCTGAGCTGAAAGTTTTGACTCACTGTTAGCACTACCAAGTATTTGTCTTTCAAAGGAAAGATGGACTTGGTGTACTGACGAGGTTAAACTATCAATAGATATTGTTTGTTCATTGGAAACAATGGTGAGTTGGAAAAGCTGATGGAGGGTGCAAAGACCTGGAGATGGAGGGTTTTAAGAACACCGATTATTCTGAATAGTCAACTATAGTGGGTCCAAAACCTAGTGGGTGAACATTGTCCTGCAGTCTATAGACTAAGCCATTTTAATGAACCAGTGAGGAGCTAGGGAGTGCTGCGCACATCTCTTTAAAATGATGAAGAACAAGAATGTCACTTTGAGGACTGAGGTGTGCCTTAACAAATCTGCTGTATTTTCAACTGCCTTATATGCATGTGAAAGATGGACAGTGGCTATGGAACACCAAAGAAGAATTGATGCATTTGAATTGTAATATTGCAGAAGAATATTGAAAATACAATGGTCTACCAGAAGAACAACTAAAATCTGTTTGGGGAGAAGCACAACCAGAAAGCTCCTTGTTTGTCTCAAGTACTTTGGAAATGTTATCAGGAAAGACCGGTCCCTAAAGACAGGCACCACGTCTGGTAAAGTCGAAGAAGATTCTCAACCAGATGGAGTGACACACTGGCTGCAACCATGGCCGCAAACATGACAAATTCATGAGGGTGGCACAGGATCGGCAGGGTTTTATTCTGTCGCATACAGGATCAGTGTGAGTTGAAATCAACTTGATGGCACCTAACAATAACAGGGACTAGAATCCCCAATGGAACCCTTCAAAACATCATCGTCGCTTGACAGTGGCTATCAGAGGGAACATCAGAGACGACCAGCTGAGTCTACCCTGGCAGAGAGCTAGAGTAATGAACCATGTGGATCACAGTAGAAGCCAATACATGAGCGCTGCAGAATGTGATCAGGAATTGCCTGAAGGCCAGCTGATGTGATGTTGATGTAAAGAGTAATTGCTCCCAGATGCTTCCCAATCTTACACTTGGGGCTGAGTTCAACTGTATATGTTAGGAAAGAGGTAGATTCTAGGTCTCAGTTGTAGAGAAGAAGTTGCAGAGGAAAATTCTGATAACAATACCTAGCATTTAATTAGCTCTTCATGTGTATCAAACACTACTCTAGGACATCACGTCTTAACTTATTTAACTCTCTCAATAATGCTATGATTTTCATCATCTCCATTTTACATGAGAGGAAAGAGAGGCATAAACCAGAGCTAGAGTGGAGCTAGAATTTAAACCCATGTAGTTTGACTTCACAATGCATACTTTTACCACAACATCATACACACCAGATATGAAAAGGCTCAGATTATGGAAAGAAATACACAGTTCACTAGAAGATAAAATGAATTTTGCAATCAGCAATAAATGTATTCCAAATTTTCTTGTTATTCAATCTCATTCAGTAATCCTTTGCTAGCGGTATTCTAAACACATGCACATACTCTCAGTACACGAGATCATATGTAAGAGAAACTAAAATATAAAGAGGCCTAGTAACTTACCTAACATTTCTCTGTATTCTACGCTCTGAACCTAACTTGTTTCTCTGAGAGAAGAAAACACTATATGCACCATACGCTTCTTTTGAACTTCTGATGGGAAGAGCACTATTTATAGCGTTGGGAACCGTGAACTCTACCCATAAGAATTACTATTGTAATAAGAAGTAACAAGACAGTTCTTAGAGGAACTTTTAAGTAAAAATGTCATTCCATACCCTTGAACTCCCATTTGCTTTATTCTCTTCTGTGAGATCTGTACCCTGAGCCAATCCCAAACCTTTCTCAGTCTGATCCCTTATTGTTTTAGTAACTGACCTATTTTCTTTTAATCAGCAGAAGGTATTGATGAATTGCAACTTATCCCAACATCAACCAGAGGTATTTTTAAGGTTTCTGAGTTCATTTAGGAAGGAGATTGCCCACCTGATCCTGTGTGTTGCTTTCTCCGCCTAAGTACCACTCTTCAGTAACTCTAAACAGTGAGATGAAAACTTTGCTTAACAGATGGCTTCTACTGGAAAACCTCCAGATCTGGAAGTCAAGATTTGTATCATCAATCTACTGTATTAAATGAGATTGCTGGTATCTTAACATCTGGAAGTTCTGTCAGTGAGAAAAATACTACCTATTTATCTGCATTATTATCCTACTGCTTTGGGCACATTAATAACCAGGACTGGTTAGATAGCAAACATCTTGGATTGAACAAAAAAAGAAAAATATGCAAGTCGAAAATCAATAAAAAAACATGGCTTACAAATAACTTAATTTGTAGTTGCCATTCAACCACATGACCGAAGTGGGCATTGGAATACTTGTGGCACATGGATCATGACTGTCTTTAAACCACCCTACGCCAAGAAAGGAGGCAGGTGGCAATGAAAAGCGGGGCTCTATATAAAGAGGACACAACTGGACTGACCTCTACTCTCACCCCTCTCCATAAGCCCAGAAAACACCTCTATGATCTTACCATTTTCAAAGAATTTCCACAAGCTGCATTAAATGTGGTCCTCCCAACAATTCTTTGAGGTTTAAGGGTGTGATATTCTAGTGCTCCATGTTCAGAGAAAATAGCTTACATACTTATATGGGAGAATCTGAGTTGAAGTATTTTTACTACATACTCGGCACTCTTTCCACCACACCAGAGCATCTCACTCATAAAAATGAAAAGTAGAAAAATAACAAGATAGATTTAGTTTGTTAAAATGTCTTTATTTCTTCCTTCCAAAAATGGGTTGGTATGATAATGCTCTTGTGCATGTATGTAGTCTTTTCTTAACAGTTGGCTTACTGCCCCAAAAGAGGAGGCATAGGTGTGTGCTTACATTCCTGCAAAGCCGGGTGGTGGTTAATCAAGAAGTTGTTGCAACATGTGGAAGTGCAGAAAAGAATGAGCCAATACCCATGTGAAAAAACTCCTCTTGGCAGCTCTCATAGCCAAGTCACCCAGGTGCTTCAAGATTCGCCCTCTTTTAAGGTTCAGTGAAGCTTTCATCTGTAAAGCCAAGAAAATACTAGGCATCACTTCCCAACTGGCTGTAATGAAAACCTCAATGAAATAATGCTTAAGAAGCACATGGCTTACACACTGGGCACCAAATAAATAATTGTGATTAAGATGATCATCTACTGGCAGAGATGAGATGCATATACAGTGATCCATCTGTTTAGTGTGTGTGTGTGTGGATGGGTGCCCAACTTTATTCCTCTATGATTCCTACAATGATGACCATTTTTCTATTCCCAAAATTACTTCCCTTTAGTAAAACCATGAGGACAAAGGTGGCAGGAATGCTCTTACATCTCACCTCCCAATTGTTCACTACATCTTACATTGAGATTAAAGGTTATCATGGGTGATTGTGGCACCACTTGCTCACTAAACAGATAAGGCAATGCTTGTGTGTGTGTGTTACTGTTTGAAATGAACTTGTTTGTCACAGGACTCCAAGTCCATTTCAGTTTCACTTTTCTCCTTTTGTTATTTAAGCCACTCATACCACTGTTTAAGTCTGAGGGCTGAGAAAACTGGAGGAAAGGCAATGTTTTCTTCACTTTGTTTCAGAAGAAAAAATGCACACTGTTCCACAAGTCAATGCATCTGATCTAAGGAAGGATTCAGAGGACCTGTGTCCTTTAAAAATTTACAACTGATGACAACTCTTTCTCCTTGAAGAATCAAGGACAAGTGCAATAAACAGGAAGAGGACACAGCATCATCACTCCTGATTTATCACCGGCTCCTCTCTTCCTCCCTTGAGCTTCACGTCATGAGTCAATTATCCTTCCCAGACTTTCCCTAATCAGAGATGCATACCCAGCCTACAGTGTCTGTGCTTCTAGCACTCTTCTCGATATCCAGAGAACATGCATTGGGACCGAATGTTAATATTCACAGTCAGGGACCTGAGTAACAAAGTGCCTGCTCCTCACAAGGTCACTTGAGGTACATCACTTTAAACCAGCCTTCAATCTTCCCATCTGTAAGGCTGATTCTTAGAACAGTCACAGGATCCCAATCCAATTGACCCCAGATGATTATCTATAAGACCACATGGAAGGCTTCACACATGCTTCCAACTTCCTAGCTGAAGTGGGAAGGTTGACCAATGAGTATCTTTCTGCCATAAGAAGTAGCCCTACTGGTGTAATTGGGTTGCACATTAGGCTGCAAACCACAAGGACAGTGGTTCAAAACCACCAATAGCTTTGTGGGAGAAAGGTGAGGCTTAGTACTCACAGAAAGAGTTACAGTCTGGGACAACCAAAGGGATAGTTCTGCCCCATCCCAGAGGGAACCTATGCACTGGAATCAACTATGAGTTGGAATGGGTAATGAGTTTGAGTTGGCCATAATACGATGTCACAAAGTTAAGTGGGTTTAAAGGACGTGTTTGCGCACCATCTTGGAGGCAAATAGTCTGACACCAGGGTGTTAGCCTTTTGGATTCCTTCTGAGGTTTAAGAGAAAATCCATTTCCTCGTTCTTTTTTTTTTTTTAATTCTAGAAACTCTTGACTTACAGCGACAGGGCTCAGTGGTGTCTTTCCTTCATTTCTCTGTACCCCTCGCACTCTTTTATGGTAAGGACATTACTATTATCAGAGTAGGACTTACCCTATGTTGGTATGACCTCACCTTAACTGGCTACATTTTCAAAGACTAATTCCAAACAAGGTCCTATTCATGGCCACTAGAAGTGATGATTTTAACATATCTTCCTGAAGTCACAATTCAGGACACAGTAGGACAAATTCCATGAAGGCGGGAATCAGAGGTATGAGGGTAACAGGATGCACTTGCAGGAGAGATAGACACTTTCTTTCATTGCCGCTTGAGATTATTGGTATAGAGGGTTTCACTTTAAGGCTGACAAGTCATGTACACAACTAAGCTAAAACTGCTACTCAATGAACGAGATCATTGTGAGCATTTAGTGAAATAATGCGGGCACAGTACTCAGTCCAACTCCTGGCAATTATTTTTGCTGTGGATAGGTAACATCAAGTTGATTTCAAATCTTAGTAAGAAAGCCTAAGAACAGGTAAGTGCAGGTTTAAGAGAGTCTGCTGGGAGCCAGAGTGCCTCTAAGCCAGCCCCTGGGTCCACCCTATAAAGTTCTTCCCCAAGGCTGACCCTGTAAAAAGTTCCGCACCAACAGGAAAGGTATCTCTTTGTGAGATACCAGCGAACCAAGGACAGGGACAGCCATGAAGGAATCAGTGAACCATGAATGCTAAGAACCAGAAAGGACTGCCTCCGGTTGTCGAGAGATCAGGTGGTATTTTCCACCCCAGAGGGGCCAAGCACATTCCTCATCTCCCTACACTACCTATGGGCACTAGTCCCTGAGTATACAGTACAGCTTCAGCCTGGGCTGATTCCCTCTTCTGCCTCAGCCCATCTGCTCCCACCCAGGCAAAAAATAGACTTTGCTGTTTGTAACCTACCAGGCCTTGTGACTGAATTGGGTCTCTTCTCTCAACCTTATGAGAAGAATAAGAATTTAGTTTCTGTGAGTCACCACAATCATGACATCCATTTTTTAGGGCCAAGATATTAGCTTGCATTGCTAGGAAAATTCTCTAAAACTGTAGATATATGCTTTAAGTCACAGTGGCCTCCATGGCATGGTGCCACCCCGGGCAGAAACTCAATGTGAGAGCCCCCCCAGACTTTTTCCTATACCAGATCACTCAGAATAGTCAATCATGTTTGTAATCAATTTTAATCATAGAAAAATATTTTAATTATTATATACATTGCTTAAGGTTAATGTCTTAAATTATATGAATACAAATATGAAATTTGTTTTGCAAAATCTCGTTACAGGGAATCACATGATTAGTGACTGAGTAGAAGTCTATTTCATCTTTTTTCCCTTTGATTACTACTTCTTTCTCAAAAAAGTTTTTTACCAGGTGTATAAATATTAATGAACATAATATTGTAGCTAAAAACATTGAGATAATCATTAGAAATGGTGAATAAGGAACAAAAGAAAACGAATTTGCCTTTCATTCTGGTTGCCATGAATAAAACTTGTCTTGATAAAACTGAGTGAAGTTTGAGCAATTTCTGAGATAAGAAAATTTATCAATGTGTTCATTTTAGGATGCCTTTAAAATAAGATTGCTGATAAAGACCAACCAAAATATAATCTAGAATAAGTCCTTAAAATGAGAATTATAATCTATTATAATATAAGCATTTTTGAATCAAAAAGAGAAATATATTAACATGACTATATCAATATATTAGAGGAGAAAGATTAGGCTTTCTATATAGAAAAGATTTATAGATTCAGAAGCTCAGAGGTTCAGTTCTAGGCTGTTCTAGCCTGAATCAACTAGATTCCTGTGAGCGATGTCAAGAAACTAAGAGTGGATAAACAGATGTTTAGATCTCATACATGACAGGAAGGCAGACAGGCATTTTAGTGAAGTCTCTGTATTATGATTATGAAATTCAATTCCAATTTTACTACTTTTTGCTGGTGTGTGCTAAGAAAATAAGGTAGCATTTTCCTTGTCTCAATCACCTCATTTATAAAATAAGGATAATTATAGGTTGTTGGGAGGATGAAATGATTTGCAGCCACTCACACTCAAAAAAAGACAGGGCACAAAATGAACCATTGGTATGGTATTAATGATTAACTGTTTTCATATGTTTATGTATTATAAGCTGTTACACTTAAAAACAGAATGCTGTCAATTTGTTACACGTATAACTAATTAAACTACTTAGTACTCAGAGATCGTTGATGATTTTGTAACAGATTCACTTTAGATAAATCTATATCACATCACGAGAAAAAAAGATATCATTTTTTCCTGACTTTTTTAATGATCTTTTCCTCATGACTGGAAGAAGCCAACTACATTGAAGTTTACAGTTTATTATTATTATTATTATTATTATTATTATTATTGAAACAGGAAGACCCTCAAAGATAGATTGTGTAATGGCAGCTACAATGAGCTAAAGCATACCCATTGTGAGGACGGCACAGGACCAGGCCGTGGCGTGGTCTATGGTGCACAGGGTTAACTCAAAGCCAGAACTGACTTGGTAGTACATAACAACAGAATCATCGCTATTATTTCTCTTGCTACTGAAGTAGAAGGGTTATTCATTATGACCCCCCTCTGGGTACATTAATTAGGCTGACATTCAGACCCTCATGCCTGGGATGAATATCACTTCTTATGAGATGTTATTCCATCTCAGTAAAGGGAGACTCAGAGATGTTTGAAAGATCATTTGTTGATAAGCCATATTCATTACTAAGAGAACATATGGAATCTATTTATCTGGAAGCCTTCAAAGGTAAGCATATAAAATAGTGGATGATCTGGGTCAAATCCTCTTAGAAAACAAATATAAACCGAATTAGTCATAAGTATTTATGTGTAATCCTTCCAGTCCATATTAAATGGTTACATTGTGTTACTGTTTATTAAGACTATACATTCTTACCTCAAAGTGTTTTGATATCAAGCGATCACACTCTGGTATCTTATTCCTATGGATCAACCTTGCTTTGTAACAAATGAACCCCTACTAATAATAGGACGAAACTCACCAAGCAAAGCACTCACATATTACTATCCTGGCCAGTTTTTTCATTAAATTCTTAAACAAAGGCATGAATACTAGATGGAAAATGGCTGATTATGCATCATTAGAGTAGAAAAATATCTAAGGGTTCAGAAAGTTCACTAAAAGAACAATAACTCTACAATTATGTTGTCATTTTGAGATGTGATAACCAAATATTTCAAACAAAGATGAAAAGGCATAATTCCCAATCTGTCTGAATATATTACATATACATAAAATAATAATCATATACAATAAATATAAACTCTGCAGAAATCACTTTTGTGGCTACTCAACTTTTAAAATATAGATGGTGGCTGAGCCCCAGTGGTGTAGTGGTTGTGCGCGGGACTGTGGCCCACTGGGACGGAGGTTCAATTCCCACTCACAGGAGCAAAGGCTGGGCCTCCTACTCCCACCACCAGGGCAGTGATGCCTTAAAAAAAAAAAATTAAAGAAAAAAAAATATAGATGGCAGGGGAAAACACAAAGGGGACAAAGAAAAAAATTGTTGCACTGAAATATTACTAAATAATAGGGAAAAATAAAGCTTATGGCCAAGTATTCTGAATTTCTTTTAAGAAAGGTGGAAAAAATGGAGTGATATAAGGTAGCATTATGGGGCTGAGCCCCGGTGGAGTAGTGGTTGTGGGCGGGACTGTGGCCCACTGGGACAGAGGTTCAATTCCAGCAGTGGGGCTGGGCCTCCTACTCCCACCACCGGAGAACAGTGATGCCCCCCAAGAAATAAAAAAAAATAATAAAGTAGCATTATGTTGACAAGAGATCAACTGTATTTGTAGAAGGAGGGGGATCAAGTACTATAGCATCTTTGATGATAAAACAAAACAAATGCTGTAAGATCACAGCAAATGGTTTTAGTTTTGATATTAAAAGAACTTCTCCTAGCCCCCTGCTTCTCTGGTTCATGAACAGAACCATTCGCTGGTATTAGGCAATTATTGAAGTGGGAAGGGGATTTATGTTAGATGGGACTGAATCACTGAGGTAACAAGTATTACATTGCTACAAGGGCACACAATTAGGCACCGGGTTGTTAATATGGTAGTGTTCTATTCTGCTGATGAAACCTCATTCTAAAGATGCATTTTGGCAGAATGTCTTGTCAGAGGCAGGAAGCAAGAGGGATGCTTAAGCATGGGCCTTAGTTATCCAAAAAGGGGTCTTCGTGCACCAGGATTGTTTTCCCCCTAGATATGTGAAAAAAAATGCAAACTAAATAGGGAGACGTACAACAGTTAGGCAATGCCTGCTTATTGCAAGGTCAGCCATTCGAAACCAGGCCTTTCTTCTCCCTTCAAGAGTTTCTCTCAGAAACAGAGCAGTTCTACTCTGTCTTCCAGGGCTCCTCTCAATCAGCATCCACTCCATGACTGAGAGACCTTTTTAGTATGGTCAAAAAGAGAGATGAGAAATTCTAATACAGTACTTTTCTAGAGAGAAGGCCCAGTCAGGAGGTTAGATGAAGTAGGCTTTATCTCCTTAGAGAAGCTGGTGAAACCGAAGCATTAAGGAAATAGGGCTTTAGTATTTGCATCTAGGTCAGCCTCTCCCACCCACCTTTTCTACTTCAGGCATCTCAAGTCCATCCATAGAGAAGAGCACCTGGGCTGTTTCTTCATTTCCTTTCTTACCCTTCACTTCAAAGGAATGATCAGGGTTATTCTCCCAGCTAGACTTACAAGCAGCCCTCATTTATTGAAGAGTGTTTTTTTTTAGATTCCTCTATTATATCTGCACCAACCTCATGTTGCCTAGAATTATACCAATAATCAATTTCTTTCTATAGAAAATGAGAAAAACAGGAGGCTGAGGTAGGCTTCTTTAAAACATTTAAAAAACATTTAAAACTTTAAAGTATTTATAAAATATTGTGGAATCAACTAATAAGAGCAAATGCTGACTATTATCTGTTTCCTTTTGGTTTTTAAATTGAGTGAAGGTCTCCTGACTCCATTACTGGTTGGGTTACGAATGGAAAAATCCAATAGTTCAAATCCACAAACCACCCCAAAGGAGAAAGATGAGTTCCTGTGAAGATTGAGGGTCTTGGAAACCGCAGGGGAGGTTCTGCTCTGTCCTATGTAGATACTGTGAGTTGGAATTGACAATGGGTTTGTTTGAAAGAAGGGGGGAGATACAATTGAAAACATAAAGCTGGCACTTAAACATAAGGTCCCTAGTAAGCCCAGAAAAATGAAGTTGAAAGTTGCAAGACATTCTCAGAACTAAAAACAAACAGAAAAGATGCCATGTCCAGAGTTATTTTTAGTTGCAAACGTGTGTGCACGTAGACATCAAAACAGGCTTACCAAAAGTCTGTACCTAACCCCCCAGACCAGTTCTACGTCTCTAGCTGTCAGGATCCTAATTAGGAAAGGGGATTTTAATAAAGAGATCCTTTACAAAGGTGTGGGGTGTTGGTGGTTTCTCTCAAAAGGTTGAAGAAATAAACATCTGCTGAATAATCTTGGGAGTTACTAAAATCACTGAGGACCATCTCAGGAAATACATGACTCTCCTCTCTAGACACTTGAATAATTAGCAAGACTTTCTCCTTAGGGATAAGAGCTATTCTGGTTACTAACATGCTAGCCAAAGAGGTCTCTGTGGTTTGGGATTCTGTTACAGCACAGCCTTAAGAGAGCTCTACAGGTGGGACATTAAGCCCACAAAGAGCCACCTGATGCACAATGGCAGTGCCAGCAGAGACGACTAGCAGAGCTTCAGGGGTACAAGGGATAGGTCATTCTTCTCTCTTCTAGAATCGAACTCGAAGGTTTGTGATCCACAAAAGGGTAACATTTTCACCAAATAAAAGATCATGACCAGTAGAACAGAATGTCACGTAAAGAAGGATACAAAGGGGGTCTAGTTCAGGTGCTAAGCAAGGCCACAGTCTCAGGTTCCTGGAGACTTCAGGTCTTAGAGAACAGGCTAGGAAGTCCTCCTGCATCCTACCGCTCTCTTTTAATTAGCTGGGGAGAGAGAGAGAGAGAGAGAGAGAGAGAGAGAGAAATACTTGGGCATAGCAAGGTTTGCCGAAGGAAAGAATTACTGGTCTTGACGAACGAGGTGGTCTTAAAGTGCTTAGTTTGCTTAGTTCGGTATTATCTAGGTGGTGAAACATCTGTTATTCACCTGACACTCTCAAACATCAGAAGCTTTAGAAAACTAATAATAGTTTTGGAAAACTAATAATAACAAGAACAATTAAATCTCAACAGAGGGCCAAGGACATAAAAAAAAAATCTGCCAGATTCATTCTATTTAAACTGAGCAGCAGGAGGATGTGAGGTGGCAGGCTGTTTGACTCTCTCCATTATAGATTCCATAATAAAACAGGAAAAAAAATCCAACTCCCACACTCTGAGAAACCAACTTGTAAAGATTCTAAATTGAATGGAGACATGAGACAGCTGGAAGCTCCCATTTAATAATGCAATTTGAGATATTTTCATTGTTATCAAAAAATGTATCCTTAGCTTCATGCATAACTAGGTAGCTCTTGACCAAGAGTGTGCAAAACAAGACACAAAAAAACACACCATTGTTAACTTGACTTAAAATTTTGAGTTTTATTCATTAAAGTCAACATTTCTATTATAAATTATTGTAGCAGCTTTGTTTCGAAACAGTACAGTGGTGGATGGGAGGTAAATATTATCAAGCAATCCTCTGAGATCGTTCTGTTTCAATAAAGATACAGGACTAAATAGTGTGATAATAAACTAATAAATAAAAGTCCTCTGTGAACTTGAAAAAAAGCCAAGGAATATTCCAGGACCAGACTTAGAAATGTACTGTACCAGCATGTTCTGTACTGTACCATACTGTACTAGTCTTGCCATTCAGTAGATGTAATTGTACTTAATAGAAAGTGGGGAACTATAAGAAAAATAGCAATTTTTAAAAATTAATATTACTTATATATTCTTTTTAAAATCCAACCATAATGAAATTATGGCATAAAATTGAGCCATATTAAATGATCACTTCTAATGTTCAAATATTTCTCAATATTTGTTGACTTGGCTGCTTGAAGATTATTAATATTGGGATAGAAAACTTATTTTTTTAATGGTATTCTATAAAACAGGCTTGAGTCCTTAGAGATTATATTTTAAAATGTTGTTTTGTGTTATTTCAAAGATTTAGGTGTTTTATCATCTGGACACAAAAAGTAAGGATTGTTTGATTTCCTTGTTGGGTTCAGGCCCACAAGTGATGAACATGCTGCTAAATACTTTGATGCAAATTGCTATTATGAGTAATTTTCTTGGAAGATGTAGTGGTTGAATGGTTTACCAACACTCCTGACTGTGACTCGAGTTAAGTGCAGTCGAGAGAAAATTATTTTCTTGACCATATTTAATGAGCCATCATACTTCAGGTACTTTACAACAATGGCATCTTATTCTCTTAATGCAGATTATGTACCTGGCAGGACTTTCTGCTCTAATTGCTTCTTCATTTCCATAAGAAACAGGAGAACCAACTTTTCTTCTATCTCCACCCATACTTTTTGGCTACGTCTCTTAAATATGTTGCAACTTTTCTGTCTGTGAAGAAGGTGCTGGGGAAAGCTATGCCACAGAACTTACAGATTTTAAGAAAACACAAACTCTAAAACCACACTGTCAATCAATTCTGAACAATGATGAAGATTCAGATATGAGCAACACTGGTTAAAAGTTTATATAAACTTTTGGAAACAGTTACATTTTAGCAAAAAAAATGTACTGAAAACAAATTTGTTTGTGAAAACCTTTAGATTTGAAGCTTCTTTCAGTTTTTGCCCAATGGGCAATATAGGAAACTCTGGCGAAGCTCATGCATAATCTTCCAAGTTTGTTCCCATGTGTCGGTGCCTGCCTGCATTGTACTGAAAGACTTCTGTTTTGATTCATAAAACCACATGAATTGAAATGCAACTCATGCCAGCACTGTAGTGCAATTTACAGTCATGCTATGGTATTGCCTGCCTAAGTCCCATGCAGAGTTATCTCTGATTTGGATTCAGTCCCAGCAGAGTTGAATCCCTGTTCCTCAATTAATTCAACTGCCCAGACTGTTAGACAATTCATGGGTTGTGTCCACGTAGTTCCTTAAGAATCACTTTGCTCCCAGCATTTCAGTTCATCGTTCCTGTCTGCCCCCAACCCCTTTCTTACTTGATTGCACTGGGCATTGTCTGAAAGGAATGGCTCTCATTAGTCCCCTTTGATAATTAACACTTTAATTCTGCTTCCAAAACAGCTGGCCTCCGCTTTGAAAAACAGTACAATAAATCCTAAGGGCACACCTCTTTCCTCTTCCTTTCCTTTTCCAAAGAATCATGTCTTCCAAAAGACTTACATTTCAAGTGGAAAACATTTTCAGTGAATGTAAATGAACATTTCTAGATCATTTGCAGATGGCAATGCTTTTAAATGAGAAATTGTATATCCCTATTGAAGGCACTTTGGTGTCACTCTAGAATGGGCATTGGGTTCCTAACCCCAACCTCAGAAGTTTAAATCCGCCATCTGCTCTACATGAGAATGACTCAGCAGTATTCTCCCACAAGGATGTCCAGTCCTGTAAATACTCTAAGTCAGTGGTTCGCAGTCTTCCTAATGCTGTGACCCTTTAATGCAGTTCCTTGGGGGAAGGAAAAAAATACATTTCCTCATGTTGAGGTGACCCTCCCCCAACCACAAAATTATTTTTATTACTACTTCATAAGTGTAGTAGTCACTACTACTATGAATTGAGTAACCCCTGTAAAAGTGTTGTTGGATCCCCCAAAGGGATCGTGACCCTCAGGTTGAGAACCGCTGCTCTAAGATAAGATTACTAAAAGTTGGAATCAACTTTATGGCAGTGAGTGTTTTAGATGACTGATGGAATTTTTTTATGACCTGTTATATAAAGAAAACAGGGTATCTTTCATATGTATACACACATATATGCCTGCATTATGGGAAATATGTTATCACCTTTCTAATTCAAAATAACCCTTCACAATCCATTTTGTCCTTCTTTGAAAAAACATTTCCAGTTAGGAGAATGGCTACCACAATGTGAAAAGGCATGGATTTGTACTGGTCTTTACCAAAACTTTGCCTAAGTCTTTTCTTTCCAAAGGCTCTAAAGATTAGAGCCACTCATTTACACATAATCTCATGATGTGTTGTCTCTTATTGAAAGGTTTCACATATATGATCCCTTTTATGAGTGGTTTTAAACAAATAGGTTCATCTAAAACAAGTAGCTTTAAACAAACAGGCTTATTATAACAAGAAGCCTTGGTGGTGCTGTCAGAGACTTTGAAACCCCAAACCAAACCAGACTTATGGTAGTTATATAATCTGTTGTCAGGTGAGAAGATTAAGCGTGAATGGGGTGGAGTCTAACCTGTCAATTAGCTTGTAGCTTGATGAGCTCATTTGGAGACACTAAGATGATAAATAGCTCACTGGAGGCAGGGCATGTGTTCAGTCCCTGTGAGATATTCTTGTTGAAGCTGAAAAGCCACATGAAGATAGGCTAATGGCAGCCAGAGTTGGAGAAGTCACCAGAAGACCTCTGCCTGAGCTGAGATGCTTACACCACCACTGGATCCACAAGACTTTCCACCTACTGGCCAGTGATCATCCTGCATTTGGCATCATTGCATGTGTTTCATGAATCAGAAGAAGAATTTATAGATTGGTATCAGACATCTGGACTAATATTAGACTCTGAACTTGGACTGGACTGGGATGTTTTCTCAATACTCAATTGCTCGTGTATATAAACTTCTTTGTTATACACATGAATGTCTATGAACTTGTTTCTCCACTCAATCCAAATTGACAGAGGAATCTTTAAAAAAAAATCTAAACTTACTTTCATGGAGTAGAATCTGACTCATGGTAGGCCGGGAGAGCAGGGTAGAGGTGCCCCGGTGGGATTTTGAGACTGTCACTCTTTATGGGAACAGAAAAGCTATTCTTTCTCTTGCATAGCAGTTGGTGTTTTCCTGCTGCTGAATTTGAGGTTAAATATCCCAACATGTAACTCAGGGATCTTTAAAAAGAAAAAAAAAAGGTTAAATATCCCAACATGCAACTGAGAGAGGTGGGGTGGGGGCAAGGTGGCACAAATGGTTCCATACCTACCAGAGCTCCTCAAAAGATCTCACTGCCCTGGAGTTCATTCTGACCCATGCGACCCTTTAAAGACAGAGTAGAACCAGTCCTGGTTTCCGAGACTGTAACTGTCGGGGAGTAGAAAGACTCTTTGTTCCCTCATGGAATGGCTGGTGGTTTCAAACTGCAGATCTGAAGGAATGCAGTCCAACATGTAACCACTAGGCCACCAGTACAGGCCATGGGTTTCCCCCCAATCGCAGCCTTCAAAATCTAATGGAGCAGTTCTACCCTGCACAGTTGGGACTGTCATGAGTCAGAAGGGACTTAGTAGTCACTAATAGCAATAGGTGGTACAAGGTATTGACTCTTAGCTACTAACCTGAGGGTTGATTGCCCCAAATCCAACTGATAGCCCCTAGGAGAAAAGGCCTAGTGATATGCTTTCTTTAAGATCATAACCAAGAAAATTGGCAGAATGAGTCTAGTTTGTAACTCAAGCTGTCATCGTGAATCAGAAACAACTTGATAGCAACTAACAAACAAGAATCCCATTTCCCACTTCTCTCCAAAAGGAACCTTCCTTCAGAGCATGTTGCCTTTGCTGTGGTTCGACCTGGGGCGCTTTTCCAAGTTCAGCAACTTAGGCAGCCCCTCCCATGCTGTGTCCCGCAAAATCTTGTCCTGTGATGTGAGGAATGATGACAAATCTCCTTCCTCTGAATTACAGCACTCATAAGGATCATTACATGTTGCCATTTAAAGAGCATCAAATTCTCCTTAATATTTTTGTTATATATTGCATAGTTTATGTAGGTCAAGTGGAAAGAAAGGGCGATATATTATGCATTTTATTTTATAATACAAGCATGGCTTATAAAAAGAGGAAATCTATGACTCTTGTTTCTTTTAAAAATATTTTCATTCTTCTCTAAAAAAACATTTTACTTTATATTCGATATTTAGTAATTATCTCAATATTAAAAATTCAATATTAAATTATCTCAATATTAAAAATTTTGCCATTTCAGAGAAGCAACAAGCCTACATGGAAGAAGCACACCATCCAGCATGGCCATGAGATGTAGACAGAATCAGGTAACAGGTACCAGAAGGCCCAAAATAAACACACCAAAAAACATTTTTGAGAATGAGGATAGTCAGAGAAGAGACCCCAAATGCATCTGTAGACAATAAGACAGTCCTTTAGAGAAGGATCACAAAGGAAGGAATGGGTCAACCAGGGTGCAAGAGAACACTGATGAGATACACAGTATCTGGTTCTCTGAGGCCTCCTCATGCCCCACTATCAAGACTCCAGTCCTGCCGTTCAGTTCTGGCTGGACAGGAGCATGTACATGGGTTACAAACAGGTAAGAGTTCAGAACACATGGAATCCAAATCAGAAAAACCTCTCAGGAACAGAAATAGGAAGAGCAATATCAGAAGTAGAGGGGAAAGGGGCAGGGGGAGGTTGGGAGGAAGGGGGAACTGATCAGAATGATAGATTAAACATCCCCCCCACTTGCCCCCACCACTGGGGGGGTTGTGAGGTGATGAACAACCGAAACACGGGTGAAGGGAGTTAGCAGTCAGTGTAAAATATGAAAAAAATAATAATTTATAATTTATCAAGAGGTCATGAAGTGAGGAAGACGGAGGGAAAAAAGAGTAGCAGAGACCAGCTCAAATAGAAAGTAAATGTTTAGAAAATGATGAAGTCAACATGTGTACAAATATGTTTGATGCAATTTGATATATGGAATGTTATAAGAGCTGTAAGAACCCCCAGTGAAATAATTTTAAAAATAAATAAATGATATTATGATATGAATGCTGAGAAGGCATTCAAAGAAGTGAGGGAAGAAAAACGTCTGCATTTACTATAACTCTCAGATAAATTTTCAGAGTTTAATATACACTAGAGAGTGTTAAAAAATTCATGGCAAAAGTAAGTAAAAAGATCATGGAAGTTTTCCTTGAGCTTTTTGAAACCCCTTGTATCTGAATTATTCGAGGTTGTTAGTCATTTTTTGGTTAGACATTTTTTAATTATTAACTTGGATAATTTCAATCTGGGATATAGGTCTTGGTGATGATGAGGGATGAGAATTGGATTACTAGTCAGAGGGTCCATGGTTCGAACCCATCAATCACTCTATGGGATAAAGATGAGGTTGTCTATCCCTGCAAAGACTTACAGGCATTTTTTAGTATAAGAGGATTGCTATTGAATAGGAATCAACTTGAATGCAGCAGATTTTTTGTACATATATATATTTACATTAAAAAGTTAAATAATAAATTAATTCAAAAAAATAAGATGGAAAGAGAGGAAAGTAATTTGGAAAAACCAACAGTCATTCTAAACTTTGTTATACAATAAAAGTACTAATTTCTCTTGTAGTCTTTATTTGAAAATACCCTGTATGACATTATATAATTTTAAAAATCATTATATTGTATTGCTAGAACAAAAGTAAGAACTTTGACTTATGAAAAGTTAGCAAAGGGCTGAAAAATGTTTGTAGAAAAACTATGTCTATCTGATCAATCATACTCTGTTCAATGCTATGTTTAGTGGAGCATTACACTAAGTCTATAGCTATTTAGCAAGTGCATATTATAGTACACACACATACATATGGAGATATGGTTGGTGCATATTATGGTGCACACACACATACATAAGGAGATCTGGATAGTGCATATTATAGTACACACACACATACATAAGGAGATACAGAAGTGGAGAGGTTAAATATTCAGTTGCTAACCAAAAGGTTGGGTGGTCAAATTTAGCAGCTGCCCCATGGACTAAAGCTGTGGCATCTACTTTGTTAAAATTTCACAGCATTGAAATACTTCTGGGCAGTACCATTCTGTCCTGTAATGTTTCCATTGGTTGAATCAAGGAAATAGCAATGGATTTAGGATAGTTAGTTTGTTCCACTTATATTTGACTATTTGCATGTCAAATATACATAAAGAGATAGACTGATATCTCATAGTTAATCTAACATCATCATGAAATTGGATGACTCACTGAGACAATTTAAGGATGTCCCCTCTAAGGAGGCACAATGTGTGGTACATTGTTTAATTTAGACATTTATACATTTCAATGACAAGTTGGTTAGTGCCGGAACCTAACCTTTTGTACAACTAAAATTGCTATAAGGAATACATTCATATTAAGAGTGGAATCATTTAATAAATGATTTTACATTTATTAACCTCAAATTCAGATACAAGGGGTTTCAAAAAGTTCAAGGAAAAATTCCATGATCTTTTTACTTACTTTTGCCATGAACAAATGGATATTACATTTCTCAAGGATGGATTAATGCTTTCTTGAGTTTAGATTTTTTTAATTTCAAGCTGCCATTGGCTTATTTCAAAATTCATTTTTAATAGAACAGTAAAAATAGATAGTTAGCTTGTTATAGGTACTAAAAGATGACAGGGGATTAAAATTTCATATACATGTAATTCTCCAAAAACCAAAGAAAATGAGAGAATTTGGGTTACATTTATTTACTGCACTCTATCAGCTCAGGTTAATCAAAGCCTAATCTTGTCTGTACCATTGATTTCTGTTTTTTAGAAATTATTTCCCTCTTGCGATTTAACACATTAGTGAATAAGATACAGATAGACCCACAGGGATTTTGAAGACATAATTACATTTTGAAAGCTTTATGAGAGTCTCAAACAATTTCTGATTCCAGTATCACAAAAATTAGAGTGCAATGCAATTCAAATAAAAGTTTACCTCTTTATCAAGGTCATGAGGAACTATCAGACCTGGTACATGCCTTCCACTATCTTTTTGTGATTTAGCACTGGAGGTAGAACTACAGTAAGCAATAGCTATGGCAAGCACTGAAAGGCACCCAGGCCCAAATACATGACTTTCAACTTCAAGACTTAGCATCATTGTACACTTGGACAATTCATTAACTCAGCCATCAAAACTGTTACTTGAGAGCCAAGAATTCATTTTCCTACAAGAGACATATTAAACTCATGAAACCCTGGGAGGCCCTCATTGAGTCTCTTAGATTGCTTTGTATGTCTCCAGCTTTGGATCTCCTTTCCCTCGGGGTTTGTGGACGATCACACCAGATGAAAACAGCCCCTGTAATCTAGAAACTTTTCAGGAGGTAAGAGGCAGGCGGGTGGTTAGAGGAGATGCCTGAACCGGGGCAACAGGAACCAGGAACACCAGGGCAGGGCAGCCAGCGGGATGGAAAGACCACCAGGTGGCATGGGTATAATGGGGAGTAGGGAAGGCAGATAGGAGGGAAAGGCAGTGAGAAAATAAAAGGACTTGACATCATAAAAAAAGCCTTGACATCATAAAAGGACTCTCATATAAGAATGTATTATTAACTTGCTGGATGATCTCTTATAAATAGTGATGTCAACTTCAAATGTAATCAAAACTGCTTCGTGGCACTATCACCACCCTTTAAGTGGTGGTGGTACCGATACCAAAACCATTAGTTTGCTGTTTATTAAATAAACCAAGCTTTTTTGTGTCTTAAGTCCTTTTCTTTTGCTATGTCCTCTAGTTTGATATTAATATTGCTGGAGACTTCACACTAGCCTTTAATCCAAAAAGAGCCTACCCTCACTGTTGTGGCTATATTGTGTATCATAAAGCGATACCTGTGAATGTGTGATCAGTTCAATTATGTAGGTCATACTAGCATGAGGGGGGCCCAAGACTTTCTGGTAGGCTCCTTATAGAAGTGAGAAGGAATAGAGGCAGAGTGGGAAAGTGGGAGGGGGGCAGGAGGGCAAGCAAAGATATTTCTACAAAGCAAGTACTGTCAAGATATGCACAGGGTTAACAGACGTTTCAAAAGACAAGAACGCCATCCCAGTTGCATTTTGTTTTATAGTCCTTACAGGATTTATTTGTGTTCAAACTTTTCATTTAGCTATCATTTTGCCGATTTCTGTCTCCTGCTACTAGATCGGAGTCTTCATGAGGACTGCAATCCAAATTCTTCACTCTTGCAAAATAATGTCTGTTGCGTATTAGGCACACGGGAACAATCATTTTGATGTATAAGTAACTGAATCATGGAACACAGATTAAAAACCCGATAGTTAAGTAAAAAAGAAACAGAGACAGTGAGTCCTTCTTACCTAAGAGTACAATTAACCAAAAGACACTATTTTGATTCTTTACCAACTGCATGGATTTCAAAAAATCGCATCTGTGAAGAACAAAGACTATCTTTTCTTTTTTTTAAAGAAAAGCTCTGTCAATGTAAATAACTGTATATTTCTTTTGTACAGTGGATTTCTCCAAGCATATGGTTTTAAAATGCCTATTCCTTTCTTTCACCAAGATGCAAAGAAGATATGCACTAGCATATGGGAAAGGTGCTCAGCTACTGCTCGAGGCTGAAAGGTCACTGACGGTGTCAGAAGAAAAGTCTGAGAGCCTGTTTCTGAAAAACCAGCCAGTGAGAACCACACGAACTCAGGTCTGCTCGGCTCCACATGGGGCAACCATGACGAGGAATCAGCTCAACGCCTGGATTCTGTTGTTGCTGTTTAAATAGCATGGGCTGTGTTCTGTTGCTGTTGGGCATCTAGGTACCCAGCCATCCATTTCTACACGTGAAATTCACTGACATTGATTACAGGTTGTGAAGTCATTCTTACCACCCTTGTCCAAAGGGTCCTGACCTCCTTCACACTAGCCCACAATTGATTCTATGCTGCCTACTTAACCTTTTCTCGGTTAAGAAATGGATGTGAAATCGTTTGTTAATCCCACCCCTATGCATAGCTCTTTGAAGGACACCACATTCAAGGCAAACATTCTCACATAACCCAATTAACTGGTTTTTGATAGTTCATCTACTAGGTGATCAAAGGGTCCTTCCAAGACTGGGGGGTAATGAAGCACGCTCCCCTAGTGAATACAGAGGGACTCGCTGACCTTCGCCACCAGAAGGGTAACGGGATTTCTTCACTCCTTTGGTAGTGGTCCTGTTCTGGTTTTCAGAAACATAGGACTGTCTTTCTCTTTAAATATTGAAGGATGGTTTTTGCTTACTTTCTTTCCTCCAGGATACTCTCATGCCTTTCAAATATTTGTCAACTCAAGACTCTGCAATGCCTAAGCAGCGTGGGTGCAGGTGAAGCGCTACTGAACACAGTAACCATGGCAACACCTAATTCCTATTTAATTTGCTGTCTCACTGGAAGACGCAGAAAACAGGGGGGTGGAGAACTGTAGGCAGAGAAACAGGAAGCCATACATGAGTAGGAAGGTAAGTGGGAAACGGGCAGAAGCAGAGCTCCACAGACGTTCAAGATCACGTCCGTTCGCCAAAAAATGTTCCAGCTGGAGCAGACGCATAAGGAAAGCTCCTTTTAAGAAACTCTCATGGTGCTGCAGATCAGAATAAGTGGCTATTTTGGTAGGGTTTTCCTTGTACATGGGAATAAATTTGAACACAGACTTGATTAATCTGGGGGCACCAGTTTGGGTGAGAAGCGTTCTCTGGCTTCTTTGGTGCCCTGAGTGTGGGCCTACATTCCCCAGACAGTTTAAACCACCTTCCTAAGAGATTCAAACCACAGGAATTTGCCTGAAGCAGCATCCGGGTATAACCATCTCTTGAATCAGGTTCTCTCCCACCCACCCAGGCAGCATGTCAGAATGCCCATCCAGTTCTGAGTCCCCCCCTCCCTTACAACCATATGAAATTACTGTTGAGTCACAAAGTTGGGTACCTCACTCCACTCTCAGATCAGCAGAGAGAAGTATAATGGAGAATGGGGTATAAGCAGAATGGGGAACGGAGAGCCAGAGGGACATGATTGTCGATGGCATCCACATCAAACACTGAGGACGAATGACGGGGTGGGTCTCAGGCAAGGTTTTAATATTTATTACCTCAGGTAAGTCACGTCACCTCTTGTTCCTATGTACGTATTGGCACATCACCACATACCACATGCTTTCGAATGTTACAAACGCCTCCAGCTCATTTGTAACCAGAAAGTGCTGAGAGTCTTCCGTCCCTTTGCACCTGAGAGTAAGATGCAGAAGTAAAGACTCCACTTCATGACATTTTAAGTTCCAGAAGTCTAAGCACACGATTCTTAGAAGCCATTAAATTAATGGGATCCCAAAGAGCTGTTCTTTATTCAGGTTACAAACATAATGGAAAGCAAAGAAGATCTAATTAAATATCAGTTCACTCATCTTCAATAAGTTTTTCTTGTCTTTAGTTTTAATAGTTTCATTGGCCTATAATTCATAAGTCATAGAATGTAATCGTTCCACTGTGTTAAGAAGAGTTGTGCAGTCATCACCACAGTTCATTTCAGAATACTTCTTTCTCATATTCATTGTTGTATCTGTTTTGTTAATATAAACTTCAGGTTTTTTAGTGCCTTTTGGGAAGGGCATGAAAGTTAACAGTGAGAATGTTCAGGATACGTAGTATAAAAATCTTAAGAACTTTCAATTAAGATTTGGATTACTCCCTTTCAGGGGTCCTACTTAAAGCAGAACAAAAGCCATATGTTAGTGACAAGAGTTTCAAAGTTATAATAAAGCTATTTTTAATCCCAAGTTTCACAAAGACAACTCCATGTCCCACAAGACTCCTGTGAGCCATCTAGCCAATTTCGGCTCACAAGGGCTGAGCAGTCCTGCTCCCTAGGGAGTCGATGGCCACATTGATTCTCCCACGGCCACACTCGTGGGTTGAAACCAGTAATCTTCTGGTTAACAACCAAATGCTTAACCATTGCATTGCCAAGGCCCTTTTATTGCACTGTAATCAGTTTAAATATGTAACCTGTAAATGCAGCAAAGATGTAGCCTGAGACATAATGGCCAAAGCTTGTGTCAATAAATAAAATCATTTCCTAAGAGAGTTAACTTTCAGGAGAATGCCTGCTGCTCTGCTTTCTCGGCAATGCAGTCCTGAAAACTCCTTTCATCCAGACTTCTGCTATTGAAAAGGACATCAGTCATACTGACTCCCAAATGCTGCACCACCACCATGCTTTAAACGATACCCTCCTTGTATTTTTAAGACATCGGGATCAACATGAAGATTCTCTGAATTTGAGTGAACGATTTGGCTTAGCCAAGATGATTTAGATAACAGATGATGGAATTTGTTCTATATCAATCCAGACAGAAACATGCAATAATAAAATGAAATATGCATTGTTTGATTTTCTTAGTAAATATTCATGGCCTTAGTGTTCTTATAACAGTGTATCAAATCCCACATATCCTGATGTGAAACTCTGTGCTGCTGTGGTTTAGTGCTGTCAAGTGGGAACCACCCCACCGGACACAGTAGAACTACACGAAGGAGGGCAAAGGGTGGGGTGGGAGGGGGGTTCCTAGGCCGCAACTTTTATGGGAGCAGAATGCACAGTCTTACTCCCTCAGAGCACTGAGTGGGTTCTATCTACCAAGCTCATTCTTAGCAGCCGAATACTTAATCAACACACCACCAGGCTCTTTTCGGAACGTCAAAATGTAGCCTGTGATTTTCCTTAATCAACGGACTGCATAATGTGATCTCTACCAGAAAAAATAGACATATATGCATAAAAGATGAATTCTGCTTTCATATATCAGCACCCCCTCAATCTCCCGCATGACCATTAGCCTTTCATGAAAGTCAAGGTGAGACTTGGTTGCGCCATCAATTGTTACTGATAATGAGTTTGCATATTTTTATCCAATAGGCAAAGAAACTGCTTGCTACAGATAGCAAGCACTTGGTTAAGTCTTTAAAAAAAGATGAAAGAGTAACTGCAGGCTCGGATTAGAGACTCGGATTCTCCCTAACAACACTACATAACATAGCTAAAGTTAAGGTATGAAGGGCAGAACCCTAACGCCTCTTTTATCTGTTTAGCTAACAGAGTGGACAAAAAGTCGTAGGGATCTCATTTACCATCGATAGAAAGTAGGTAGCATGGTGTTTAAAGGATTTCTCTGCTCAAACATGCATCATCTTAACCACAAAAGCACAACTTTGAGAGGTACTATATCCAAAGTAGTACATTTTCATACCTACACCTGATTTAATTCTCTTCAATGCCAATGAAAATGATGCTACACCCTTCTTACTTCGTAGTTAGAAGAACTGGAGCCCTGGCCGCACAGTGGTGACAAGTGATGGGCTGTGCCGCTCAAGGTCCAACGGTGGAAACCACCAGTCACTCAACAGGAGAAAGACTGGGCTTTCAACTCCCATAAGGAGTTGCAGCCTCAGGAACTCACAGGGGCAGTTCTACCGGGTTGTACGAGGGCCACCACGAACCAGCATCGACTTGATGACCGTGAGTGAGTGAGTCCACAGAACTGAGAAACATTGTTCATACCAATTCATTACAGAATTTCACCGCAGTCCATTAGGTAGACAACAAAGTAGCCATCTACAAATCCACGAGGACTCAAATCACTGTAAATGGTTTTTATAGACATGATTATTCTGCCTCAAGCAAATCAAGGCTGCTTGTATATTTACTTGTGACTTAGCCCTGAAATTTCAAGGAGTCAGACCATGAAGTGGTGAAATGCACTTGTGGCTGTCCAAGGACAGCGTGGTTTGAAAGTTTTGAGATAGGCCCGTAGGAATACACATTTGGATTTAATATGGTCAGCATTCATGGACTTATCCCAGAGTAACTGGTGCTCAATTTGTTAGGGGCGCCTCAGTGCAGTCAGTTAACTAGCTTAACATGGACAACTGATTGCCTGACACGTAACAATGTTTTTCTAGTCAATTTTGTTTAAAAGAACAAAGCAACCAACCCATTTTCTTTGGTATGTTGTAAATAAAGCCATAACAAAAGCAGTACATTTTGTATTTTAAAAGGTTGTATTAATGAAATAGTTGTAAGGCATGTGAATTTTGCTGGCAGAACATTTTAAATTCAAGGTTCGTGTGGCACAGTTGAAGCAAGCAGTAAAGGAACTTGGATGAACTTGGGTTCAAATTAGTGGGTGAAACAAGGCATTAAGCTTTCCCCTTACTTCAGAAAGGCTTATGGAAGGTAAGAAGCCTCCACAAAGACTGATATACAAGGACACAGTTGTTCTAGGCCTGGTGATATGAAGGGAATTTCAAATTAAAGGTAAGTAGAGGGAAAGCACCCTGAAGAGCAGTTACCATGAAACTGCACATTTGTTGAGGAATCTAGATGTGTGTGTGTGTGTGGGGGGGGGGGTGCGGATTCTTGCTGCCACTGAGTTAATGCTGATTCATAGCAACCCCTGTGGGCTTCTGCAATGGTTCCTGGGAGTGGAAAACCCAGTCTTTCTCCTTTGGAGCGGCTGGTAGTTTCCAACTGTCGGCTAGCCCCAATGTAACCACTATACCATCACACAGAGTGCAATAAAGAGAATCGCCTGCATTAAAGCTTCCCCAAGGATTCGTGATTTATTTTGATGAGTGAAAATTGAAAATTTAGAGCAAAAGAATGGAAAATGCAATGCAGGAGAGTGAAAAGGAGGGAAGTGAAGGAAGGGATGCAAAGACAGGCTTTATGATTTTATAAGTCAATGTAGGTGTTTATCTGTGAAAGGCTTATTGACATGATAAAAAGTAAAAACCCAGGTATAGACCACATCTAGTGTGTTTTGATGGAACCCAACTAGTTTAAACTTTTCCCAAAGTCACACAACGATAACCTGAGCAGTAGACTTAAAGAGGGGAATCCAAATTTTTTATTTTGTCTAAATTTCCATAGACTTGTAATAAAACCACGCCATACTGTACACATTAGTAAAAAAAAATATCATAGTGAAAGTACCACCCTGGAAAGGAAAATGTATCTTTCTAGAACAAGAAAGCTTAGATTTAAAATGTTTTTCATCCAGAGAAGTCAACTAATCATCTTCGTATTGTTTCAAAGTGTTTTAATTCACTACAGAACTGTGTTCCCTGAGCATCCTGTCTCAAGTTTACAAGGCAGCATTCATGGCCTTCATCCAAAGGAATGGCAGAGGAGGGATGGGGAAACAATATTTTGTCAAGGTAGAAAAACAACACAGATTTCTTCCCACTCCACCACTTCGACAAAGCCTCGTCATAGAATCCTGCCTCGGCTTCCCCATACGTGGACAGCTGTTAACAGCTACGCATCTGCTTTTTCTCCCATCTCCCTGTACCCGCCCCCCTCCCCCCAAACCCTTACCCACCCGTGTCGCCCCCTTTGATTATGGTCCATTACGTAACGGTTCTGAATTTCTACTTCTCGTGATGCTTTGGGTGCCTGGAATCAATTCTGAGACTGACAATTCTTTGAGAAAAATCAAAAGTTGTTCCTTGGAACCCTCAAATTTGCAATTGCATGTGCTATCTGGTGTTGAAGACGTGACTTTCCACAGCTCTCTTTCGGGGCTATGGAATCGGCAGCATTTGAGAGATTGTTTGTACTTGTGTGATGTACGGGGATATATCACAACCCAGTCCAATCCAATGAGTCTGTCCCGACTCAGGGCAGATCCAGATGCTAAAAATGGAGTCTGTTTGTTTGTTTGTTTGTGCTGTGATCTTTATAGAAATAGCTTGCTAGGATTTTCTTCTAAGGAGCTGCCCAGGAGGTTTCAACTTCCTATCTTTAGGTTAGCAGAGTCCCGCACAGACATTGGCAGATCTACTCAAAGGCAATGATGGTTTCTTGCTAATAGTTATAAGTATCGGCAGTTTAAAAACAAAAATATTTTAGTATTCTCCAGATTACTTTAAAGGAGCCTTAGACGTGCAGTGGGTTACAAGCAGGTCTGCTAACCAAAAGGTCAGCAGTTTGAAACCATCAGCCAGCCGTTCTGAGGAAGAACGGCAAGGCTTTCTATTCCCCTGACAGTCTGGAAAGTTCTTGGGGGCAGTTCTACTCTGCCTAATAGGATTGCTATGAGATGGGGCTGAGTCCTCTTGAAAAGAAAAATAAACAAAATAAATAAATAAATATGAGCAGGAAAGTATGTTGTCATAGAGGGATACATTTACATAATGATAGCATGCAAGTTTGTCTATGAAGCAGTGAGTCCCAATGAATCACCTTGCTCCTGTGTGCCATATATGAATTGCATTGACTATTCAGCAGCAACCTAGATCATTATAAAAATTATTTTAAAAATAAATAAATTCCTCAAGTGTTATTGTAAGTTCCTCGAATACTACCCCATTTTTCATTTCTTCGCACATCACCCTGATGGCGATGTATTACAACCAGTAGATATCTCATGAGTACAAAGTGAACAAATATCTACATGAACATAAATACTTTCCTTAAAAACAGGTAAATGCAAAATCTTTATCAAGAGAGCAATAGAACAGAAGACAGAAGGTCTAGGCACATAAAGTCTAACATTCACATATGCAACTATTTAAAAAATGGCATGAGGGAAGACAAAAAACATCAGTGAAATGATCAAGATACTGTCCATAGATGAACATCACTACTGTCCATAGTGACCCTGTCGGACAAAGCAGACCTGTTCTCTTAGCTTTTCCAGACTGCAAAGCATTACAAGCAGAGAACCTCATCTCTTCCCAACAAAATGCTAGAGGGTTTGAACTGCTGAGCATGTGGTTAGTAGCCCAACACTTAGCCCACTAGCCCACCAGAAACCCTTTCATGAAAAGTGAAATCTAAATAGATCAAAGCCATAATAACAGTAAACGCATCAACGTAGAAACAACCCACTGCCACTGAGTTGACCCGAACTCACAGCCACCCTCCATAGGGATTCCAGGGCTAAACATTTTCACAAGCACCTCGTCTTTCTTCTGAGGCGTGACTGGTGGGTTTGAAGAGCTGATCTGGCAGTGAGCAGACCAGCATGTACACAACAACGCTCCTGAGTCACGGTACTCAAAACTTAGTTCCCAACTCACGGTGACTCTATAGGACAGAATAGAGATGACCCTTTAGCTTTCCAAGACTTTGAGTCTTTAGAGGACTAGACAGTCTCATCTCTCTCCTGTGGATTGGCTGGGGGCTTCAAACCACAGAGCCCAAGGCATAACCCACTACTCAACCATCGCTCAAGAGGATCAAAGTAGTAAAACCAAGTAACATCTGAGAGAAACAACTATGACTCGCAGCTTATTAGTATAGTGACTGTATCAGAGATGTGAAAGACTCTGGGGCAGTTTCAGAAGTGTTATCTTCAGCTTCATGCATCTATTAATGACTTATCTAATAACAACTTTTAACGTTAAGGAGCATACTATTGATCTGACAGTGATGCTATCATCCACAGTAACTATTATCTGATGATTTACCTTAATCTGTCAAGTGGGAATCAAACATTAAAAAGAATTCTGCAACCAGAGTAATCAACATGAATATTAAAACTATTAAGAGGGTGTCTTAACTCATAGACATCAATGAATACTTGAGGGATACATGTCTTGTAATTTACTCACCAAAGTGAAAGTAATAACCATTCAATTTGAAATAGCAAAAGTAAAACTGTCTGCTCCCAAAGCCTAGCAGACCAGCCTGTTATGCAACAGTTAGTAGCAAAGCTCAATACAGAATAGTGGGGCATAAGACATGTAAAACTACAGCAACAAGCACTTTTCTCCTCCCCCTCCCTTCTGATATTTAGAAAATTTGCAACTTGATTTAAGCCAAAAGTGGTAAAGGAATGAAATGATTCCTTCAGGCTCTGAGGGTTTGGTGCCAAGTTTCATTTCTGGCTGCATATTTCTAGCCAAGTTCAAGATCCCTGAAAAGAAATACAAGAAAGAGAAAACATCCTTTTAACCTCAGCAGAGCAACCCATGTAGAAGTTGCTCTGGGAAGAGGCGGGGTTTCACCCTGGGCTGGGTGTGCTCCTGGCATTGGGTTTCCACAGAGAGGATGCCTGCTCTCTCCATGAGGTTGAAGTACCTACTACAATGAGGTAATGGCTGTACCAGTTTCACTGGGTCAGGCTCTCTCAGCACATTCTTTCTCTCTCTCCTCCCGCGAAGGTACTGTAAACAAGTCATCCTGAGAGAGGATTGCCGAAGAGAAGGAACAAAGCCTGAGTCTGAAAATTCTGAAGACACTGGCTTTTGACAGTCCAGAAACAACCAGCAACTTAAAGTCACCCATACAGACCAAAAAAAAATTTTTAAATAAGGGAGAGAAAAAAGAAATGAATTTTTATGGAATCAGAATATTGAGTCATTTAAATAAGCAAATTTTTTTCAAATTGCTTAGACAATCAAGTGGGTGATAAATAATTTTATATTTATGGGGTCAGGGAAAGACACTGGGAAATAAAATTATATTGTAGCAAAGTATGAGATACTAAATATTAAATTACATTTAAATGACCACAAATCATAAACTATTAGCATGTTCCACAGATCCTAAAGGCATAAAGGTTCTGATCTAAGGCAAATCATGAGTCCAGTTGTAAGCCTATGATAATCAGATAAAATTCCCAGGAAATTAATATTACAATATGCTCTTTCATAGACACACAATATTTCTGTTTATTAAAAACTGCCTTTTACTTTTGATTGAAGAAGGTGGTGTGTGTGTTGAGGTGTTTGGAACACCCGTGATGCACAAATTCTTAAGTATTCCCATCAAAATACTGACACCTATTGTCCAGTTGAACTGGTGTTTCATGTCCTCTTCAAGTAAAAAGCTGTACTCTTCCTCTTGGACATAAAATCAAAAGCATTCTGAAGAGTTTTTATTTATTCAATCTATGTCCACTGCCAAAAGAAATCATAATTGCCCACAGTAAGCTGACAAGGCCACAGAGTTATGCTTTTAAATTGGGCTGGTACCTGCGCCCAGGCCTGGGACATTTTGCATAAAGTGGCTCACAGAGGAAGGCTTTGTTCTCCACCGCCTCACTGCGGCTGCAGCCCTCAATTTCAGCTTGCAGTTATTTCCTCTCTCTCCGGCCGATCATCTTAAAACAAATTATACCTTGACCACGTTAGTGAGCTCCTCGCCAACGTTCATCAAACCCTTTGTTTCACATTCAAAATGATACACCACCCAACAATATTCTGTGTGTTCTTCAAATGCCACAAAAATGAATTTGAAAAAGCCTGGGCTTTGAAATACCCACTACCTTTTGTAGCATTGTTTATGCGGTGTAGGACGTGTGTGTGTGTGCACCTCTGTGTGTGCAAATGGGTGTGCTTATGCATTTCAACAAAAACCCTTCACAGGGATTCTGTGTTTAAGGGTCTATGTCTGGAGGAAGCATTATGCTAGGCGATCAAGGCAGATGTCACAGAGCAATTGTCACAAACGAGTGGCCACTCATTGCTAATGAAAGCTTTTTATTTTCGGACAAATTCCTAACGCCTTGGTGTCCAGCAGAACAACATGGAATTCCAGTTTCCAGGGATGGGTTTTCAGACTCCAGCCGCCTTTTTACTACCAGCCCCCTACACACACACACACACACACACACACACACACGTCTTTGCCCCCAGCACACTCTCACTTGAAATCTCCATGCTTAAACAAAAGACAAGCCTGGGGAACCAGGGCCTGCAGCACCGCAAGCCCCCAAGGGCCTTTTAACTAGAATCGTTCTAAAGAGAAAAGCCCATGTGCCCAGGCTGCCTCAGCGCAGCTCCCTGCTTCGTGCCCCGCCCTCCATCACCAGCAGACATCGATTTTTCAGTTTCTAAATGCATAAATATTTATCAACCTTCTCCTTCCAGCTGTTTCTGGATAATTACAGGGCAAAGGATGTTAGAATGACAAGGCTTCCCTCACTCATCCTGGGCAGCTGGATGGGACCGAAAAGAAAAAGAAAATCCTCCATCTCAAATTTCTTTTTTTCAACATCTTTGTATAAGGACCCGCCCCCACAAGCAGCTCCGACAGGACTCGCTCTCCATAGAAATAGCCTCGCCAGAGGTAAGTTTCCTGGATCTTCAAAGTGGCACCTGGAAGGCCACTTGCTTGCCAATGAAGCCCAGGTACCAGTACTCTGGAGACTCCTGGAGAGGCCGGGTCTGAAGGTTCTGCCGGGTGGGAGATTGGTCCCTGGGCCCACCTGTCCGTGTTTCTAAGGCGCAGAGGCCGAGACAGCCCCCTCCCCACGCCCACCCCCTCGCCCGGAGGGCTGCCGCGCTGCAGGGCCCAGCGTGAGGAGAGGCACGCTCCCTGCGGGGAGCCACCCGGGGCCGGTGATGGAGCTCCTACCTGTGCGCAGACGCTGGATACCCCGAGGTGGCTGCCGCTGCCGCCGCTCACCAACCCGGACAGCGACCGTCCTCCGCGAGGGAGCAGAAGGGGGAGAAGAAGGGGAAGGAGCAAAAGGAGGGAGAGCCAGCAGGGCGAGGGGAGCCGAGGAAGAGAGGATGCTGCCGCAGCCGCCGCGGCCTCCCAGAGCCCGCGCCGCCGAGCGCCCGCCCCGTCTGAGCGGCGCCCCCGCCAGTCCCGGCGCGGCCGCCCCGCCCCTGCCCCGCCCCCTGAAGGCCCGCCCCGACTCGGAGCCCGCGGCCGCTGGGGCTGGGCCACCGCCGCCGCAGTGACCGGGAGGGGCGGGAGCAGCCCCGCCCCCCCGCTGCAGCTGAGCTGCCGCCCCTCGGGACCGCGAGCCCGAGAGCGTGGGAGCCCTCCTGGCCTGGGCGAAGGGGGTGTGGGGCGGAAGGGACAGGTCTCCCGCCCAGAGGGACCCCCTTCTGGGGGCGGGGGGGGGGGGGCTCGCCCCCTGCCACGCCGCACGGTGAGAAAGGCACGCTGGACAGCGGGAAGCTGCAGGCTCTGTGCACTGATGGCTTGGAGAAATCCATGACAGTCTCTGTGGGGAGAGCTCCTCCACTCGCTCGCCTCCCTGCGTGTTCCCGTGTGGCAGGGCTTCCAGGGACCCTTCAGGGGAGAAGGTGTGCCGCTGTTGTTAGCACTTGAGTGGGGTCACTCGTGGGGGTGCCAGCTGCCCCACCTCCCGTGGGCCCCGGGAGTACCAGGTCATACAGAATGACGAACCCACGGCCGTGGAATGAATCCCGATACACAAGGACCCTGTCGGGTCGCTTAGAACGGCGCCTTGGCCCTTCCGCTCTCTGCTGGGGCCAACAGCGGCATCTTTCTTCTGTATCTTTCCCTGACAGAACGTCTGGTGGCTGGTGGATTTCAGTCTCTGACTTTTCGGTCGGCAGCACAGTGCTTAAGCGACTTTCTTGCCTGGATTCCTTACGGAATCCTTTTCTAAAACGTCACTGCCACGAGTGACTGCTGACTCACAGGGACCCCATAGACATAAAAGAATGCCCCCCTGGGGTTTACCAAAGCTGTGAACTTACTGGAGTCAAAGCCTCATCTTCCTCCTGCAGAGGGGCGGGTTGTTTCAAAGTGCTGACCTGTAATTAGCGTCTCAACTCCTAACCCCCCCTCTGGCTCCAGAGTTCCTTTTACAGAATCCTTAAAAATGTTTGTTGTCCATTTTAATAATAGAATAGGATGTGATAAAGATCATGGTAAATTGCTTAAATGTATTTGTTAGATTATATAAATACCAGCAGCACGATGTTGTAATCATTCTACATCCAATTACAGCATGATCAGTGACTGATCCCAAAGAAATTACTACTATAGCTTCATATATACTATTTACCACAACATTGTAGATAAAACACAAGAAAATTGACAACCACGGAGATAAGGAACACTGGAGACAACCAAACAACAGTGTTTATAAAGCCAACAGATGAAACTATGACTTGAAGCTTCATTGTAATTGCGTAATAATGACAGCTCTGACAGGAACACCTTAAATGTAGCCAAACCCACTGCTGTTGACTCAAATCTGATTCATGGCACCTTCAGAAAGTAAATTATCAGAGAGTTTTAGCCTGGTATCTTCTGATAAATAAAAGCTGGGCTTAATTGTAAAACTTGTTTTTTTACTGTTGTGACTTAGGGACATTTTTATAAGTACTAATTAATTTCTGTGGAAGCACTGCTCAAACATGTTATGGACAGTCCTTTTGGTGACAGCCCATGTAACCATCACCTGGGAGGATCCAGACCCTCTTCATTTTCCTAGTGAGGCCACAGCAACAGCTGTATCCAGAAACCAAAGGAAAATCCAGGAAGCAGCACCAACGCCCCGAGCAGCTCTTGTAGTCAGTCGGAAGAAAACTGTTCCTGAGCGCTTGGAGGACTCTCTAGACTCAGCTGTCCTGAAGCAGATTCTACAAGTGTTCCCTGAAACTGACTCTGGGCCAGAAACCAAGTCCAAGGGAAACTTCTGTAAATAGAACAGGCCAAAACCAAAAGAAAGAAAACAAAATCTCTCAGCCTTGATGCCCATCACGTGTTAGATAATCAGTATAGAATCCAAGGACCGTTCATTAAAATGTATTAATTTTCCTTTCGATGTCTTAATTTGTCAAATGGGGACTGGTGGTACTAGTCCTTTTTTTCTCCCGTGTTTAATGTGAAGACTTAATAAGATAATGTATATGAAGGTTTTTTTCAAGACTATAAAGAATGATACTGTTAGGTAGCAAGAAACAGACATGAGGGTGGGGGTGGAGGGTTGTCCCCCTCCAAGTATGAAGGCCAACAATAAAGACTACTGGGCATGTCCCAATTCCAGCCTGAGCCAGGTGGGCGGTCTACCTGGGCAGCCCAAAGTAGGCCCCAGTGGGCTTAATTTAGCCCATGGGGTCAAACCAATACCTTTAACCCTGTCTCCCAGCCAGCGGTTTAACTACCTTACCACCCTTTTCTACTTCGCTCTTCAGCTCCTGTCCTGCACACATCCTCGGCCTTGCCAGGTCTCTCAGACCTCACACTACCACATGTCGGTGTGCAGTCCCATGAGCCTGTCCTCTTCAATGCCTGTAAAGCCTGCAACTTCTTCAGTCTATCACTTGGATCACAAACCAGGCTTCTCGTGGGAAGTTAAGAAGTGAGGTATTTCCCACCTGAGAAATCTAACAATACCAACATAGAAAGTTAGAAAGCACAAAAAATGTTGACCTTGAAATGTCTCCTTTTAGAAAATGTTTAAACCCTATTAAATAATTTTTAAATGCAGAGAGAAGCGATATTTTACCATGAAGTCTTTATCATCAGACAACAGTAAGGCATTGTGAGATAGGCTGCAACACAGAATCACTTCAAGTGTCTCTATCAGGTAGTGACAAGGTGATTTGAAGGTCAGCCAAGTTAGCAAGGTGTGGCCTACTATCAGTACTGCTGATGGACGACGGGTATAATTTGGATTTGTCACTGAAATTAACTATAGAATCATTGTTGATGGGTGCTCTCAAGCCAGTTCTGACTCACAGTGACCCTTTGCACGGCAAAAGGAAACCCTGCCAAGTCCTGAAGCACACTCATGCTCACACTTACGTTTGAGACACTGTTGCAGCCACTGCTGCAATCCATCTCGTCCAGGCCCTTCCTCTTGTTCTTATTTTTTTCACTGATGGTCTACCAAGTGTGTTAGGCTGTGTGGACTAGAGAAACAAATCCGAAGAAACTCATATATGTGTCAAAGAGAGTTTTTATCAAACAATTGTACATGAAAGCAACCCAGCCCAGTCCAAGTCAAGTCCATCAGTCTGATATTAGTCCATTTGTCTGATACCAGTCTATAAATTCCTCTTCAGATGGTACTCTCAATGAGACTGAATGCAGAGTGATTGTCCGTAGGTGAAATTCTTATGGATCCAATGGCAATGGAAGCCTCACAGGGCTGTGTCCTCAGGTCTCCACCTCATGATTCACTTGAGTTTCAGTGAAGCTCCAAAAGGCTCACCTACAGGAAGACAAGGCAGAGAGCACGTGGCCTGCCTCCAGGAAGAAAGAGAGGAAGCTCCCAGAATCCTCATGGGAAAGCCATCCCCTCAAGGATGCATCATCAGGCGGTGGTCTGATTGACAGGGCCAGACTGGCTCAGTTCCTTTACGCTCAATATACTCAAGTTGTCACAAGATCATATAACAGCCACACCAAGCATGATGTCCTTTTCCAGACCCTGGTCGTCCCTGATGTAACATGTCCAAGGTACTTAAGACAAAGTCTTGTGCTTTTTTACTTCCAAGGAACATTTTAGCTGTGTTCCTTCGAAGATTTGTTCTTTGGGCAGTCAGTGATCATTTGAATATTCTTCCCCAACACCACCGATTCTTTTATAGTCTTTCTTATGTAATGTCTAACTTCACATCCATATGAGATAATTGAGAATATCATAGCCTGGGCCAGGCACACTTTGGCCTTCTAAGTAACATCTGTGTTTTTTTCCCAGCGCTTTAAAGAAGTCTTTCGCAGCAGATTTGTCCAATGCAGTATCCATTGATCTCTTGATAGCTGCCTCCATGAGAATCGATTATGGATGTAGGCAAGATGAAACTCTAGGCAATGTTAATCTTCTTTCCATTTATCATGATGTTGTTATTTGGTCTATTTTGGGGAACTTTAGCTTTCTTTACATTAAGGTAAAATCATGTAGGAGGCTAAAACCCTTGGTCTTCATCAGCAAATGTGTCATGTCCTCATCACTTTTAGCAAGCAAGGTTGTGTGGTGTGCATATAGAAAGTTCGCAGGTTCTTCCTCCAGTCCTTATGCTGCATTCTTCTTCCTCCAGTCCAGCTTCTAGAATCCTTCGCTCGGCATACAGATTAAGCAAGCACGGTGAAAGAACACAACCCTGGCACACCCTTTCCTTGATTTTTAACAAACACAGTATTCTCGTGTGCTGTTTGAATGAATGCATCTTGGTCCATGTGCATGTTCCCCAATAGGACAAAAAAAGTGCTCTGAAATCCCCATTTTTCTCAACACTATCTAAAGTTTTTTTTTATGATTAACCTCGTGGAATGCTTTGCATAGTCAACAAGACACAAGTAAACATTTTTATTTTATTTTAGTATTGGGAATTGGTTCTTTTTTAAAAAAATCATTTTATTGGGGGCTCAAACTCTGAGCACAATCCATACATACATCAATTGTGTGCAAAGCACGTTAGAAAATATATATTTGCTAATATTTTATTCCAGCCTATGTGTTTATATTTTAAATGTTATCTATTGGTGAACAGAAATATTTACTCCATATTTAGCTGAAATAAATGTATCAACTTTTGTTCTTGTTATTTGAGCACCATGTCCTAAAAAGCTTTGTCTACTTTCCTTTTTTGTGGGCATCACTGGCCCCTGGTGGGAGTAGGAAGCCCAGTCTTGCTCCTGGAGAGCTGCTGCTGAATATGAACCACCAACCCTGTGGGCTGCAATCCCGCACACAACCACTATGCCACTGGGGCTCAGTCCTACTTTGCTTTTAGGATAAAAATATTCTATCATTTTTGTTTTTCCTCTATCATCACTTGCAAAATTAAATTTATCCAAAAAGTTATTGATGTATAATTTAATTAATAGAGACATCAACTAAAATGAGCAGTTTAAATAATTTTAACAAATACAATTAAGCTATTGGTGAGTTATGGGATGATATCAAGAACATTATTCAAAAAGAAAGCCAAAGGATATTTAAAAGGACGGGAAAGAAAGAAAACTGTAGATGTCAGAAGAGACTGTGAAATTTGTTTTTCATCATAGATCAGCAAAAGAAAATGGAAGAAATGAAAAGTCAAAGTGCTGAATTCAAAGTGCAGCCTGGAAAGACAGTCAAATGTTGTAATGAAATGTGCAAAGACCTAGAGTTAGACAACCAAACAGAGAGAAGAGTTGCTCAAGATAGCCTAGCATGAAAGAGCTAAAGAAAATAGTCTAGTTTCAAGTTGAAATATTGAAAAGTTCTATGGGCAAAATAATGAATGAGGAATCCAAAGAAGATTGAGAGAATATGCAAAGTCACTGAACAAATAAAAGAACCAGTCCATATTTCACTCTTTGTGAAGGTAGCAAAGGAGCAGGAACCAATGGTGCCAAGAGAAGTTCAGGGAGCACTGAATGTAAATCTGTTGCTCAAGACCTCTGTAAAGTGTCAAAAAGCAAGGATGTTACTTTGAAGACGAAGGTGTTTACTAAGGTGTGGCAGACCCAAGCCATGGTATTTTCAATCATCTCTTATGCATATGAAAATTGGACATTGAATACGGAAGACCAAAGAATTCATTGAGTCATTTGAATAATGGTGCTGGAGAAAATTCCATAGGTTGCCAAAAGTACAAACAGATCTTTCTGAGAAGAAGTACAGTCAGAATGTTGCTTGGAGGAAAGATGAAGAGCTTTCATCTCGCATACTTTGGACATGTTATCAGGAGAGAGCGGTGCCTGGAGAAAGGTTCATGCTGGTAAAGTTGAGAGGCAGGGGAAAGGTGGAAGGTCCTTGGTAACATGGAGGGATGCAGTGGCTTCAACCATGGACCCAAGCCTAAGACAATTGCAAGGATGATGCAGGACAGCACGGTATGTACTGTTGTCCCTAAGTTGCTCCAAATTGGGACTGACTCACAGACACCTAACCACAACAGAAAGCACTGAAATCTGTAGCAATCGGGCAGAGGAAGTCCAAAGACCTTACTCTTTTTAAAAAAATCTTTTAGTTCTTCTGATCTTTTATAATTCCATGGTAAAGTTGTATCAACAGGAAATTTCTATAATACAAATAAAATATAGATAAATATCACTGCTCTTGAGTCTGTGCAGACTCTTATTAACTCTTAGGGACAGGGCAGAACTGCCCTGGGGAGAGTCTGAGACTTACTTTTTACACTGCTGGCCTTGCAGGTAACAAGTCAATGTGTAAGCACTATGCCCCAGGGCTCCCCAAACCCCCTGCCATAGACTCCATGCAGACTCAGAGAGACCATATGAATGTTAATGCTGGTGTTTTGTTGGAATTGTCTTGATGCTACAAGTCAGTTTTGGAAGAAATGCCATCTTAACAATATTGAGTCGGCAAAACCTGAACTTAGTATGTCTGTATTATTTAAGTTCTCATTTCTGTGTTTTATTATTTTCAATGGAAACATTCTGCATATATGTTGTTAAATGTGTCCCTAAATATTTTTCATGTTGTTTAAATGGCATTAGCTTTTCATTTCAATTTCTTTCTAATATCTGGAAATGCCATTAATCTTTGTGCATTAGCCTTCTTCTTGAAGTTTCTAAATCCAGTTGTTTTTCCCCCCAAAACCCGTTTTGTATATTCTGTAAGATTTCCTATATATGTATGATCATCTAAAACATATATATGTATATCTAAACATATACATCAATGCTATTCTGCTTGGCATCAGGATTAGTTGCCTTCTTATTTTTGAATTTTATATATTCTTTATACTATTCTTTGATTGAATTGTAGATTTGCAAACATTTTCACCATATCTTTTCAGGTTTTCTTTTTCTTGATACTTGAAGCCCCAAAGTATTCCATTTTAATCATGACCATTTTATTTTACTTTATTGTGTTTTTTTGTTTTACGGGCATCACTGCCCTCTGGTGATGGGAGTAGGAGGCCCAGTCTTGCTGCTGGCTTTGAACCTCCAACCCAGTGGGCCACAGTCCTGCGCACAATCACTGTGCCACCGGGGCTCAGCCTGACCATTTTATTTTTTTCTTTGGTTAATTGTATTTATATTTTCCTATCCAAGAAACCAGAATAACTCTGTTGGCATAACGGTTAAGTTCTACTCTACTCACCTAAAGGTTGGTGATTAGAACCAAGCTGTAGGGTCCATTGACGAACGATCTGTAAAGATCTCATCCAGATGACAGCCTAGGAAACCTTCTCAGGCAGGGCTCCTCGGTCACGTGGTATAACTATGTGTGGACATTAACTCAACAGGTACCTGCCAAAAGCATTATGAAGTCACGACATAATTCAATGTCTCAAATACCTAAGTTTCCTTTGCTTCTTAGAATTTTAGAGTTGTAGCTCTTACATTTAGGTATTTGATTCCTTTTTAGTTCATTTTTGTAGCCAGTGTGAATTACATGTAAAATTCTCTCTTTACTGTTCAGTTACCTGTGTCCAGATCTACCCGTTGGATCTGAAAAAAAAAAGATATTAAAAGAAAATTGCCACATATAATAACAAACCCCAAAGATGCACTATTTAGGAATAAACCATACCAGAGAAACAAAAAACTTATATTTAAAAAAATGACAAAACCCTTCTTCAAAAAAAACAAAAGGAACTTACACAGATAGGAAAGTTACCATTTTTCTGGATAAGCTGACTAAGTATTGTAAAAATGTCAATATGACCAAAATTACTTTACAAATTACATGTAATTCTTAAAGCAATCTGACCACAAATTTTCAAAGAAATGGAAGAACTAATTACCAAATTTATATGGAAAGGAAAGAGATCTAGGTTAAATAAGACACTATTTAAAAATAAAACAAACGGGGGCTGAGCCCCGATGGCATAGTGGTTGTGCATGGGACTGCGGCCCACTGGGTTGAAGGTTCAAATCCAGCAGCAAAGCTGGGCCTCCTACTCCCACCACCAGAGGGCAGTGATGCCCCCCCCCAAAATAAAATAAACTAAGAGACTTTTTCATTCGCAAACCTTAAAACCTACTGTAGAGGAACAGCAGACTGGTACTGGTATGACAGATATGCAGACCAATGGATTGACATTGAAAACCGAGAAATACAATTAAGTATCTATTGATACCTAATTTTTGATAATGAACCAAAATGCATTAAATGAGCAAGAAACAGCCTTTTCAATAAATGGTGCCATATCTCACATGATGCACAAAACAAACTCGATGAATCAAAGACAAATATAAGACTCTCATTGAAAAGGGGGGCATAATTAAGCACCATAATACAAGGCATAAACATACTATCAAGCAAAAAATATTCAGTAATAATACATTAGATAAAGGGATAATCTCTAAAATCTATGGAAAACTATAAAATCTCAACACTCCATAGAAATCTTAACAAGAAAAATATAAATAATCCAATCAAAAATAGGTGCATAACACAAATAGCCAATTTACCAAAAATGACATACAGGCAGCTGACAATCATGTTCATGTCAATGATCATGAAAATCATGTTCATGATCATTGACAGTTGGAGAAATACAAACTAAACAATGATGACATATCACCTCATTCCAACAGTTTTGACAAAATTCAATAACACAAAAAATGAAAAATGCTTCAAAGTATGTGGATAGGAACACTTTGACATTCCTGGTGGGACTGTTGAATTCTACAATCATTATGGATATCAACATAGCACTTCTTTAAGCAAATCGAAGTACATTATCATCACACTATCTCTCTACTGGGTATATAACCCAAAGTAATTAAGAATGTAATATGAACAGACATATGTACACCTATGCTTATTGCAGCAATTTTCACAGTAGCAAAAACATAGGAAAACAACAGAAACCCTAACAATAGAGGAATGGAAAAACAAATTGTGATACATTCATACTATGAAACTTTATGGGGGCTGAGCCCTGGTGGCGTAGTGGTTGTGCGCGGAACTGCGGCCCACTGGGATGGAGGTTCAATTCCAGCTCCACGGAGCAAAGGCTGGGCCTCCTACTCCCACTACCTGAGGGCAGTGATGCCCCTCCCCCCAAAAAGAGAAATTTTATGCATCCATGAAAAACAATGATATCTGTCTTGAACATTGGAAGACATGGACAAAACTAGAGAACATTATGCTTAGCAAGTGAATCTTACGAAGATAAATATTTAATACCCTCATACCTCATTAAGAAAAAAACAAGAAGAAATATAATTTATAGATCTACTCAGGTCATTTTCCAGGAAATGGAATTTTCTAACTTTGTTTCTACCTACAGTATTTTATGAGGAGGGGTTGGCTACTGTGGAATTGAGAGTGTAGGGGTAGAATTGAGCCTGTCAATCTGGAGATAGCCAATGAGATCTCTCTGTGGGGATGGCCTTGTCCTCTTAGAATTCTGGGAAATCTGGCAGTATTTCCCCTTTGGAGGTGGGAGACTCACAACCCAGTCCCTTGGAGATGCTCTACTGACAAGACACATAGAAAGATATTAAGAGAGAATTGCCATGTACAATAACAAAAAGACAGAAGGCAGCATGCTGATAGATTCTGAGTCCTGGAAATTGGAGCCGCCACTGGAAGATCCCGTGCCAGTGCTGAGATGCATTTACCGCCAATGGATACACAAGATTCTGCACTGACTGGCCTATGATTGTCCTGGTGCCAATGCATATACTTTGTAAGTCTGAAGAGAACTTACAGATTGGTATTGGAGGTATGGGTTAATATTGGATTTATGAACTTGGACTAGACTGGGCTAGGATGTTTTTTCAATGTTTAATTGCTCTTGTATATAAGACTCTTTCTTATACACATATGCATGTTTAAAATTTGTTTCTCTAATCTACCCAGACTAACACCTCTGTCATTCACTGAAAGAAAAATGAGGCTGTATGTTCCTATAAATACTTACAGTATCAGAAATTCTGAGGAGCAGTTCTACAGGATTGTCATGGGTTGTTGATTCAATTGCAGTACGTTTTGGGTGGTAGGGAGGTTTTTTATACAGTACCTATTAGGAGGACTAGGTAAATTTTTTGTAGGAGTTGCACTGAATGTATGGATCAATTTGGGAAATTTTCTCATTTTTTAATAACACTGTCTTTTAGTTCATTAATACCTGATGTCTTTTGATTTACTTTGGTCTTTATGAACTCCTTCTAATGGTGCGTTTTACTTTTCAGTGTACAAAGCAAAGTGTGACAAATCACATATATCACTTTGAGGATTGGTGCATCTTTCTATATCAGAAGCCAGCTTCTGATACGTATGTCACGGGTTCAATAGGTGGAGTTGTACAAAGATAATTATTATTTATTATAATAAGGTTATAGAGGACATGAGAGAGAGAATTGATGAGTCAGACACATTTCACATCAGGGTAGCATGCTCACCTCCATGGATGGGGCCTTCCATGTGGACATAGCAAGTTGGGGAAGGGATTACATGAGGGAGAGGGGCTCGAGAGCATCTGGTGCTGAGGGGCAGGAGAGAGAGCCTCTATCCTATGTCCAATCCTTATATACCTTCTGGAGTGATGCTAGATCCCCAATTACAGGAAAGGATATATGTCACAAGAAGGGATTGTGCCATATGCACACATTATAGGAAAGGGAGTTATCGGTCCCATGTAACAAGATCAGACCCCAGACACCTGGATGTAACTAAACAGGTTAGACTAGAGATCTTTAACAACAGCATGTGAGTCTGCCCATAGACTTCAAAGGAATCAAACCATCATCTTAACAGCAGGGAAGTCAGCTTTATGTGAGACACACAAAGGTCTCAGATAACTGGGAGTTTCAGGGAGAATAGCTAACTTAACTTGCACACCAAATGCTTTGCTTAATATTTTGGAGTATATAATTGTGGAAAAGTCCTGTTTTTATCCCTCATTTCTACATATAAAAAAGCTGAACAATAAATAAAGAAGATAGTAGAAGAATTGATACCTTAGAATTGATAAGTTTTATTATTAATTATAGTGTTTTAAATAAGCCATAACTAGCTGAATGAACAAATGCTCTTTAGAAGCAAGAATGGCAATACTTTGTCTCATTACTCTGAACATGCTATCACACAAAGTCCATCACTGGAGAAAGGGATCGAGTTGGCAAAATTGAGTCCATTAATCTGGGTAGAATAGAGAAACAAATTCATATTCACATATGTATAAGAAAGAACTTTACATACAAAAGCAATTGGATATAGAGAAAACACTCCAGCATTGTCCAGATCAAATCCATAAATCCTATATTACCCCTTATGCCACCACTAGTCCATAAATTCCAGATCAAGTACATAAGCCTGATATTATCCTGTATGTCCAGACTAGTCGATAAATTCCTCTTCAGACTCACACAATTCCACTAGCCCAATGGGTGGAAAGTCTTGTGTATCCAGTGGTGATAGAAGGATCTCAGCTCTGGCATGGATCTCCACGTGGCTTCTTCAGATCCAAAGCTCTGCTTTCAACCTGCCATCAACCTGTCTCCATATGGCTTGTCAACAAGAATATCTAGCAGAGAGAGAGAGAGAGAGAGAGAGAGAGAGAGAGAAAGCATGTGCCTGTCCTCCAATGAGCTAGTGCCTTCAAATGAGGTCATCAAGCTGTGATCTGACTTACAGGTGAAACTCTACCCCATCTATCATTAGTCTCACATTTACAACAGATTACGTAACTAGCACAGTGAGGTTCAGTGAAAAAGATGAAGATCCTCAATGAGCTAGAACTGCAATAATAGACTCAAACATGGAAATGATTGTGAGACTGGTACAATACCAAGCAGGAAATATTTATCCTCTCTAGGTATTAGTTAACTTCTAAAATATTTGAGTTTATAATTTTCATTAAATTCTAAAAATTCCTCTCCAATATTTCTTTAGTAAATTGCAGGGTTTACATGAGTTTAAGGTTCTGTCAATTTTTTAAAATTTTTTTCTCTGTTAGAATTTGGGGAAATTTTATTATATCATTATTCAGTATTTTTATTTTTATTTTTTTTGGGGGGGGCATCACTTCTCTCTGGTGGTGGGAGTAGGAGGCCCAGCCCCACTGCTGGAATTGAACCTCCATCCCAGTGGGCTGCAGTCCCGCACACAACCACTACGCCACCGGGGCTCAGCCCCAGTATTTTTATTCATTAACTTATTTATTCATTAACATAATTTATTCATTAAGAAAATTGCAATCATTTTTTTATTTCTGATATCTCAGAGTTCACTGTTAGAGACTTATCCATCTTTCTCTTAATTGTGTGAAATTTTTAAATTAAGTACTTGAATATTAGCATGCTTTCTCTTTTAAGATCATTTTTTTCTAGTTCTTGTATTTCTAACATCTCTGTCTAATTTATTTATCCTGATATTTATTTTACTTGTAGGTCATATTTTCTTGCATTTTGGCTCTCAAGCAATTTTCTGATTGAATGCTAGAAAATTATTTCTAATAAATGCACTTACAACAAATTTCCCTTTACTGGTTTAGCTATATGCACATTTTGGTATGCTCTATTTTCATAGTATTTTTGTTCAAAATATTCCCAATATCTTTAATATTTTAGAATCATGTTCAAACTCAAAACATTACTTTGTGTAGTATCCTAGATATTTCATCTTATTAACTTCTAATTTATATACCTTTTAGAGGGAAAGAAAGAATTATATACTTTGTCTGACTGGAATCCAAATAAATTTGTGAAGACAATTTTGCATGTTAACCAGAAAATCTTTTGTTTGGCTTTTAAATCTTGTTACTTACAGATTATGAAGTGTTATTGTAATTGGTGAATTTAAGAATAGTGACCTAAATATAATTCAATTATCAAGAAACAGCTTCTGCTCACATTCCAACCACCTCTTGACGATAGTGAAGCCTATAATAGAAATGAACCATAGTTGCAGAAAATCTAGCATCTCATCTATACTTGCGAGCAAAAATAACCAGAACACACTCTTTCTTCATTTGAAATCACAGGGAGGAGCAAGCATACTTTCTAGAGCAGACTGTTCAGCAAGGTCCGTAGTTGGAAACCATCAGCCATTCCCCAGGAGAAAGACAGTGCTTTCCACTCTGGTAAAGAGATGAATCAGGGTCAAACATGATAGTGGGACAGGAGGAAGTTGAAATAGAGGAAAGATTAAGGAGCCAATAGACATTTCTAGAGGTATCACTATAGGTACAAAATATGTAAATATATTAGTATATAATAATAGAGATATATCATATTTCTCAGACCATAAGACCCACCTGACCATAAGACACACTCAGGTTTTAAAGCAGGAAAACAAGGAAAAAATATTCCAAACTAAATAGTACCAGTACACTTCGTTGTTCTGGGGCACCACATCTTCAGATCAGAAGATGCACCCTCATTTCCCCCCCACTTTTGGAAAGTGCATCTTTTACAGACAGTAGGTCTATGCACATATATATTAAATATTAAGGCAGTCGGCAGACATTAGGCCTCTACTTAAGCCCTCCCGCAATGCAACAACTTGTTCTAATAACTTGGCATTCTCTGGTGCCCACTTTCCTTACATATTCAATGAAGACGAAGTGGGTGCATAAGTAAATGTGTTGATGACAGCTAATGGTGCCCAGCTATTAGATGATGCAGCATCTGGGGTTTTAAAGGCTAAAAGTTAAACAACTGGTCATCTAGCTAAGAAGTAACAAAGTGCACACCACCCTGTGTGATCATAAGGTATCCATTAGATCAGGTACCAGGTATCTGAAGATGCTCCCCCCCCCCCACAAAAAAAATATGCAAAAGCAGAGGGTTGGAGTGGAGAACCCCGCATCACTACCCAAGAGAAACAAACAACAGAAACATGAGCAAAGGGAGACACTGGACAGTGTAAGATATGAAAATAGCAATAATTTATCATTTTTCCAAGGGTTCACAAAGGTGGGGGGATTGAGAGGGGAAAGAGGAACTGATTACAAGTGTTCAAGTAGAAAGAAAATGCTTTGAAAATGGTGATGGCATATGTGCACAAATATGAGTGATACAATTGATGTATGGAATGTTATAAGATCTGTTAGAGCTCCCAGTAAATGATTTTTAAAAGTTATCTTCTTGGAAACTCACAGGGACAGTTCTACCCTGTCCTATAAGGTCACAATGAGTCATTATCAACTCGATGGCAGTGAGTTTGGTTTCTTTGAAGGTACAAGTGGAATGGATATGTACATGGCTTGTTTATTACTGGCTGTTTCCAATGGCAGGATGAAGTCAGAATGAATCCTAAGTGCCAATTTTCCATAACAGAATTGCTTATAGTGTGCAATCAAGCTTGTCTCCAAATATGAGTCATTATAATTTACTTCTACTCCACATAATATACAACTGAGCAATTCAAAAGAAGCCATTTGTTAATGAGACATTGCTACAGAGACTGAATCAGTCTTCTGTTGAAAATTGTTCTTGCCCATTCTATCTTAAAGGTACCTTCACGCCAACTCAGAGCTTTATTAGCTGCATTTACAATTTTGAGAGTATGGTACTTGTCTACATAAAAGGTGGCTAGTTGTTCACGTAAAATGACAATACTATAGACAATGTAGGTTGGCTATTTTAACACAGAAATTCAAAAACTCTGTTAAATAAAGTGTCCCTCCATGTCTTCTCAGGCAATTATTAAGTCGCTTTTCATCACTTTGATCACAGCATCATGCAGCTATGCAGAAGGTGGAACAGCTCTCAGTACTGGAAAGAGAGTTCAATTCTGAGTACAATTGGGCTTGAAAGGAGTTGAACTGTTCCTGACACATAAACTGGTTTGCCTCAAGGCAAATTAGAGATATGTCAGAACTTTCATATTTCTTTCATCAACAAACAATAGTATTTTTTTGTGTTGCATTTAAGCAACCTGAGTTATCCTGATTGCAGCTGAGCATGCTTAGATCTCAGACAATAGTTCTGAAGTTTCAACCCACCACTAGTTCTTTCAGAAAAGACTCCAACAGTTGAGTTGGACAGCAGCAGTTATGTCCTCACTTTCCTCAAATAGAAGACACTCTGGTTATCCTTGGAAGTAAAAGCAACACTAAGTATAATGTTTCCAACCCAATGTAGATAATTTACACCCTCATCCTTGCTTCTTAGATTTTCACCCTTGAAAACTCCTCTACGCAACTCTGAATACATCTTCCACTTCAAAACATGTTTAAATGGTGACTTCATACTCAAAAGAGTTAATATAATTAAGAAAAGTATTTCCAGTTGAAATGTCATTTTTCTAGAATCATGTTAGTTGACAAGGTCAGATGACAAGGTCTTCAAAGATGACAAGGCCAATTATTGATGCTGTGAATATTACAGTAGTCTGAATGAGGCTTTGTTCATTAATTAATGGGATTGAGGAATGCAGAAATGGCACCAGAAGCCTCCACTATTCTGGTGCCATTTTGCTATGAAATTACTGGAGAGAAGGGAAAACAAATGAGTAACTGTACTATGTCCCCAAATAAATTATCATTGTAAGGCTTATCAACTCTCAAAGAAAAGTAGTGCATTTATTGCAACATTGTTATCTGGAATAATGAATAAAATATTTTATATCATCTGTTTTTATTAACTGTTTTCTTACAAATAATTTTGAACCCTTATCAGTCAGGAATTACTTTTCATATTTGAAATGTCTTAAATCATATTTATATCTAACTCAATGAGTTACTTTTGATTATTTTGATCAAAAATAGAATCTTAACTAACACATTAGAATATTGACATCAGTAAAGATGTATATCCTGAGCTTTACATCATTATTTATTAGACAGTCCTTTAAATTTTATTCTTAGAAAAACTAGTCATAGGAACTCAAAATAAGATTCCTGATATTACTCTGAATTAAGCCAATAAAATTGGTGGATGATGATGTCTAATGATCAGCCTCACTTGATATGCTTTGTTAATGTGAAGCTGGTTGATGGCACAGTTCCAAACCTATCCTCTGGAACAAGTCTAAAAAGAAGAAAGTGTGTTATATTGACACTTCTTTGCTGGTAAGTTGATCTGACAAAATTAGTGATGCTAGTTTATCCTGATTGACATATTCATTTAATTCAAATGAGTTATATTACATTGTATCTTTTATTTAAGAAAAAGTTGGCAGGAGAAAAGGGTTTTTGAAACAAACGTGGTTATTTTTATAAGAAATATTTTCCCCCCTATGACATCTTTAAGAGTGTTCTTGTATAGTTTCAAGAGACATTTTAAACACTAAGTTCATAAGGAAAATGGTGTCATCCCTTAAAAGTGGAAATGATCAAACTTTAGCCCTAATTTCAGTGTGAAGATATAAGCAATATTGTTATTTAAGGAACAACTCTAAAGTGTGCAACTGTCAAAATGTGATATTATTACCAATAATATAAATTAAGTATTTTCTATTATTACTTTATCTAATTCCTTTTTATCTATTGAATGTTGTGTATTCCTTTGACAGTTAAATGTTTTCTTATAATTTTTCCCCCTGGGAAGTACAAATGCTCTGTTGCGGCACTTCTTTCTAAGGTTATATATTTGGACAGTTCCTCTATTATTTGTCAAACAATATATTCAAGCTAAACAAAACAATTCTTTCCTATGTTGACACAAGCTGTTGAGAGATTAGTTGTATATACTAAATATTGCCATTGCAAACATTCTCAATTGAACTGAACCAAGGAATGTTTCTTCATTATTTCCAGTATTTATTGAGTTGTGTACAGGTTTCAAGTTTTTCATCCAATGAAGAACAAGACAAACAAATGGTCAGTATTTGCTACATTAAAAAAGTGAGAAAGTATACACAACGCAAAATAAGACACACTGAAAATAAAAGTCTCAACTGTCCCTCACAATATTTATTATTTCTTTAATTTGGATTGAAATGTGTGTCACCTTAGCATTCATAATACTTTGTTCAAAGGATTGCAAACCTCAATGTGGGCACTTATATACAAATCATTGTGCTAGGTGTCATTATAAGATAAATCAAATGAAACTTAGGTGTCCAGAAAAGCACATCTCTCTGCACTCTATACTTTGTAATACACCTAGTGTTGTTTTTCACTTTTTATTGGTGTAAGTTCAGCAGTCCCCTGGTACCTGCCACCCAAAATGTGTTGTGACAGGTTAAAAGAAGTTGATTATACTAGTCTAGTCTTGTAAATCAAAATCAAAATTAATCAGGATTTCAAAGAATTTACTTATGAACAAATTCAAACAAAAGTCACATTTCTGACTGCTGATGTGCAGTGACACCCTCACAGTCACTCTGTGTGCCCCACCAGACGATGATTCTCTGTGCCCTTTACGTGCATTGACTTGTTTGAGTATTTCTTCCTTTCCACAAGGAGCTTTTCAACCTTCAGTCCATTTTTTTTTCCCTCATCATTTCTTTGTTAATGGACAGATGACATTCTGCCACACTTTCTTTCCCCTTCAGAATTCAGTTGTTCTTATATCCCTCTGAAATTCATTTTCTCTCCTATGAATATTTTTCCTAGCTAGGTCATCCAAAGCCTGATTTGGTGTTTCCTTGGCAACCACATGGTCTTAATAGTTCTCAGTATCCTTTTTACTCCCACTCATCACATTGCACATTTTCTTTCTTATCATTAATCACTAAAATATCTTTGCCTAGTTCGTATTTTCATTTTAATGTCTTCTAGGTTAATTACCTATTTTGTCACTTATATTCTACACCTCAGTACTTTCATGGTACTAACTCATTTTCCTTGCAGGTTAAGGATAAGACACATTGAAGCTACAAATAAACAATGTCTTACAATTCCTTTTTAGCTGGGGTATTAGGCCTTGGAATTTTCAAATGAATGGGATGCTCCCTAAATGAAGGTTAACACGTGATGCTCCTGATGTAAGGACAAAAGATTTATATCTATGGGTTCCAGATATAAATCTAAAATGTGGACACTCATTCAAGGTATAGTCTCTAGCCCCAATTTAGCCGAGTACTGATGAGAAAAGACTGTTAACTACTAAGCAAATCTGGCTCTGCCTCTAAACGGCTTTTCAGTTAGCAAGATACCCAACTCTTCTTATATAAAATAGGAATATACTATTCTCACATAGATATTGGAGGTATGAATTAATGTAATATGCAATCTAGTGCCCATCACAAAGTTAAGTGTTCAATATCTTTTAATAAGTTTGCCACCAGTGAAACTTTGTTGACTATATTTCGAATGCATTTAGCCCAAATCCATTTAGAGTTGATTTACTGACTCTATCTTAGAGCATTTTATTGGGAAAAAAATAGAAAAGAGTTCCTGGAACTATGCTATGCGTCCTTGTATTGGTTTAATTAAGCCCTATATACTTTGAACTCCTAACCTCTAGTATACATGACTATGACCTTGTCCTTGAATATATGTCAGATAACATAAAGTCTGACTGAAGTCTAATATAAGAATTAGTGGTGTCCTTAAAAAGAAGAGAAGGGATCCAGAGGGAAAGAGAAAAGAAAAACAACCTGCAATGTGGAAATGTTCACTGCTCCAGCAGTTAATCACGGAGCACCTGGGGTTACAAGGACAAAGCGGAACAAGAGAGAATCCCTGCAAGTAGAGTCATTGAAAGAGCATGATCCTGTTGAATTTGGACTTCTAGCCATTAGCATATCTAGTTTGTCCTTTTTGGCATAGTAGACCATCTGATTGTTGATTCAAAATGGCTGACCCCAGTCCATTTTTAGCTCACTAGGGCCTAGGGTATGAACAAGAATGCATTCCAATTCATTTTTTATTACTTCCAGCTTTTCTGGATTCATACTTCATACATTCTGCATTTTAATTATTAGTGTTTCAAAGTGTGTTTTCTCATTTTCAGTAATGCCACCTAATCTGTAAATGAAGATACAGATAGTTTTGCTCCAGGCACATCATTAAGATGGACTCTTTTATAAAGTATCTTTCCCAGTTATACTTTGAAAGTCTTCCAACTTGAGGGTTTTATTTCCTGGTACTATATCAGACAATATTCTACTACTATTCAAAATGTTTTCAGGGGCCATTTCTTTTAGAAGTGGTTCCTTAGGTTCTCCTTCCTAAACCAATCTATAGTGGGTGATCATGAGAGTATTTGAAATACCAGAGTCATACCTTCTCGCATCAAAGCAACAGGCATGCCTCCACCACAGGAAAAACTGACATGTAAACTGTGTTAGTCCGGGTAGACTAGAGAAACAAATCCAGAGACTCACATGTGTTTAAGAAAGACCTGTATATTCAAGAGCAATGGAATATTGAGAAAACATCCCTGCCCAGTTCACATCAAGTCCACAAGTCTGATATTAGTCCATATGTCCAATACTAGTCTATAAATTCCTTTTCAGACTCATGTACCACATGTAATCATTCTGAATTCAGGAAGATCACAAACCAGTAGGTGGAAAGTCTTCTGGATGTAGTGGCAGTAGAGGCACCTCAGCATTGGCAGGGGTCTCCACACAGCTCCTGCAGCTCTAGGGCTCTCACATAGCTCCATGTGTCTTGTCAGGAATGTCTCACAGGGAGTGAGCAAGTGTCCCACCTCCAGTGTGCTATTTACCTCCTCTGCGACTCCAAATGAGGTCATCAAGTTGCAAGCTGATTGACAGGCTAAATTCCCCCTCTCTTCACTCTTAAGTCTCAAACTGACAACAGATTACGTAACTACCTCATAAGCATTGAAAGGGCATAAAGGACATCATGCATAAAGTCAACAGTCATACAAATACAGGAAAGAAAGAAAAGAGCAAACTGCATTTCAGAAGAAACTTTGAAATATGCTCTTAAATATAGTCTCTAATATTGACCAGAATAAGCAACAACACAAAAGAACTGAACAGAAGACTTCAAAGTACAACTCAAAGACAAAGTAAATTACTGTGCATATACTTGTGGATAAGTATTCCAGCACATTTTTAGTGGAGCTTTTGTGGTAAAATTAGGTGCCTCAGCTGATATTCAGGTCAGCTTATACTCAAGTATATATGGTATTATTATAAAATGTGCAAAACTGGAAGTTAGAAAATCTAACAGGAATATCACTCTAGAAAATGTTCAAGCTGAGAGATTTGAAGAAAAAAAATCAAGCCTTGAGTTCCCATGCTCAAGGAGCATATGGAAAAACTATTGAAAGACTCAAGACATAACAAAAAGAAATACTCAGAGTCACTCTACTAAAATTTAATCATTTCAGATGAAAGCATGTGATCAAGTACCAAGGGTTATAAAGGAAGAAGTACAAACAATACTAAAGATATTATTGAAAAACAAAGAATCAAGAAACACAAATTGAGATATGTCTACAGCCAGATGAAATATTGGACGCACTGACTTATCTATGACATGATTTTTGAAAGCCATATACCTGGACAACTGACTGGAATAGATCCATGTTTGTATCAATTTCAAAAAAAGTGACTCAAGAGAATGTGGAAATTATTATGTAAGTCAAATGTTATTGAAGATAATCGAAACACAACGGCAGTACTGTACAAAGACAGGAAGCTCAATTCGGATGCATAGAATGAGTGATATCATAAGCGGTCTCAAAAGTATCTTAGATGAAATTAGAGAAGGATGTTTACTTGTGTTTTACTGACTATACAAAGACTTTAAAATCTGTGGATCATGACAAATTATGGATAACAAAGATGAAACTAGAAATTCCAGAATTCCAGACTTGTGCTCATGTGTGTAGATACAGAAGCAAAGGTTTGAACAGAAGGAAATAGAGTACGTAGAGTCAGAAAATGTGAGAACTATGTTCTTTTATCATACACATTCAATAGGTATACTCAATAATAATAAGTAAATATATGAGGAATTGGGCTATATAATAAAAATGGAGCATTAGGAATCCAGAAAAGTTGGAAGTGATAAAAATGAAATGGAATCAGTATTAATAACCTGTGATATGTAGATGATAAAGGTTTGTTTACTGAAAATGAAGAAGACTTGAAATGCTTTCTGGTAAAGAGCAAAGACTACAGCCTTCAGTGTGGATTATACTTCAATATAGCAAATAATCTCGTTTCTTGGCCAATAAGTAATATCACTGTAATCATATAAAAGTATGAAGTTGTCAAGGATTTTAACTTTCATGGATCTGTGATCAACTCCCAGGGAAGCAGCAGTGAAAGAACCAAATGACATGCTGTAAGGGTTATAGAAGGCCTCTTTGAAGAGGTGCCACTTTTAAGTGTTAAGGTGCTCCTTTTCCAAGTCATGGGATTCTTAATTTCCTCGTATACAAGTGAGAGTCAGACAATGAAAAAGGAAGACTGAAAAGAGCTGATGCATTTGAATTACATGGTCAGAGAAGTCCATAATGCTCCTAAGAGAGGAACGTTCATGGGCCCATTAATAATAATGCCAAAATTTGGAAGCAACTAAAAGTCCAAACATGTAGATTGATAAAAGATTATGACCTCACAATGATGCAATACAATGATAGAAATAACTATAACTACCCGGTGGTGTAGTGGTTGTGCACGGGACTGCGGCCCACTGGTTTGGAGGTTCAAATCCAGCAGCAGCTCTCCAGGAGCAAGGCTGGGCATCCTACTCCCACCACCAGGGCAGTGATGCCAGAAAAAAAAAAATTTCACAAATGTTGAGTACATATTAAGCACTATGATAGCTAAGGGCTTTATGTGTGATTTCATTTAGTTCAGGAATGCTGTAAATTGCTTTATTATGGCCTTTCCAGCTATGGTCTTGTAACTTTGCCAAAACAATTGACTAAAACTCTGCAAATTAAGAAATGTATGGTCAGGGCTGAGCCCCGGTGGCGTAGTGGTTGTGCGCAGGACTGCGGCCCACTGGGACAGAGGTTCAATTCTAGCAGTGGGGCTGGGCCTCCTACTCCCACCACCAGAGAGCAGTGATGCCCCCCCCCCCAAAAAAAAAAAAAGAAATGTATGGTCTACTAAGGAGATTGGTCAGTTGGTGGTCCCGGTGGAAAGATCATGCCTTGAAATTGACAAAAGCAAGGTTCATAAATGGGTTAATCACATGGAGCCTCAGGGAGACCTCACTAGAAGAGGCTGACATGGAACACACCCTTTGGGACATGAATCTGGGGTTCATGTGCTGACCATCTCTTAGACTCAGAAGAAAGTTTACACTGGATTGTGGGAAAAGTCAGGAAAGATAGCCATAGACTTCTAGTCCTCGGATGAGAGCTGAGTACCTCCTGGCAGGAGGTTTGCCAGTGGACCTCAAAAAGATGCAATAATTATCCATGCAGGTCAGGTCAGAGGTTTGAGTGTACTCCCTTGCAAGAGCTGCATTCCAGCACTACCCAAACCCTATCCCAGTAGGCACCCCAGGATCGGGGATGGAAGCCAGCAGTGGAGGTCAGAGGGAACCAGTGGCAGAGCAGAAACGTCAGAACCTAAAGGTCTTAAAGTTTCTGACCTGAACGTGGCAAGCCTGCCCAGTGACATAAGATGGACTTGGGGAATTCGGGCAAGGGGAATTCCGTCTCCTTTAGAAGATTTGTTATTGTTTACTCTTGGCTTTCTATTGGTAAAATTAATCTTTCACTCTGCCAATAATTGACTGTAGCAGTGGATGTACGTATCTTATTCCTAGAAATGAGAAAATGTAAGGCACATATGTAATTTAGATAGCTATATGTACACAAGTTCACAGAGATCACAGAGATAAGGTTATCTCTGTTTTCTTGATAAGAAAATTGCATCTTAGAAAAATTGAGTAACATAAGCAAGATAACATGACTGGTAAGTAGCCAAATTTAATGGCAGAACTACTGACTCTGAAGCCCAGGGGTTTGATCTGTAGGTTGATTTGAATTTGTAAATTGGAGACAAATAGCATGATATGTTATAAATGAGGAGAAATTATACATGCAACACAAAGTAATGAAACGGACCCTGTTTCTCCAAGAGCAACACGAGATGGATGGCACCATAGACAGATAAATCTTAGGTGGTTGTCTATTAAAATATTTCATTTTTACTTTAGTTAGCTACATTTCATAATGTGCCACATTTTATATAAATCGATGTATAATAACATTATGCATGCTGAAGTAAAATGTATGAAAATATAAAAGCGATCTTCTTTAATTCAAATTTGCATATAAATCCCAAACTCCTCTCCCTATGTTTCTTTTGTAGTCATAATACTTTAAAATCCTTCCAATGGAAATATTATTATTATTTATGTAATATGGCAAGAGGGCCCCATGCCATGGATGTAGTTTTCCACTCCATTTCTGTACAATGCTGTATCTAGTTCTCATTGTTATTGACTCTGCTCCATTTTATAACAACCAATTAGACACCTCTTTGGATGCACATCAAGTACATTTTCTACTTTAAAACAAAGTGAAAAGCTTCCTCCAGGATGATTTTATGTCTACCATACCTGGATCCAGACACCATTCATTCTTTCCAAAACCTATTATCAGTATCCTTCAGGTACATTTTGTAGGTTCAATCTCACCAGTTCATAAGGATTAGCATTATATTTACTCAATGCTTTTCTGTGTATTTATTACATTGATATGTTTCTGAGCAAAAAGAACAGAAATAGCCTAAAACTCCAGTACCTTTCCTCACTTCAATATTGTTAAATATTGATAACAGTCTAATGACGTTTCTCTCTTCTCTTGCTTAGTATACACACAGAGATGCATATTACCATTATCGACACCCAAAAGATGTTAACAAATCCAATTTCTAAAATAGAAGGATAACTAGAAAATTCATAAATCAATGTCCTATTAACATTTCAACTAGAAAAATAGAAATTAATATAAAACTTTCAATGTGAAAAAATAAGAAAATTAAAAGCAAGCAGGACTATCTTCTTTTCTTCCCCTTTTTCATCTTCCATATTAAAACAATTACTCTTCCTGCAATCTATTACTATAGTCTTAAAAGAAGCACAGTGAAGAAAAATTTGAACAAATTGAAAATTTGAATTCCGGGCTGAGCCCCGGTGGCGTAGTGGTTGTGCGTGGGACTGCGGCCCACTGGGACAGAGGTTCAATTCCAGCAGTGGGGCTGGGCCTCCTGCTCCCACCACCGGAGAGCAGTGATGCCCCCCCCCCCAAAAAAAAAAAAAGAAAGAAAATTTGAATTCTTTTTCCTTATTATTGTTTCTTTTGAATTATTATTCATGTCCAAATAGAAATGTAACCTTATTCTAATTTCCAAAGAGATAATGGATGTGCAAAATGAATGTTATAGTACTCTGTATTAGGACATACTCATGTTTTTCACCTTGGTTTTTTATTTCTTATTTTAAAAATCACTTTATTGGGGGCTTGTTCAACTCTTATCACAAGCCACACATATATCCACTGTGTCAAGCACTTTTGTACATTTGTTTTGCTCATCATTCTCAAAGCACTTGCTTTCCACTTGAGCCCCTGGTATCTGCTCTTTATTTCTACCCTCCCTTGCCCATGAGCCCTTGATAATTTATAAATTATGATTATTTTGTCATATCTTACATCATCCAATATCTCCCCTCACCCACTTCTCTGCTGTCCATCCCACAGGGAAGAGGCCATATGTAGATCTTTGCAATCTGTTCTCCCTTTTAATCCCATCTTCCCTCTACCCTTCCATTTTCACTCCTCTCACCACTGGTCTTAAGGGGATCTTCTGGCCTGGATTCCCTCTATTTCCAATATATACCCTATGGTCCAGCTGGGTTTGTAAGGTAGAACTGAGATCATGACAGTGGTGGGGAGGAAGTATTCAAGAAGTAGAGGGACATTGTATGTTTCCTCATTGCTACACTACATTCTAACTGCCTCGCCCCCTCCCAGGACCTTCTGTGGGGGAATGTCCAGTCGCCCACTGATGGACTTTTTGGGTCCCCACTCTGCACTCCTCCTCATTCAATGTTATGATTTTTTGTTCTTTGATGCCTGATAGCTAATCCCCTCAACACCTTGTGATCACTCAGGCTGCTTTGCTTCTTCCATGTGGACTTTGCTGCTTCTTGGCTAGATGGCTGCTTGTTTATCTTCAAGCCTTTAAGGCGCTAGACTCTACATCCCTGGATAACTGGAGACCATCAGCTCTCTCTTTGACTGGTAGCCATTTAACTCAATATGTTTCAAATATTTATCCTCCTTAAGGTATATTCTCTTTATGCCATCTCTGTCTCAGATAAGGGTACCTCTATCACTCTGTCCCCCATATAAGAAAACTCAAATTCATTGTTCAGCTCATCTTTATTAAACTTTTAAATTATACCCCATCCTTAAATTCCCTTATTCGTAAGTAAGGAACAGACTCTCTTCTACAATCCTATGCATACTTCGGTCATCAAGTTTTATGTCATTATCTGTAAATTTACTTTTCCCTTGGAACTGACTAGGAAACTCCTAGGGGATTAGAAAGCTGATGTGCCATTGCTGTTATTTGCTTTCCTATTCTCTCTTTCCATTCATTCAGCAACTGCGTATTTGGCATCAAATATGTTGCTGGCACTGAGTAAAGAGTGGTGAACAAGAGGAACGTAAGCCTCTTTCTCAAACTGAACGTGTTGAGCTTGCATTCTAGAACAGGGAAGACAACACTTGAGGCTGTTAAGATTTTTCATGTTGTAGATCCCCTCGAGTTAGTTCTGACTCAGAGAGAGCCTTATACACAACAAAACAGACACTGCTCCATCCTGCACCACCCTCACAATGTTTCCTATGTTTTAGTGCATTGTTGCAGCCATTGTGCCAATTCAGATCTTTGAGATCCTTCCTCTTTTTGCTGCCCTCTTCATTTAAATAAAAGCTCTTCCCATTTTATTGGAGCTTCTTACAGATAGCATAACAACCCATCATTCAATTAGATCGAGCATAATTGCACAATTGCTGTCACCATCATTTTCAAAACACTTTTTCTCCAAAACATTTTCTGTCTTCTAGCACTCTTTGATATCAGCTCCCCTTTATCGCTGCCCTCCACCACCATGCTTGGTTTTTAAAAAAGGGGGAACTGATAGCAACTTTACCTATATAACCCCACTAGAGAGGAACAAATAACAGAAGGGTAGGTATATATTACCAAGCATGATGTTCTTCAAAGACTGGTTTCTCCTGACAACATGTCCAAAGTATGTAAGACAAAGTCTCGCTATCCATGTCTCTAAGACGCACTGAAGTGCTATGGCTTTACTCCTAAGACAGATCAGTTTGTTATTTTAGAGTCCATGGTGTTTTCAATATTCTTTTCAAGAACCACAATTAAAATGGTTCTTCTTCAGTCTTTTGTATTTAATGTCCAACTTGGATATGCATATGAGAAAATATATTGTTCCATGGTGCGGGTCAAGTGACCCTTAGTCCCCAAAGTAATGTGGTTAATTTTCAATACTCTAACAAGGCATTGTGGAGCAGATTTATCTAATGCAATTAAATCACCTTTTGATCATTGACTGCTGTTTCCATGAACATTGATTGTGGATCCAAGGAAGACAAACTCCTGGACAGCCTCAACCTTTTCTCCATTTTCATGTTATCTATTGATCCGGTTGTGAGGGGTTTGGTCTTATTGACATTGAGTTGTAATCTATGCAAAAGACTGCACCATTGATCTTCATCAGCAAATGCTTTAAGTCCCCCCCTCAGTTTCAGCAAACAAGGTTGTATCATCTGCATATCACAAATTGTTAAAAAGCATTCCTCCAATCTTGCTGCTGCTTTCTTCATAGAGTCCCGTTTCTCTGATCATTTGCTCTGAATACAGATTGAATAATTCTGTGAGAGGACACAAGCCCGAAACACATCTTTCCTGATTTTAAACCATGCACTCTTCCATTTTTCTTTTCACAACTGCTTCTTGATCCATGTACAAGTTCTACATGAGCACAATTAAGTGTTCTGAAATTCCCATTCTTCTCAAGGATACCCAGAGGTATCTACCCAGAGGTAGTATCTAAACAGATGAATGCCTTGGTATAGTCAATGAAACACAAGTAAACATCTTTCTGTTACTCTCTGCTTCCAGCTCATTCTATCCTTCATCATCAATGAAATCCCCTGTTCTTCCTCCTTTGTTGAATCTGGCCTGAATCTCTGGAAGCTCCTTGTCAGGACACTGCAACGATAATTTTTGGATGAACGTCACACTTTTTTGCAAGTGATATCAATGACATTGTTCTATAAATTGAGCATTCTGTTGGGTTGCCTTTCACTGTAATGGGTAGAAATATGGCTCTCTTCCACTCAGTTGACCAAGTAGCTGTCTTCCAAATTCCATGGTATAGACAAGTAAGTGTTTCCAGTGCTTCATCGGCTTGCTGAGATACTTCATTTGGTATTCCATCAATTCTTGGAGTCTTGTTTTGGCTGACATTTTCAATCCACCTCGAATTTCTTAATTGGTTTTTGCTTATAAGTTCCCTCTGGAAATGGTGAAATATTGACTAGGTGTTTTTGGTGCAATGGATCTGTGCATTCTTTCCATGCTGTCTCATTTTCCATATTTTTCCCTTGGAGGTTTTCAAGAGTTTGACTGGAAGCTTGAATTTTTTCTTGAGTTCTTTCAGTTTAAAATATGCTGAGTGTGTTCCTCCTTTTGGGTTTTTTAATTCTATGTCTTTACATGCTTCATTATAATATTTGACTTTTCCTGAGCTTCCCTTTGAAATTTTCTGTTCAATTCTTTTATGTCTTCACTCTTCCATGTGCCTTAGCTTTTCTAAGATTAAGAGCAAGTTTATAAGTTTCTTCTGACATCCATTTTGATATTTTATCTTTCATTTCTTTTTAAGGACCTCAGTTTTCTTCATGAATGATGTTCTTGAAGTCCTCCCTTAGCTCATTAGATCTGTCATTATATTCAGTGCATTAAACATTTTCTTGAGAGGTTCTCAAAATTCAAGTGGGATAAACTCCAGGTCATATTCTGGCACTCTTGGGTTTATTTTAACTTTTTTCAACTTTAACTTGAACTCATAAATAAGCAACTGATAGTCTCTTCTACAGTCAGGACTGGCTTGGTCTTAGCTGCTCATATTGAGCTTCTTCATTTTCTCTTACTACAAATATAGTCAGTCTGATTTCTGTGTATACCATCTGGAGAAGTCCATGAGTGTAGTCCCATATGTATTATTGCAAGAAGGTATTTTTAATGAACAGGTCATAGGTCTTGCAAAATTTTATCACATCATCTGCCTCATCCTTCCTATCAATAAGACCATATTTCTCAATTACTTTTCCTTGCTCTTTGATTCCAACATTTATATTCCAGTCATCAATAACTCTTAATTCATCTTGTTTATGAGTTTCAGACTAAAGAAATGGGCATAATTCTTTCTTCCTCACAAGCTTTTGCAGTTGGTGCATACCATTTAAATAACAGTTATATTTATTAGATTTCACTGAAAGTGGATAGATATAATTATATCACAGACAATATTGTATTTCAAGATTGATTTTTGCAATTTTTTGACAATTAATTCTACACATATCTGCTTGATTTTGTTATTTTCAGCATAGTGAACCATATGATTATCTGATTCCAGTTGCCAATACCAGTCCATTTCAGCTCACTAATGCCTATGATATTAATCTTTATGCATTTCACTTTCATTTTGAAGTCTTCCAATTTCCCGAAACTCCTACTTCACACATTCTTAGTTATGATCGTTAGCAAATTTTTAAAGTGATTTCTTCTTACCTGGAGTCAGCAAATGAAGATCCTGAAGACTTCATTCCCACAGTCTTTACCCCAATCATGTCACAAGGGTAAACTGCACTCTGGGAAATTAACTCCTCCTCTGTCACATTTCTCATATCCTCTGATTGCAAGGATCTATCCTCTGATACCATCTCTGACAAAGTCCGCTTCCATTCATTAGGTCTTCAGTACCTGGCAATGTTTCCAAACTCTTCAGCAAGACAATTTCAGTGGTGACTTCTTCCAAAGTTGGCAGCTGAGTCCTTCTTTGCTGTCTACTCTTAGTCTGGGAGCACCTCTGAAACCTGTCCACTTTGGGTGACTCTGCTGGCATCTAAAATACCAGTGATACAGTTTCCAGCATCATAGCAATACATGACACCACAGTAAGACAAACTGACAAACAAGTAGTGGAGATTTTACATAATGCATGACAAAGCAGGTGAAGTGAAGAAAGATTGCCTACTTTAAATGGATGGTGGGGGAAGAGTTGCCAGGCATGGTGATATAGGAAGCATAAGGAGGATGCAAAGAGGACAAAGGGCAAGATACAATGTCAGAAGACCTGATAGGAAGGCACAAGAGGGACTGTGTTAAAATATATTAATAAGTCCATGGAAGCATGGCCAGCAAAATTAGAGGGGCTTGTAATGAACTCTGAGACAGAAATGGCATCATATTAGGTAAGAATTATAAACCTAGATGTTTGAGTTTTATTTGAAATGAGAAAAAAGGGAGCAATTAAATAATGAATAAAAGCCATCACAGTGACAACTATGAAAAAAAAACTACAGAGAATCAAGGGTTAGTAGGAAGAATGTTCAGAAAGCTGGTTCAAGAGACCATGCTAGAGATATTGACTAGAGTCCTTATGTTTGTGGTGAATGTACGCATTCCAGTGTGACTTGGAAGATACAGTATCTACCACATGGTAAATTTGTTATAAATAATTCTTAAATAATTAATGGGTAAATGCAGACAAGTATTACTAAACCTGAATATTTTTTCTCAGGTAGCCTATAATATAATCATATAGATACCATATCTATTTGAGTATAAGCTGACCTGAATATCAGCCAAGGTACCTAATTTTACCACAAAACAGCATAAAATGTGCTAAAAAACTTGGCTTATATACATGTACATATGGTAAATGTACACAAACATCAGATTTATTTTGGTATTTTTTTATTGTGTGAATCATGGGGTATAGAATTGAACTCAATTTTCTAACTCAATTTTTGTATTTATGGAAAGATTAACAACTGTTTCCATTTTTCTATGGTGGAAATAAATTTTACCATGTAAATTCTAAAAAAGGAAATGCAATAGGTGTTAATAAGATGTGATCTTCAAATGGATAGACATCTGTCAATATTGCTGCAATATAACTCAATATCTCACTTTAACTCACAGTTATTTTATTGATAAAGTGGTGCAAATAATTCTGGGAAGAGCAATATAAAATTTAACAAAACAAGAAGGAGCATAAAATAGAAACATGTGCTCTTCAGATTTTCAAAAATAATGTCCATTGATCTCTTATGATATATCAGACAAAGCACTTACTGTACATAATACTATTTAGTAAATAAGCACTGATGGGTAATTTGAACTCTCTTTAATGATCAGATATAAATTCTAAGCCAAAGCATTTACTTTTATAAACACTTTTTCTGTCAGTGAATTTGCTGCAGTATCTGTTGATACTGCTCTATTAAGAGTTTCATTCCAGAATAATAATTTTTTTGAATTGCTAGGCAAGCATACAAGTCAGATTACACAGTTCATGATGCTCCACTTCTTCACTTATTTTTATAGCACAAATTTTGAGAATGCCTGCTTCTTTACAAATGTTCACCAAGATACTGCTGCAAAAATGTCAAAGTATTAAGTCTAACTTTCTAAATATTCCCAGAATAAATGAGTAATCAAATGGTCATCCAGGTTGATCTTTCGTCAAATGACTGGAATAATTACATACTAAACTAAGAATAGCAGTTGCCTTTTTCCAAGAGTCAGACTGACTTGCAACTTGACCATCTAAGAACAAATACCATTAAATAGAATCTGAAATTGTGAACTCAGATATGTTCAAAATATGAACATGGTTATAGTATTAGATGTCATCAGGTAGTTCCTACTTCTAATGGTCCTCTGTCTATCAGAGCAGAATATGGCCTCGAGCTGTACTGTCCATACTGCCATTGCTGCCTGAGCCCATTTTGTGGTCCCTGGGTTTTCTCTTTTTTACTCACCCTCCACTTTACTAAACATAATGTCTTTGTCCAGAAGCTGATTCCTTCTGATAACATGATCCAAGTACACGAGATGAAGTTTCTTAACATCATTTGAGAAGTGCTTGGAAGTGTCTCTCTACCTCTCGGCTTTAAAACAATTTCTTCTCCTAATTTGATGCAACCACCCCCCCAAATCCCAGTTATCATTTAAAGGATAAGATACCCACTTGACAGTTAAAACAATTAAACCTATTGGCACTTCATTACCTTTTAAATTACGTTGTTGTTGTTGTTGTTGTTATGTGACATCAAGTTGATTCCAACTCACAGAGACTCTGTGTACAACAGAACCTACCAAAGATTGCCCAGTCCTGTGCCAACCTCTCAATGGTTGTTAAGAGTAAGTCCATTGTTGCAGCCTCTATGTCCACGCATCTCATCAAGTGTATTCAATTATCTAGTAGCTGAATTTCTCAGAAGAAGGAGCAGACTTGGAGTCTTCTATATCACATTGTCTTTACGACATTCTACTCCTCATAAATATTTATATCATTACAGTTAATTCTCACAGAATAACTCTTTAAGGACCATGAAAAGAACAAACATCCATCTTGGAAGAAGTACAGCTGGAGTGCTCCACAGAGGCAAGGATGGCAAGATTGTGTGAAACATATTTGGGACATACGGGGAAGGACATCGTGCTTGGTAAGGTAAAGGGGCAGTGAGAAAGAGGAAGGTCCTCAAAGAGGCAGGTTGACAGAGTGGCTGTGATAAGCCAGGCACAGGACCAGTCAGTGTTTCAGTCTGCTGTGCCCAGGGTCTGAATCCACCTGGTGGTGACTAACAACAAAGACAGAGGACACTTTTCTCTGTCTGGCCTATCACAAAGAGCAGTAGAATAGCTTTCTCAAGGAGTTGGTCTGTGAGAATTAACTGTAGTGATCTATGTCTTTATAAACAATAGACAGCCATCAAACAGGGTACTAATTCACTTAATTTTTTACACATTTAAGATGACTCTTAGACTTTGAGAGATAAGTCCATTGTAACCGTTCAGTATTATGAATAACATTGTACTGTAGAAAAAGCAGCAGATTACAGTTTGATTCATGCACTACTTTGTCGAAGACTTGCCATCAATGAAGTCACTGAAAGTTCGATAAGCATGTGATAAAATGGAACTATATTGAATGATCTGGTGAGTCTTTTGTGTCCTTCAAATTTCAAGATGGCATTGTTCCCAGACAAGCTACTCATCCTGTTCCTAAAATCTCTAGAGGCTTGAGCAAGCCCTTCCCGGGAGTGCCAGCCAGAGCACTATGGAAACCCTCCCAAGGATCTCATTGCATTCCTGCTGCAGTTGGCCTGATCGTGCCCTTACTGGGGATGGAAAAATACAGATGGGATTTTCTTAAGAGAAATCCTCTATATATGTTGCGTGGTGGTGGTGATGAGGTAGATGATGCTTCACTTTGGTTTCTTGTGAATTTTACTTAAAATGTTGGTTACATAAACTATATTTGATTAATTTTCATAATATTCAGATATCAAATATCAAAATGCAGACATATAAGTGACTCTGTGGGAGCACAAATATTGCTTTTCTCAATGGCTTTAAAGAAAAATGCTCTGCTCTTTGTTCCTAACATGTTTGGTTTACTGTAAGCCTAGATTGTCGAACAGGCTTACCTCACCATGGTAATTTGAGGATCTAGAAATAGGGAACCATGGGGAGGGCATGAAAGAGAGAGAGAAGGGAGGAAAGGAGAGCAGCAGAATGCTTTGCACAGTTGAAATTCATTTGCAAATAGAAAAGTTGAGATATATGAATTGTCCTGAGATGTACAACTACTAACTGATTCTGTATAAACCACCTAAGACCATCAGTTGACTTCTGTTTTTAATTACCTTGTATAGAGTTTCTAAGGCTGTAAATCATGACTGGAGCAGACAGTCTCAGTTTTTTTCTCAGGGAGCCACTGGTGAGAATGAACCATCGATTTTCTGGTTTGCAGTCCAATGCTTACCTGATAGTGCCACAAGATTCTAGATGCAGAAAGAAAAGAAAACCAAAATAACAAGTTTGTCTTTTATAAACAGCATTAGAAAGCCTTATCTGCTGCTTCGAAATACCCAGTACCAGAAACATTAGCAATGGTTTGCCAATATTTTCAAATAATCAAATTTAGATAACTCCACATTCATTGAATGCATTAATACTTAAAAAATTATATGACTCATGCTTCAGAGTAGGTTTTCATTATTATCCAAGCAGATTAAAACATTTTAGAGTGCATTAGGCAATTAAATAAGCAATAAACTGCTTACTTTGGAGGCAGATAAGCATTTGGCCAACTAGATTATCATCAAGTAAATGAGCACTTTGGTGCACCAAATGGTACCCTACGGAATGTGTCTGAAATGATAGAGTTATAATAGCTAATATTTATTGAGGGCTCATAATATGTGAGACACTGTTAAGAGCTTCACAAGCATTGATTCACTTATTTCTCACAAGGGTTCTATGATGGAAGTACAATCGCGATTTCTATTTTACAGACGTGAAAGCTGGCATAAGAGAGGTTATGGAAGTTGCCCAAAGTGAAAGCTGCAGAAAGGAGCAGATCTAGATGTCACATCCAGGTCATGCAATCTCAGAGTCTGGGGTTGAGAGGGGCAGGGAGGGGATAAATGGGAGCTGATATTCAAGAGATTAAAAAGAAAGAAAAAGGTTTGAAACTGATGGTGGCAGAAAATGTATAATTATCCTTGATCTAACTGAATTTTGGATTGTTACACTATCTTGAAAAGCTCCCAACAGAATGATCCCAAAAGAGAAAGACAAAGAACTATAAAAGCATATCCTATATTTTAATAGAGTGATCTTTACAGTTTAAATGCATGCTCTGTTTTCTGCAGGAGGAGGAATGTTTACATAATGAGAACATGCAACGTAACTTGAAGGACCCTTTGTGATCATCCGGTCAAATCCTTTCATTGTAAAGAGGAATCACCCAAGGCATCCCTCCCCATTAATATCACACAGTAAGAAGGATTGATGAAAACTGAACCCCTCTGAATATTTGTCTTTAATGCTTCCAGACAGCTCCCATAAATAGAGCCACTGGAGACAGCCTGGATCCACTTGCCCTCCCACTTCCTCCTGCCTTGTACTTTGAATATTTTCTTCAAGAAAGCAAAATGAAGAGAAAAGCTCCAAAATGGAATTTAACTCCTCTCAAGAGGTGTCAAACAAGCCTGCAATCTGAGGGCGAATTATCCCCTTCTGACGGACACGGGAAAATCTTCACTCTCGAGGGTATGGCCGTCTGGCATGACTAGTGACTCCCTGGGGCTATCTGATATTTCTTAAATAAAGAGTTTTGCCCAGATTTTATACCCTGCCCAGGATGGGTTTCCATGGAAACAGAGGAGTCAGCATTGCAGTCAGCTAGTAAAAGATGTCATCTATTTACCTTCCAGACATGGTGGATGCAGATTTTCAAAAAGACAGCACTGTCTCTAGAGTATCTGACCTTGGCCATGGAGTCTGTTTCAGGGGTCATCTTTTAAGTGTTACTCTGCCATAAAGGATGTTAAGGCAGCCTGGAAAAAATAGTGTAATAGTTGCTAAGCTGATAATTGTCTCGTTATAGAGTTCCAGGTGAAGACGCCTGCTTCGATTAGTCAGCAAGGCATATCTGGTTCCTCTCCTAATTCTCCATGGTAGTAAATTCAGTTATAGACTTATTTCCATTTCAGAGTCAGTGATGGATATAGATAAGACAGTGCACGGGGGTGGGGGTGGAGAGAGAGCAGGAAAGAAAGGAGAGAAAGAAGAGGTGAGGCAGAATGACTTGCAGCATTGAAACCCACAGTCTCAGCTGCAAACCGGGAGTGAGACAGGGTGAATACTTAAACACTATCAAGGTCACCTTTGGGAGAATAATTTAATCTTTCTATTAGATTTAGGAATGTCAAAATCTAGGACCAATAGTTTCAGTCCATAGAACAAATTTCAAGATCCCCTTACACATGCACACCAGAATACACACTCATATGATGGTGTGTTTGGCAGGCCAGCAAAAATACTGGGGAGTTAGCAGGCTGTTTTATACTCACTCACAGCATAGATGATTTTCAAACATTAATGCTGAGAAAGCCGTAGGAATGTAAGTGCAGACGTAATTTAACATATTCCAAACTCAATGTTGAATCATGCAACAATACCTAAACAAATGATGAAATTGCAAAGAAGAGAATTATCCTTATTTAATTTTGGGGGGGCAACACTGCTCTCCGGCAGTGGGAGTAGAAGGCCCAGCCCCACTGCTGGAATTGAACCTCCATCCCAGTGGGCTGCAGTCCTGCAAACAACCACTACGCCACCAGGGCTCAGCCTGAAAGAAGATAATTATTAACAAGAAACTTCACATTATGTTCATATGTGGAGAAGATGGAGAACAGTACAATTGGAGATAATGAGTTTAGAAACATTCCAGCCATTGCTGTTTGTTTTTAAACTTTGGAATGTTTGTGTATGCATATGGAAGATTATGTATATGTGATTTTTTTCAGTGTGACAATGAAATAATAGAAATAGCAGTCAAGAAATCAAATTATGAAGTACCTTGAGCAAATCTGCTGCCCAAGACCGCTTTAAAATATTCAAAAGCAAGTACTAACGGCACCTGACCCAGGCCATGGCATTCTCAATCTCCGCTCATGCTTGTGAAAGTGGGATGTTAAATAAGGAAGACCCAAGAAGAATTGATGAACAATATTTGCAGTGCCCTGGACTGCCAAAAGAATAAACAAATACGTCTCAAAAGTCCATCCAGAATGTTCCTGAGGGGCAAGGATGGCAAGACTTCGCCTCACCTACTTTGGACATGTTGTCAGGAGAGAGCAGTCAGTGTCTGGAGGAAGGAAGACATCATGCTTGAGAAAGCTGCAGGGCAGCAAAAATGAGGAAGACCCTCGACAAGAGGAAAGGACACAGTATTTGATGGATGAGCTCAAACATAGAAACAACTGGGAGGCTGGCCCAGGAAGGGGCAGTGTTTTGTTCCTTTGTAAATAGTGTCACTGTGGGTCAAAATTGACTCCGTGGCACTGAGCGGCAACAGCATAGGGCAGAGGAGAACTGCTTCTATGGACTGTGAAAACTGAGCATCCTTATGGAAGTAGAAAGACTGATTTTTCTCAGTTTAACCTTGTGGTTAGCAGCCCACTGTGTGACCCATGGCAAGACCAGTGCTCCTCGTTCAATAACTGAGGTTCTCATGGAACCCTGCAAAAGGATATATAAGCAGAAAATGAATGAACTCAGACGATAGTCTTGTGACTCAAGGTCATCTGAAAACCCCATACCCATTACATGATTACATGTTGTCTTTCTTAAATGTAGCACCCAGGATAGAGTCCAGATTTAACTGTAGTCATTCATGCAGATGCTGCTCTTTCTTCTCTCATGTAGCACCACTTTCCATCCCAAACCCTAAATTCCAATGCCTCTCAACGCTTATGCTTATTTCAAATTTTACTTCCTCTGCCCATAATTTGCTATCAAACCACACCAGGGTCCCAGCCCTTTAAATTTGCTCATTCCTCTTCACTCTTTCCTCTGAACTTAAATGTCACTAGATCCAGGTCACAGAAGCCCTCAAGATGAGGTGAGGTACTCCCACAATAGCCTTCAAAACAATTTACTTTCAGGTTACTTAAATCTTTCCCCCACTAAGCTCCCAGTCCCTGAGAATAAAGGTTATGCCCTATCTACTGCCTCATTTCCAGCACTTGGATCAGTGTATCTTTTGACCACCAAGACAAAGCACCACCAAACACAGAGGCTTATTCTTGCCCATGAGTTGCAGGTCTACTGGAATTCAGCGCAGCTGGGGTTGGCTTGAAAATGCATTTTAAAATACCCAAGTGCTCCACATGTCACATTCATCTTCAGGAGACCTTCTGTGGGTCATATGCTTTTCAAGGTGTTTGCAGAAGGACAATCGCTTATGTAAGCTCGTTCAAATCACTATTGGTAGCCTTGTGGGATCCAATTAATTTGGAACTCTGTGGAGTCTGGTGGTGCTTCAGCTTGTCACATTTAGGGTATCATTTCCAGCAAGTCAGTAGACCTTAGATCATTGTGAACACCTAGAGATTGAAGGCAAAAAAGACATATTCTATTGCCCGTGTCAGACCTATATAGTCTTGAGGTCTCTCACTCGAATTACATGACACTTGGCTCTTATGTTGTATCTTGAGTCTATAGAAGCTGACATGAGCTTGCCACTCTGCTTGTCATGTTGTTAGGGATCATCAAGTCAGTTTTGACTCGTAGCAACTACGTGTGCAAAAAATGAATGCTGTCTGTGCCTACACCATCCTCACACTCGTTAGGTTTGAGCCATTGTTGCAGTCATGGTGCACCCCTTTCTGTAATTATGCTTCCTTAAAATTTTTAAAATAAAATATCATAATTTTCTAATGCCATATTGCACAGAAAATGAATAGGCAGTCATTTTGGTGTTTATCCCTCTAACAGTGTCCCCAAGATAGTCCACACCCCTGAACCATCTTTGGATATACCTTCTTTCAATATGATTTTATTTATTTTTATTTTATTTTATTGGGGGACCTTTTAGCTCTAATCACAATCCATCCATCCATCCATTGCATCGAACACCTCTTTACATAGGTTAACATCATTTTTTTCAAAACATTTTCTTTCTACTTAAGTCCATGGCATCAGCTCATCCCCCTCCCCACCTTCCCCACCCTCTCTTCCCAATGTCCCTTTGATAATTTACAAATTATTCTTATCTCTTTTTGTCATGCCTTACACTGACTGCTGTCTCATTTCACCCAATTTTCTGCTGTCTGTCCCTCTGGAAGGGGGACCATATATTAATCATTGTGATCAATTCCCTCTTTTTCCCATTCCCCCTACCCTTAGCCTCCTGGTATGGCTGCTCCCTTTATTGGTCCTAAGGAGTTGATCAGTTCTGCATTCCCTGTGTTGCGAGTACTTATCTGTACCAGTGTACATGTTCTGGTCTAGTTATGCTTCTTTTAAAAATGTCACTTGTCTTACAAGCTTCTAGTTCTCATAGGATAGAGTTCAGAAAGGTGTTGGACTCTTAAAATCATAATGACCAATCATGAAAAAATAAACCAAACCCTTTTAAAGTTTATATTAATAGGGTTTCTACTTCTTCAGGGTCATTTCCTCAGGAACTTGGCCTATCTTCCTCATCCCAAAGCAAAAAAAACATTAGCTCATCTTTTAAAAAAAATTTCCTTACAGCAGAGTACTGTCTGACTCAATGGATATGACTCAGCAGGCTTGCCAGCCAGGTCCAGCCTTGACACATCAGATGCAATTTCCTGGAAGCTGTTGTCAAATCTATTCAAACAAAAGAGGCTTCGTCAGGAACTCAATTGTGCACCTGTCTCGGGTGTCTGTGGAAAGAAGCTCTTTTATCCGCAGGGATGCTACAGAAATTACAGGGGAGAGAATAAGATGTATAGGGCTTACTTACCTAAAGCAATAGAGTGAAGAGGGGAACAAGGAATTTTATCTCCTTTATAATTTCTCCTTTCCCAACTTATACCAAGAAAAGCCACAGAGTGACAAAACCAACGCGTGAGCACTCAGGCACATGTGTGCAAATGCCAGGGGGAGGGGGGAGGAAAAGGGGGGAAATAGCAAAGATCATCATTTCAGTAGACACCAGGCTAGGTGTCAGATTAAAGTCGTTCAGAAAGAAATTATAGGAACCAGAAGAACTGGTTTGCCTCTCCACTGCTGAGGTGGAGCAAAAGGGTGTGAGAGTGAGAGGAGAGGAGGGTAGATTTGAAGGAAAGCGTATGGGAGTATCTTTGTCCTGTGTAGTTCATCCTCCTACTTGATTCATCTTCCCCGGCAGCCTAAGTCCTAAGGGACCTGCCCATGAAGTGTTTGCATGAGTGTTTAATTAGGTGTCAGGAAGGAAGGAGGCCATGGAGCAGCAGAATCATGGGTCATAAGAGAAACATAGGTTGAATGGCTTTCATGTGTGTGAGAGTGAATTCTGCCCCCCATGTCCCCCTTGGATGTATTAGTAAGTCTAGGACAGGCCAGAGAAATTACTGTGAACCATCAACACCCCCCAGCAATTGTTTATCAAGATAAGAGAACTGCTTCTGAGTGGGACAAAGCCACTATGTGCTGGCTGTTATTGCTGTCTGAGGCCGTCGTGTTGGTTTCAGCCCAGAGCAACCGGATACACCACACTCTGCCTGCTCCTGCTCCATCCTCCCAACCATGCCTACGCTTGAGCCCATTGTTGAGACGACTGTTCATCCATCTCCTTGAGGGCTGTCTGCTTTTTCTCTGTCCCTCTACTTTATGACGCAGGCACTGGTCTCTCCTGACAAGTCCAAAGCATATAAGATGAAGACTTGCCATTCTTGCCTCTGAGAGGCACTCTGATCTCACTTCTTCCAAGACAGACTGGTTTGTCTTTTGAGCAGTCTCCAGTACTTTCCATAGTCTTCTCCAGTACCACGGTCCAAAAGCCTTGATTCAATTTCAGTCTTCCTTACTCATTGTCCAACTTTCATATGCGATGCACCCAAGTGCACCAATGCACCTGGACACATTAAATGATTCTCACTGGAATAGAAGTCTGCAGGCCTTCCTCTGTAAACAAATGTTCTGCTTGGTTATCTGGAGGGAGGAGAGACTGTGAAAATGTGAACACAACTGTACTTCACCCCCAATTGGTGCCTGAAAATTTCAATTATGTCAGACTGTCTCATCCCTCCATCTGCCAGGTGACACCTGCAACTTCTGTGAAACTGGATGGTAATACCAGGCAAAGAGAGAGGGGCAAATGGTGGCAAAAGTAGGAAACAGAGAAGGATTTATTAAACAGTAACTTTGCTGTTGGAATGAATGAAAAGTTTGGGGGGAAAGTGGGGCTTTACACAGTCATGCAGGGAAGGGAGCGTATGACTTTTGATTAGTGATCAGAATATTTAGTGCACAATTAGGCTGACTGGCTGGCAATCAATCTCACCTACTGTATGAAATTCCGTTGATAGAGACAAAAGTGAGGCATCAGCTTTTTGAGGGCTAAGTTTTCTCTCACCACTGCCCAACACTGTGCATCAGTGCTTTGCCTAATTTCTTCATCAAAGATTTCATTTCTGTTTAGCCAAACCAAGTTTCTTTAAAGTTAGGAGAAAGAGAAAACATGTTTTTGGAGTTCTTGAATTTATAAAAAGTGTTTATACTAGTCAGGATGCATAACTCTGGGGTGCTGTGGAGTTAGTGCGGCTTGGCTAACCTCAAGGTCAGCGGTTCAAACCCAGCCGCCACTCCTCAGAAGTTGAAATTATCTGCTCCTGTAAAGATTTACAGCCTCCAAAGCACTATCTAGGGCATATATATGACAGTGGACTTGGTTTGTTTTTCAGCCAAGATCATTAATGAATACTCTGTAGAAACCAATAAACCCTAGGGTTTCTGCTGCTTGTTCAAAGCAACAAATGATTATTTCTCAAAAAAAGTTTGGTATGGTGAGAACATGCTTCCTCATCTCATATCAAGACGTTGCAGAGCTGTGCTAGTCAAAAGAAAACCCATTAGCCACACATTACTCTTAAACACATGAAATGTGTCTAGTTTCAGTTGACATGTATTATAAGCATACAATACATCCCATATTTAGTGGAAAATATCATGTAAAATATTGCATTAATTATTCCATGTGAACTACATATCAAAATGACCTTATTTTGGGGATTTGGATTTGCATTCATGGGTAAGGACCCTGGGTGGCATGGCAGGCTACCCATTGGACTTCAAACCACAAAGTCAGCAGTGTAAAAGCACCAGCTACTTTGAGAGAAAAATGAGACTTTCTACTTCCATAAAGATCCTCAGTCTCAGAAATTCACAGGGCAGTTTCATTCTGCCTTACAGGGTCAGTAAGAGTCAGAGGCAATTTAATGGCATGAGCGAGTGAGTGAGAATTGCATTCACTGTACTTCTATATTCAGCCAAGTGAGTATTGGATGACTACCTGTAAGGTTGACTGTTCAAACACACCAGCTGTTTTCTGCGGAGGGATGAGACTTTCTGGTCCTATACAGATTGACAAAGCCTTAGAAACCCTACCTAGGACAACTGTGAGTCAGAATTGACCTGATGACAGTAAGTTTGGCATTGTTGTTTGGGGAAACAGCGATTTCATTTTGAGGCATAGTGACCTCATCATGTGAGGGAATTAAACTATGGCATGGTGTGTTCTAGGCTTTAATCTTTACAGAGACAGATCTCCTGAGACTTCTGTGAAGTTTCTGGGTGGGTTAGAAGCCTTACCCTTTCAGTTAGCAGCTGAGTACTTAGTTATTGCACTATGAGGGGGTCTCAAGATCACGCTGCCAGACTTAGATCCAAGAAATCTGCGAGTCTGCGATGAGAGATCTGCACTCAGGGAAGCTGCATTTTGAATGATGCACCTAACAGCCACTCCTTGTACTTCCTTCTTTTAAGAGTTCCAGTTTGCAAATTCTGTCTCATTTTAGAAAGAAAGCCTCAATTATTTCTGTATAAGGAACTTGAAAAAGAAGAAGGCACTTGGAAAAGGAAGCAAGGAGAATGCTGGATACCACGCAGGAACCACATCACACACTGAAGAGGTGGATGAAAGATATTGGGAGTCAGAGTGCTCTGCTCTGGTGCTGCACCTAGGTCAGCTAGTGTGATCTCTTTCTCAGTTTCTGCTGCTTAAACTCAAATTACAGAGCTGCAGGCCTAATGGACTCCATCACGGGGTCACTCAGGTGTGGAGTGGGTTTGGGATTGCTACAATCTTGCATTACGTTGCTGTTCTGCCCCATGATCCAAGTAGGCCTATGGCAACTATGCTGACTATCAAGCTGTTTTACAATGTGGCAAGACACAGCTTAACTCCATAACTTTTAAAAGCTCATAAGGAGAATCATATACAAACAAATGGAGCCCAGCTATTATATGCTACCTCCATACGGTGATATGCAGCAATAGCTTTCAAGTTGCAATGCTGAGATTGTGATAAGGGGATTCAGATGGCCATCATGAGTATTTCAAAGAACAGTCGTTTCTGAGATCAATCTCTGGATTTTATTGCAGCCAGAGGACAGGAACTTCACTCATTCTTGGTGAGAACTGTCAGGACGCCCAGTAAAAGAACGTTTGATTCCTACATCGTTATGCCAAGCCACACGATAGAGTCCACAACCTTCTCATCCCTAACTCAACGTCAACAGATTGTTGCCCTGGAATCTGGTTTTCTGGTTTACCATGGTGTTCCTCTCATAAAATGATATATATTCAGCTTCAACTTTATTTAAATAAGTTGAAAACTTGACAATCGTTAGAATGCATGACAGAATCTTCAAGCACTCCTACTTGAATTGCTGTTGGTCTAAGGTGCCGCCCTATCATTTCTGATGTGTAGTGAACCTATGTACAATTGAACAAAATGTGCTGTGGTGCTTCCTGTGCCGCCCTCACACTTGTTAACTTGGAGCCCATTGATGCAGTCACTGTGTCAATCCATCCCATCAAGAGTCTTCCTCTTTTTCACGGACATTCGACTTGATCAAGCATGTTAACCTTCTCCAGGTATTAGCATCTCCTGACACGTACAAGTCAAAGCACATGAGACGAAAACTCACCATCCTTGTCTCTGAGGAGCATTCTGGCTGAAGTTCTTTCAAGTTCTGTCAAGACGGATCTGTTTCTGCTTTGTGGAGCCTGTGGTACTTTCAGCATTCTTTCCCAGCACTGTCATTCAAATGCATCTATTCTTCTTCAGCTTTCCTTTATCTATGTTCAAATTCCACAGGTGTTTGGTGTGACTGGAAAATACTATAGCTTAACGCATACCTTCATCCTCGAAGTACTATCCTTGCTTTCCAACATTTGAAAGAGATTTTTAAAAAATCATTTTACTGGGGACTCATACAACTCTTATCATAATGCACCCATCCATCCATCCACCCATTGTGTTAAGCATATTTGTATATAGGTTTCCATCATCATTTTCAAAACATTTTCTTTCTACTAGAACCCTTGGTATCAGTTTCTCATTTCCCTCCCTCACGATCCCTCGATAATTAAAAATTTTTTTCATCTCTTACACTGACCACTGTCTCCCTTCACCCACTTTCCTGTTGTTGGTTCCTCTGGGGTTGGGGAGCTAAATGTAGATCATTATGATTAGTTCCCTGTTTCTCCTCCCCACCCCCCCAATCTTTCCCTTACCCTCCTAATACTGCTAACTCTCATTATTGGTCCTGAAGGGTTTATCTGTCCTGGATTCCCTGAGTTGAGAGCTCTTGTCTGTACCAGTGTACATCATGTAATCTGGCTGAATTTATAAGGTAGAATTGGAGTCATGACAGTGGGGATGGGGGAAAAGCATGAAGGAACTAAGGCAAATTGTGCGTGTCATTGGTGCTATATTGCGTCCTGACTGGCTCCTTTCTTCCTTGTGATGCGTCTATAAGGGCATGTCCAATTGTCTACATATGGGCTTTGGGTCTCCACTCCAACCTCCCCCTCATTCACATCAATATGATTTTTTGTTTTGGGTTTTTGATGCCTGCTACCTGATCACTCAGGCTGAAGTGCTTCTTCTATATAGATTTTGTTACTTCTCAGCTAGATGACCACTTGTTTATCTTCAAGCCTTTAAGACACCAGACACTAAACCTTTGGATAGTCAGGCACCATCACCTTTCTTCACCACATTTGCTTATGCACCCGTTTTGTCTTCAGTGATTGTGTCAGAAAAGGTGAGCCAGGTTATTGGAACAAAGTGTTCTTGTGTTCAGTGGGTACTTGAGCCCTCGATGGCTGTCTGCTGCCTTACTATTTAAAAAAAATAAATCCATGTACATAGATTTATTTCTCCCTATTGTTATATAAAAATGTACTTACATATGTATATGCCTGTCTTTAGACCTCTATTAATGTCCTTTGCCTCCTACTTCTTTCCTCTGTTTGCTTTCACTTTCCTCTTGTCCCACTGTCATGTTCAGCCTTCATTTGGGTTTCAGGACTCCCTCTTGACTACAGTGCCCTGATCGAGTGCCACAGAAAGAGATCTCATGCATGAATTCAAGCAAGGAGGTGTGCCATTCGATCCCGTGACTGCTGCTTCCATAGCCATTGATCGCGGATCCAAACAAGAGGAAATCTGTTCTCTATTTATAATGATATTTCCCATTTGTACATAGAAAATTAATTGATATAAACTTTAAAAAAAATTTTATTGGGGGCTCTTACAGCTACTACACCATTCAGTACATCATTTGTATCAAGCACATTTGCACATGTTGCCACATACATTTCCCAACATTTTCCACTTGAGCCCTTGGTACAAGCTCCTCTTTAAAAAAAAAAACCTCCCCTTTCAGCTCCCCCCCTTTTTTAATGAATCATTTTATTGGGGGGCCCCTACAACGCCCATCACAATCCCTAACAACATCAGTTGTGTGCAGGCCACTTTTACACACCCATTGCGGTCATCACTCTCAAAACATTCTCCCTCCCTCCAGGCCCCCATTATCAGCTCCCTATATTACCCTTCCCCCCCCTTCCCCTTGAACCTTTAGTAATTTACAAATTATTTTTTCATCCTGTACACTGTACAATGTGTCCCAACACTCACTTCCCTGTTAAATGTGTCCCAACACTCACTTCCCTGTTGTCCGTGCCCCAGAGAGGAGGCTATGTGTAGATCCCTGAAGTTGATTCTCCCTTTCTATTCCTCCATCCCTCCACCCTCCTGGTATTACCACTCCCATCACTAGTCTTGATGGATCATCTATCCTAAGTTTCCCATGTTTCCAACTTCACTGTACATCTCCTGGTCTAGCTGGATTTATGTGGTAGAATTGGGGTCATAGTAGTGGGTGGGAGGCAGCATGGGAACTAGAGGAAGGTTGCATATTCCATAACTCCTACCCTGTATCTTAACTGACTCATCTCCTCCTTGTAACCCCTCTGCAAAAGGATGTCACCTCACCTATTGATGGGCTTTCGGTCCCCAATCTGTATTCACCCTCATTAATAATGATATAATTTTAGCTCATTGATGCCTGACACTGGATTCCTTCACCACCTCATGATCACACAGGCTGCTGTGCTTCTTCCGTGTGGGCTTTATTGCTTCTAAGCTGAATGGCTGCTTGTTTACTCAAGCCTTTAAGTCCCCAGACGCTATATCTTTTGGTAGCTGGGGCACCATCAGCTTTCTTCACCACATTTGCTTATGCACACATTTGTCCTCAGGGATCATATCAGGAAAGTGAGCATGCAAAGTTGTGCTTTTGAGTTCTTGATATAAACTTTTTATATAAAAAGTACAACCATTTTTGAAAAAAAATAGCAACTTACTTAACACACTGGATATTATAGTAACTAAACTTGATTTTAGCAGTACTTACACTTATGATTAAATGATTGTAAACATTTGTTTTTTTATGAATGTGTTTTCCTTCCCCTTGACCTTCCACTAATGGTTAAATCCTTGAGGATATAGACCAATTTCTCTCTTATCTCATCCTTAGATTTTTTCTTTTTCTTTCTCTCTTTCTTTTTTTTTTGGGGGGGGGGGCATCACTGCTCTCTGGTGGTGGGAGTAGGAGGCCCAGCCTCACTGCTGGAATTGAACCTCTGTCCCAGTGGGCCGCAGTCCCGCGCACAACCACTACGCTACCGGGGCTCAGCCAGGCTTTTTCATAAACTGGTAAGCATGAGGTTTGACCTCCCTATCACGATTTGGAGACAGTGTTTGTCAATTTCCTTTCTCAGCTTCTTGCTATGGCTGCTTACTGCAATTGACTTCTTCATACTTTTACTTCAGCTGGTTCTTGGGTGTGGCTGAGTACATCCTTGTGATCGGGGTCAGGGCCCATAAAATAATATAGCTATGTTTTATGAACCCCTTTAGATAGTCAAATAGCTATGATGTCAGTGGAATCCAGGGATATAGGTTACTAGACAGGAAGCTATGGCATCTTAAACTAAACTCACTGCTATTAAGTTAATTCTCTCTCATAGTGACCCCATAGCTGGTGTGTGAGATGGTAAATCTTTCCTGGAGTAGATAGGCTCATCTCTCACCAACAGTGTGGATGGACAGTTTGAACTGCTGACCTCAGTGTAGACATTCTAATGCTTACCCAACAGTGCTACCATGAGCGATTGTCATGAGCGATTATTAAACTTCCCCGAATCTTGCTGAGCCCCAGTGGTGTAGTGGTTGTGCGCGGGACTGGGGCCACTGGGATGGAGGTTCAATTCCACCTCACAGGAGCAAAGGCTGGGCCTCCTACTCCCACCACCAGAGGGCAGTGATGCCTTAAAAAAAAAAACAGAAAAAAAACTAAACTTCCCCGAATCTCAATATCATCACAGAAAAAAACCTATAATAACTTTACTTTACTTGTTTCTTTTGAGGATGAAATGACAAAACAACTATGGCTGTGCTGAAATATAGTAAACTTGAATTCATATAGACTAAGATCTCTGCAAAATATAAGTGATTGTCAGATACAGCTCTGAGGCCCAAGATAGCAACTGCTGCTCTCCGGCACTGATTCCGTAGCAAGTTTTCAGACCTTCCAGTTGGGCCACTTATGGCTTAACTTAGTTCACCCACATGCAACTCAAATGTGCTTTCACAATATTTCTGCCTTTAGATTGTTGCAGCAGATTGCTGTATTAAAGACTCTCAACTTATCTCACAGAAGTCTTGAAGGAAAAGGCACAAGGCGGTGCTTAGAAATTCTGCAACCTCACAATGAGACAGATTCTCAAACACCTCGACTTTCTGCTTCTGCTCCCTGTACTCATGCAAGAATGTTACTAGAATGGCCTCCCATAACTGACCAGCTTGTGTTACTCAACACCTACTAGGAAGATTTAAGGTTTGTCTCCCTGATGCTTCTCCAGGTGTGTCAAAAAGTGCAAGAGAGGCAGAAGGTAGCACCACTGTAGAAACCAGAGGAAAATAACTATACCATTTGTGTCAGTCTGGGTAGACTAGAGGAACAAATTTCATAGACACGCATATGGATATAAGAAAAAGGTTCATATACTAGAGGAATGGGACATTGAGAAAGCATCCCAGCCCAGTCCAGTTCAAAGTCCCCATATGCCAGATATCAGTCTATAAAGTCTCCTTCTGACCCACAAAGTCACAGGCCAATGGGTGCAGAGTCCTGGCGCCGGCAGGGGTCCCCTCATGGCTTCTCATTTTCAGGGCTCAAGGTCCATCAACAGCATTCAGTGGTGGTAGAAGCAATGCATTGCTGACAGAGTTCTCCATGTGGCCGCCCCAGCTTCAGAGGTCTGGCTCCATCAGGGCAAAGCCATGTGGTCTCTCCGCTGGCTCCTCCAGCTCCTCAGACGCTGCCATCTTGTCTTGTCCATGATTCATTGTCTCTTAAACTAACTCCCAACCACTGGGGAGATAGCTTCTCATCTTCACGAGGGAAATATTGCGAGATTTCCCACAAGTCTCAGGAGAAAGCCATGCCCACACAGAGGCCTCATTGGCTACTCAATGGTTATCTCCAGATTAACAGGGCAGACTCCACCCCTACATCTCAATCATGAAGTTAAAATAACCACATGACTGCCACACCATTTCGCAAAAGCATCAACCTTTCAAATGCCAGTGAGACACAATCTCTTTTCTTGCTCAATTAAAAATTAAGAGGGAAGAGAGATTCGGGAATTCTCTAATTTGCTATTTCTCACTCCTGCAACCCCTATGATTTTTTTTAGTTTTTGCATCAAGAACCATGCCCAGATCCACAAAAAATAAAATAGTGTGTCAGGCAGACACTTTTAGTGCATTAACCTTACTTTGATTATACAAATCACAGTAATATTCCTCAAAATGTATTCACCCCACTGCAATTCAAGTTGTGTGGGGAAAAAAAGCATTGTCTCTTACAGGAAATATTCCCATAGGCCATGAAATTTTCCACAGGTTTTCTATCACCCCTCATTCATTTTCAGAAGACAATTGGTTGCTTCATCTCTCCTAACATAAGGCCTTCATTTAAAATTATTGGCCAGCTTTCTTATTTTCTTCACTCTTTTCTATACTAGTTGACATTTGACCTTCATTAAGGTAATTGGAAACCTGCCCATCATCTTTTTCTACTGCAGCTGGCCTCGTGGCAGATCTCAGAATAATCATAATTAACAACTGTGAGGAGACTTTTTTGTGTGCACAGAGTTTTGAGACATTAATTAGTGTCATGACATCCCCGAGAGGTAAGTTATTATAATTCTCACACGTTTTACAGAGGAGGAAACTGAGACAGAGCTGGGGTAAGTCACACCTCTGAATCTGCATACAGGAAGGTGAGGACTGGCCTGGGATTGACTCTGTGCCTGACATTGATACCTCATCTGCCAGTCACTATTCCTAGGACCTCCAAGACCAGCATGTCCTCAAGAACTTGGGGCAAGCTCAAAAAGGAGTTGGAAATGTTGCCATGGAAAGTGGAGGGGAAAGATGAATACATGGAAAAGGAATTGAAGATGTAGATAGACCCCAGTCAACCACTCTTCTTCCCCTTCTCGGGATTGGAGACTGGTGAATGCTACTCTGCCTCTAGATGTCTATCTGAGTCTCATTTAGAGCTCAGCTCTGGGAAAGGGGACGATGGTGCTTTCTGCGTCGGCTTGTTGTTACTTGTCTGTAAGTCAGATCTGCAGAGGAGAACTGTTCTCTGTAGCATGTTCAGGGCTGTGCCTTTTGGGGAGCTCATTAACTAGGCGTTATCTGTCAGACAGCTTTACTTGTCAGACAGCTTTGGGTGGGTTTGAACTGCTTTCTGCCCTGTCCTCTAAGGTCGCTGTGAGTCAGACTGGACTCTGTGGCAGTGAATTTGAGTTTGAATTGGACCTTTTGACAGTGACTACAGTCCTGGGCTCAAACATAACTAGCGTCATGAAGATGACACAGGACCAGGCACTTCTTCCTTCCATCTTTGCAGAGGGTAGTTATGAGTCAGGACTGATTCAATGACATCTAACAACAACAAAAGCACCTGTGGGTTAGTAGCTACCTTTTGTTGCTTAGCCATTTGCACTGCCTAGCACCTCCCTCAAAACAGAATGGATGACCATGCCAGTAGTGCTAAAAATAGACTGTTTCAAGATTAGGAGTATTTGGCTTTTAATTTACAAAACTCATCACTTCCCATTTGTGTTAGACTGGGTTGTCTCCAGAAACAAAACCTGTGACTCTGATATTGGTATCAGAAAGAACTTTGTATTCAAGAAGTAATTTTAATTTAAGAAGATGTCCCAGCCCAATTCAACTCAAGTCTATAGTCTGATGCTAGATAAGACTCAAGTAGCTGTTGGCCAATGATGCAGAACGGTGAAGCAGGAAGCAAGATCACAGGGCATTGGGCGCAGAGCCATGTGGATCCAAGGTCAGGAGGAGCAGGACAAGAGGCCAGCAGCTTTTCAGTTTGGTGTCCCCCATGGAACCACCCCTGGAGGCAGACACAGGCCCTGAGCAAGCAGGGAGGACTAAGGGCAAGAAGAGAGGGACGTTGCCACCTTCTCTCTTATAAAGAGGCACCTCCCTAAGGCATCATCACCCAAGTTGCCCTCCCTGTCTACATCCACACAAGTACCACCAGGTTGCCCTGTAGCTTTCTTCACTTAGCACAGAAAAAGTTTCCTAAGTTCGTTCCCTGTCACCCATGATATTTGAGTTTCTTTAAACATTTTTATGTTGAAAGGAAAAATGTAAATTATGCAGTAATCTTTTCTAAAATTTTGCCTAATCATCAGGGACCATTCTTTTCCAACCCCGAGGAACGCTTTTAGAAAGGTATGGCATAACTCCTTGACCTCTCTAGTTGCTTCTGTGAGGCCACATGCTTGCAGAGCAATTGAGTGGTCTCTTCTGGGTCTCCTTCACTGCTCTTTTCCTCCCTCTGAATCTCCACAGCGGTGCAAATGTTAAGTTGTTAACCAAAAGGGGGTGTTTAATCCACCTGTACACAACCATAGGATAAGAGAAGTCTGGTGATTTACTTTCACAAAAGTAGAACCATTGAACTCTCTCCTGAGCAGTGCATCACATGAGTTCAGAGTCACCTTAAATGCAATAGGTATTTTCCTCTCCTTGAAATGGAGCCCTGGTGGCAAAACCATTGGACAAGTTGAGCTGTGAATGAGAAAGTTTCTGGTTTGAAAACACCAGGTACTCCTCAGGAGAAAAATGAAGCTGTCTACTCCCTAAACAGCTACAACCTCAGAAGACCACATGGGAGAGTTCTGTCCTGAACTGTAGTGGTAGTTATGAGTCAGAATTGACTCTGTGGCTGTTGAGTTTGACTGTCAAGTGAGAAATCTCATGCTGTGACTGATGTCTTCCCTGTGCAGTTACTTTGCTTAAGGGGTCCCAGTCGAGGCTTAATTTGGAAGAGAAGTAGATACTCTCTTGAGCCCTAACCTCCAGGATTAAGTCACTCATTGAGAGGATTCTGGTTAATGGTGAGTCCATAGGACAGGGTAGAACCACTCCCCTGAGTTCCTGGGACTGTAACTCTCTATAACAGTAGGAAGCCCTATCTTTCTCTCCTGGAGTGGCAGTACAGCGTATTGTATAACCGCTACATTAGTGGGTTAAAAGTCCAACCACTCACTATGACTCTCCAAGTTAAGAGACGATATTGTCACTTTGAATTCGGAGTATATCAGACAAAACATTGCATTGGGGTGACTTCTAAATCCCCTCAAAGTCTGCTTAGGCATTCAGCAAATCTAGTCAGTGGGTTGATATACTGATATGCACTACCTTGCCCCCAAACACATGTCCTAGAGAGGAAAAGAATGGCACAATTAGGAAGCCATTCACAAAAGAAAGTTACCAGTTTTATTTAAAGGCACCAAGTGATGCTGATTCCACTTCTAAAATAAGAATTGAAATTGGCACCCACCATCTCTCCAGCTTTATGCTGCAACTTAATCTAGATCTTTCTTCTGTTCACTGCACTCTCCTTTTTGTTAAAATTGAAGAATTTACCCAGGACTTATTTATAGAGCAAATCTAGATGCAAATGTTGCCATGCCATTCAGCTAGTTCCTACTTTAAAGCTCCTTCAATGGCTTCTGTGAGGGCCATATAAATAGATTTAAAATTCGATTGCATGGTATGAAAACTAATCATGTGGTTTCTGTATGTCGTATGTCAGCCCAAATTCACTTTCTAACAATTTCCTACCTAAACGTTGAGGCTCATAAAGCAGAACTGTACAATGGAGAAAGATGTTTCACATTTCTCTGCCACCATCCTTCCCCCAGCCCTCATGGAATGTCCTTCTCCTCTTGGTTTGCTGAATAAAATACAACTTTTCAAGATCCTATCACCAGAGGTTCTCAGAGGAAGACATTTTCTATCATTCATTAGCAAATGATAGCATTGACTTCTATAACTTCACTAGTGTCCATGGTTTATGCAACACAGCCAACCGACCGACCAACCAACCAACCAGCTATGGCTATCAAGTCAATGCCTATTTATAGTGATCTTTATAGGGTTCTCAATACTGTGAGTCCTTAAGGAAGCAGATAGCCCCATCTTTCTCTTTGGCTATTTAAACTGTCAACCTGTGGCTAGCAGTAACTAACCCATGCACAATACCTAACAGAGTTACAGGGGCTCTTCTTCCTCTGGATTATTAACTGTAGGGCTGGCCATATGCACCCAGACAGCCGTTCTGCATCTATAAATATTACAGTTAAGAAAACCCATGAACAATTCTACTCAGAAAACCTGAGTTTACCCTGAGTACAAAATGAACTGGGTTCAATTTGGTAACTTGCCTGAGCTTCAAAGAAATCTCTTTTAGCACAGGAAAAAATACTATAATTATATTCAAGGGATATATTTCTTTTTTGTCTGTCTTCAAGGCACCTAATAAGTGCCCAACAATTATTCAAAGGACTACTGTTTTATTTTTTTATGTAGTTTCCTTCTTTAAATAAGGGTGCTGCCATATGTTTTACAAGTGTCCTGTGCAGACTTCATTTAACTGACTCTCACTTGTCTCGCTTAGGGAAAAAAAAAGAAAGAAACCCTGTGAAAATTATAATTTATTCACTTCAGAAGGATATTATGTAGATTAATTAGGAGATTCAAAGTGTTCTGAAAATGTAGGGCACATGATTCAGGTGTTAACATCTATTGCCTCAGATCAGCAGTAAGACTTTCTAAATGTCAGGGGTAAAGTTTGAGAATCTGCTGCCACAGATATTCTGCAAGAAGGATGTGTTAGTGAGGTGTAAAGTTTCCTCTTAGATAATTTTGCCCAGAAACTGTACATTGTTGGCTGGGAATTGAGTTTATAGAAATAAGATTAAGAGAGAAGAACTGAAAAAGTATTCAGCATTCTGTAGCTGTACAGCCCTCTGTATTTATAGGCAAACATATGTTAGGGCCCCAGGAGGAAGATGAAGCTATTTTCTCCCATCAAGATTTAGTGTCTCGGAAACTATATAGAGGCCCTATGAGTTGGAATTGACACAAAGGTTGGGAAATAGAGTGAATATGTAAAATTAATGACAGATAGATAGATCTAGATACGCTCCTTTTTTAAAAATCCCTAATAGCATCGTGGTTATACCTTGGGCTGCTAATATCAAGTTCAGCAGTATAAAATGACCAGCCACTTCTCAGGAGAAAGAAGAAGCTTTCTATTTCCCTAAAGAGTTACATTTTAAGAAAATCACAGGGCACTTCTAGTCTGTCCTATAGGGTCATTATGAGTCAGAATTGACTCTCAAGGACAGTGAGTTTGAGTTTTCTTGAGTCCCCCTTTCTTGACATTTGGGGGAAAGACTGGGATTTCTACTCTTGTGGACAGTTACTGTCTGAAAAAGACAGCAGTGAATTGATGGCAATGAGTCTGGTTGGTTTTGTTGATATGGTCAGGTTCCAAAAATCAGAACTTTCTGCAAAATTGGTTTCACAGAAGAGAAGAAGGATGTGGAGGTGGACTGGAGCTTGAACCTTGGAAGAGTTCCTCCCCAGCACCACTGTGCTATGGGACCCAAGACCGACTATTTTAAGTGGGTTTGAAGATTTAACAGACATGGGACTCAGTAGCTGGGGCAGCTCTGATGCTCAGACAACTGGAAGTGTCAGGGGTCAAGATTGTCAGTGGTAGATGCTGCCAGGGACTACCTACAGAAAGTAAATGCTTTTCCTAAAAGGCTTGAAATTTGACCCAAAAGGTGTAAAGATGAAAGTACCCCTGAAAAGGAAGCAAATGGGTATGGCTACCTTTTCCTTCAACCCCTGGAACTGGAATTATCCGCACTACCCTTCCCTCCCTACCACTTGTCTATCATTTTGCCACACTGTGGTGGCTTGCATATTGCTCTATTGCTGAAAGCTGTGTCACTGGTATTTCAGATAACAGTTGGATCACTCAAGGTAGACAAATTTCAGAAGATCTTCCAGAAAAGAATAGAATGTGGAAAGGAATTTGTTGTCTACTTCTGGGAAGTTAGTCATGGAAGACATTTTAACTAGCAGCCAAACACTGATAGATACTGAAAACCTCACAAATAGCAGTACACCAGTGTCACAGACGTGCCAGGATATGACCTCAGGTTGGACGTTATTCCCAAAATGCCATAGGAAGCACTGCCTTCTCAAAGTAGAGTTGACCATAATGGCATGGATTGAATAAAGCTTTCACAACCCTTGTGTGATGATGGGACATGACTCAAAATGGAAATAAGTAGCTGTGAACATCAGTGAGCTACTTGGAAAGCACTATGTATGAATCTAAGAAAATTTGAAATCATCAAAAATTAAATGGGATCCATAAAGGTCAATATCCTAGGCATTAGTGGGTTGAAATGAATTAGTATTGGCTATTTGGAATCAGTCAATTATACAATTTACTATTGGAACAAAGGAAAATTCAATAGGAATGGCACTTCATGTATTGTCAAAAGAATATTTCCAGATCTATCTGGAAGTGCAATTATGTCTGTGATAGGATAATATCTGTTAGCATACTAGGAAATCTAGTCTTTATAACTAACATTCAGATTTATACACAAATCATCAAAACTAGTGAGGAAGAAAGAGAAAAATTCTACCAATGACTTCTGAAGTCCATCAAATATGCAATCAAGATGCATCAATAAATACTGGAGATTGGAATCAAAAGGAGGAAATGAGGAAGGAATAACAGAAAATATGATGTGGCTTGAGAAATGAAGCTGGAGATTACGTGACATAATTTTGCAAGTCAATCAATGACTATTGCATCATAAAGACATAAATGAATGTTATGCATGTGAATTTCTTCATATGAAACACACAAATTAAATTGACTATATCTGTGGGAGAAGATGATGGGAAAGTTCAATATCATAAGCCAATATGAAGCAAGGCATTGACTGTGAAACAGCCCATCAATTGCTCCTATGGCAGTTCAGTTTGAGATTGAAGAAAATGAAAACATGTCCAGATGAGCCAAAATTCAATCTTGAGTCTACTTAAGAACCACTCCTGAATAGATTTGACTGACTAGACACCATGATAAAGAGACCTGACAAGCTGTGGGATTACATCAAGAACATCCTACATGAATAAAGAAAAACATTAAAAAATATGAAAGAGAAAAGATAGATGTGGAGGCCAGAAGGTTCTTTGAAACTCTCTTGATCTTAGAGCAGCTAACACAAATAGAAGAAATGATGAAGTAGAAGATCTGAATAGAAAATTTCAGAAAGCAGTTTCAGAAGCAGAGTAAAGTATGATAATGAAAGGTACAAAGCTAAGGAGTTAGAAACTCAATAATAAAGGACACACTGACCATGTATTAAATGGAAATAACTGAAGAAAAAAATTCAAGCCTTGAGTTTTAATATTAAAAAATTCTATGGGGGAAATATTGAATGTTGTAGGAAGCATCAAAAGAAGGTGGGATAAATGCACTGAGTCACTATGTATAAAAGAATTGGTGGACATGGAGTTATTTCAAAAGACAGACTATGTCAAGGGCCAATGGTATTGAAGGAAGAACTCCAAGCTGCAACGATGGCATGAACCCAAATCAAGACTCCAGAAACACTGGTTGGAAAGTTTTAACAAGTTGCTGAAGCACTGAAAGCCCTCATCTATGCCAAGCAATTTGGAAGACAGCTAGATGGCCAAAAGACTGGAAGATCCAGGTAAAGGTATGACATAGTAATAATAATTTATGTTACCATGAGGGAAAGGGGAATAGGGAGGAAGGGAAAAATGAGGATCTAATATCAAGGGCTTAAGTAGAATGCAAATATTTTGAGAATAATGAGGGCAAATGTGCTTGGCATACAATGGATGGATGGGTGAATTGTGATAAGAGTTGCATGAGCCTCCAATAAAATGATTTAAAAATAATAATAACAAAGTGGTATTACATGATGCTAAAAAAAAAAAACTCTCTATATACCCATTACAAAGAAAAGTGACCTCACAGAACAGGGAAATGATCAAACAATATCAACTGCATTGATATCCATGGAAATAAAATTTTGCTGAAGACTAACCAACAACAGCTGCTGCAACACATTGACAGTGAGCCGCCAGAGACTTAAGCTGATTTTAGGAGAGCATGTGGAAAAAGGGAATCATTGCTGATGTCGGTTGGATGCTGGTTCAAAGCAGGGAATGCCAGAAAAATGTTTACTTGTGTTTTATTTATTATGCAAAGGCATTCAATTGTATCACAATGGACTACAGATCACATTAAGAAGAATGGGAATTCCACTGTGATCTTGGGGAACCCAGACATGAATCAAGAGGCAGTCTTTCAAACAGAACAAGGAAATCGTATATTGTTTAAAATCAAGAAAGGTATGTGTCAGGGTAGTATGCTCTCACCATATTATTTAATCTGAATCCTAGGAAAATAAACTTAGAAACTGTACTACATGAAGAAGAACACGACATCAGAATTGCAGGAAGGCAAATTAGCACCCTTTTGTGTGCAGATGCCACAACCTGAAAATGAGGAAGACTTGAAATCCTTGCTAACAAAGACCAAGCATTACTGACAAATATGAATTACAACTTGATGTGAAAAAGATCACCCAAATCTCACAACAGGGCCATTAAGTAGCATCATGATAAACAGAGAAAGACTGTTATTGAGGATTTCAACTTGTTTGTATCCACAAGCAATGTTCATGGAAGCAGCAGTCCAGAGGTCAAACATTGGGTAAATCTGCTGCATGAGATCTAAACATGCTGAAGAGCAAGGACGTCCTTTCAAGGATTAAGGGGCACCTGACCCAAGTATTTTCAGTTGTCTCATATGTGTGTGAAAGTTGAACATTGCATAAGGAAGACTGCCAAAGAATGGATTCATTTGAATTATGGTGCTGGTGAAGAATGTTAAAAGGCTTGCCAAAAGAAAAAAAGAAATCTACCTTGGAAGAGGTACAGTCAGAGTGCTCCTTAGAAGTGAGGGTGGTGAGACTTCATCTCAAATACTTTTGATAGGTTATCAGTCAAGGCGAATCTCTTGGGGAAGGTGAAGTGGAGGGGCAGTGATAAAGAGTAAGACCCTCGGTGAGATGGATTGACAGAAGAGGTGCAACAATGGTCTCAAACATTAGAACTAGGAAGATGTCGACGCAGGACCAGACAATATTTTCTTCTGTTGAATATGGATTTTCTGGGAGTTAGAACAAACTGGATGGTACTCCCAAAACAACTAACAGCAACCTTCCCATTCACCACTGCTCTGTCAGTTGGCCATACTGGGGTAGTGTTTGTGTTGCTTTAATGCGAGAAGCTATGCTAGTGATATTTCCAGTATCATCAAGGTGACCCATGGTGAAGAGATTTTAGAACAACTTCCAGACCAAGTTGACTAGGAAGGAGGACAAGGTGACCCAGCTCTGAAAATTTATCCACCTTCTGAAAACAATTTTTGATAGAATTACAGAAGATGTGTTTCTTGAGTTAGTAGGCACTCAAAATTTTAGTGAGGAAATCATTCCTCCTATAATGATATAGATGGAGCAAAGCTTTCGGGATCCTTCATTCGTTGATATGGAATGACTCAAAATGATACAAAAAATAGCTGTACACATCCATAATGAACCCAAACATGGAATTCAATTGTACAAATTTAGGAAAATTGGATTTCAACAAAAATTAAATAGAAAATACAAGAGAAATCCTAGGTATTTGTGAACTGATATGGACTGCAAGTGGTTATTCTGTCCCCTTTTTATTACATTTTTAAAAGTTTTATTAACATAACATTCACATATTATCTAATTCAATGGTTTAAATATAGAGAGATGTGCTTTCATCACTACAATCAGCTTTGAAACATTTCTTTGATTCTTGTATCCATTGTTAATAGCGCCCCATTTCCTCTCATCCTCTCTTGTCATAACACTAAAAGATTAAACTAGTTGCTGTTGCCATAGATTTATGAAACTTGAATTTCACATAAAAAAATCTCCTGCGGCCCACAGGGTTGGTGGTTCAAATCCAGCAGCAGCTCTCCATGAGCAAGGCTGGGCTTCTTACTCCCACCAGGATAGTGATGCAAACAAAACAAAACAAAACAAAAACAAACTCTTTCTTCCAAAAAACAAACAGGCAACATCTGGGATCTTAAAGGCTTGAAGATAAACAAAGGACCATCTAGAGGAGAAGTGACACAGTCCACATGGAAAAAGCGCACCAGCCTGTGTGATCAAGGGGTGTCAATGGGATCAGGTATCAGGCATCAAAGACACAACATGAAAAAAAATCATATGAATGTGAATGAGAGGGAGGGTGGAGTGGAGACTCAAAGGCTATCTGGAGACAATTGGACATCCCATTACTTACAGCAGCAATTCTCAACCTGTGAGTTGCAAACCTTTGAGGGTCAAATGACCCTTCCATTGAAGGGGTCACTCAATTCATATCTGTAGCAGGATTACAGCTATCAAGTAGCAACAAAAATAATGTTATGCTTGGGGGATCACCACAACATGAAAAACTGTATTAAAGGTTTGCAGCTTTAGGAAGTTTGAGAATCACTGCCTTACGAGGTCACAAGGAAGAGACAGCCAGTCAGGGTCCAGTAGAGTATTGAGGAAACACACAGCTATCCTCTAGTTCTTTAATTTTTTTCCCCACTCATGACCCTGATTTTACCTGGCAAATCTGCCTAGATCAGAGCATGTACACTGATACAGACAAGAGCTCACAATCCAGGACAGATAAACCCCTCAGAACCAATAATGAGATCAGTGATACCAGGAAGGTAAGGGGAAGGTAGGGGGAGAAATGGGGAACTGATCACAATGATTTGCATATAATGCTGCCCCTGGGGGTTGGGCAACAGGAAATCAGGTGAAGAGAGACAGTGGTAGGTATAATTTCTGTATTTCATATGCAAATTATGAAAAAATAATAATTTCTAAATTTATCTAGGAATCATAAAGGAGGGAAGGTGGGGGAGGGGGGAAATAAGAAGCTGATACCAAAGACTCTGGTAGAAAGAAAATGTTTTGAAAATGATGATGGCAGCAAATGTGCAAATGTGCTTGGCACAATGGATGAATGGATTGTGACAAGAGCTGTTAAAACCCCCAATAAAATGATTTTTTAAATAAAAAACCATCCCTTCCTTCCAACAGACAAACAAAGAAACAAAAACCCATCAACCACAGTACCCTAAAACACATAAAAATTCCAATCCAATAGTTAGGAGAAAACAAGAACAATTAAAAATGAATCAAAAGGGAAAACAGATAGTAAAATATTCCATTTAAACATAACTTTGTCTACAGTAATTCATCTTCCAATATACTTCGGGACAACACTATTCACATCACTAGTCAATGCACTAAGGGAAATCGATGAAGGTTTAGTTCATGTGGGGTCTCTTTAAATGGAGTTGGGGCATTCCCTGTTATCCGCTGTTTTAGCTCTTCGGTGCCACGGCAATCCTAAGCACAACAGAACAAGCACTGCATGGACCTGTGCGATCCCCACCATTGTTCCCATGCCTGAGCTCATGGTTGCAGCCGCGTGTCAGTCCATCTCCTTGAAGGCCTTCCTCTGTTTCAGTTGACCCTCCACTTTACGAGAATGATGTCCTTCTCCAGGGATTAGTCTCTCCTGAAACATGTCCAAAGCATGTAAGCTAAGTCTTGCCATCAATGCCTCTCAATACACTCGGCCCTTCTTCCCAGACAGAGCCATTTGTCCCTTTAAAAGTCCATGATCCTTTCAATATTCTTCTCCAACACTACACTTCAAATGTGTAGATTCTTCTTCAGCTTTCCTTATGCAATGACCAAATTCCCCATGCATGTGAAGCCATGGAGAATACCACGACTTCTGTCAGGTGTCTCTCAGTCCTTAAAGTAACATCCTTGCTCTTCAATATCCTAAAGTATTGTGGAGCTGATTTACCTAATGCAACCCAGCTGCCTCCATGAGCATTGATTGTGGCTTTAAGTAAGACAAAATCCTTGACAACTTCTTTCTTTTCTCCATTTATCATGACGTTACTGCTCAGTCGAGCTGTGAGGATTTTGCTTTCTTGATATGGGTTTGTAATCTAAACTGAAGGCTACAATCCTTGATCTTCATCAACAAGTGCCTCTGTGCCCCCTTACTTTCAGTAAACAAGCTTGTGTCACCTGCATATCACAGATTTTAACAAACTTTCCTTTGATCCTGAGTTACATTCTTATCTATGTAATCCAGTTTCTCTGGTTATTTCTCAGCATGCAGCTGGAACAAGGAGGTTAAAGTATACAGTCCTGAGGCAACCTTTCCTGATTTTAAACTGTGCAATGTGTCCTTGTTCTGTTCACACAATTGGTTCTTAATTCATGAGGACAGTAAAGCACTCTGGAATTCCCATTCTTCTCATGCCTATCCACAGTTCATTAGAGTCTACACAGTTGAATGTTTTTGCACAGTCAATAAACCAGAGGTAAATATATTTCTGGTATTCTCTGTTTAGAGCCAAGGTGCAGCTGACATTAGTATGCAGCAATGATATGCCTTCTTCCACATTCTCTTCTGAATTCAGCCTAAACTTCTGACAGTTTCCTCTCAATGAAACCACTGTTGGATGCTCGTAAGTAAAATTTAACTTGTATCAGTATCAATGATATTGTTCTTTAGTTTAAGAATTCTGTTGGATCCCTTTCCTGTAGAATGGGCACAAACGAGTTGCCCTTAATTTCTTCATCACTAGCTTTTGTGGTTGGTGCATGAATTTGAATAATAGTTCCATTGGTTGGATTTCTTTGAAGGCAGAAGGATATAATCCTGTCATCGACAATATCATTGTACTACATGAGGCTTTCAGCAAGTTCCTTTCTGACATAGAATGCTAAGCCATTCTCTTGACTATAGTATTCAATTTGATTGAGCTACTCCTGGTATAGGAAATCATGTGGTTTTCCAAGTTAGAATGCCTATTCCAGTCCATTTCAGTTCACAAATGCTTATCACTTCAATCTTTACACGTTCCATTTCCTGTTTGACCCCTTCCAATTTTCCTGACATCACACTCTGCACATTCCAAGTTCCAATCATCAGAAGATTCTTGCTTTTCCTACTTTTAGCCATACTCTTTCAGTAAATGAAGATCCCCAAGGCTGCAATCCCACAGGCTTTCCCTGACTCGCATCACCACGGCTGACTCCTCTCCAAGAAATCAGCTCTGCTACTGCCACATTTTGTGCACTCTCGGACCTGAGGGACTCCTTCTCTGGCAGTTTCTGCAAAGCTGTTCTGCTTCCTTTGTTCAGCCTTTCAGTATCTGACAATGCTTTGGAGTGATGCATAAGGTTTTCTGTGGCTACTCCTCCAAAGTGGGGAGCCGAATTCATTTTCTGCTCTTTGCCTGGGAGCTCTGCTGAAACTTGTTCACTTTGGGTGACCTTGCTGGCATTTGAACTACCAATGACATAGCTTCTGGCATCACAGCAGTAAGCATCCACCACAATACGAAAAGCTGCCAGACAAGGGGTGCCTCTTACCCATCACCTTCTGCAAACTGAGTGCTCAGAATTTAAGCTCCAAGAAAGTCTCTTTTACTAATATGTATTCTATTGTTATTTATCCTTTGACTTTGACTGGTGTGTTTCTTCTGTGAGGTTGGAGCTGGTGCCTTACTTAGATAAGTGTTTTCAGATTTTGTTGTCATTTTAGCATAATCTTATCAAGGTTCAACCATGTGAGGGCATGTGGTAGAAATTAACTTCTTTTTAAAAAATCCTTTTATTTATTTTTTGGCTTCTCTGTCCTCTGCTGGTGGGAGTAGGAGGTCCAGCCTTGCTCCTGCAGAGCTGCTGCTGGATTTGAACCTCCATCCTAGTGGAAAATTATTCTTATTGGGGGCTCTTAGAGCTCTTATCATAATCAATACATACATCCATTGTGTCAAACACATTTGTACATTTGTTGCCATCACCATTTTCAGAACATTTTCTTTCTACTTGAACCCTTGGTATCGCTCCTCATTTTACCCCCCTCCGTATGCCACCCTTCCTCCTTCAGGAATCCTTGATAATTAAAAAATTATTATTTTTTCATGTCTTACACTGACCATACCTTTCCTCATCCACTATTCTGTTGTTTGTCCTCCTGGTGGGGGGGGGAGGGTATAGGGTGGTGCTTTATGTCCATCATTATGATCAGTTTCCCCTTCCCCCACCTTCTCCTTACTGTCCTGGTATTGTGTGTTTCACTGGCACTTCACTGCATCTAACTGGCTCATCTATTCCTTGTGACCCTTCTAGGAGGGTATGTTCAATAGTCTACAGATGGACTTCGGGTCTCTTTTCCAACCTCACCCTCATTCACCTCAATATGATTTTTTGTTCTGAGTTTTTCATGCCTGATACCTGATTCCATATATGCCTCATGATCACACAGGCTGACATGCTTCTTCATTATGAGTTTTGTTGCTTCTCAGCTAGATGGCCACTTGTTTATCTTCAAGAGTTTAAGACTCCAGGTGCTATATCTGCTGAGAGTCAGGCACCATCAGCTTTCTTTATGACATTTGCTTATGCACTTGCTTTGTCTTCAGGATCCTGTTGGGAAGGTGAACATCACAGAATGCTGTGCTATTAGAAAAGAGTGTTCTTGCATTGAGGGAGTACTTGAATAGAGACCCAATATCCCTCTTCTATCTTAATATTTAACATATAAATATATGTACATAGATTCATTTCCCTGGGTGCTTGTTTTAAGACAAGTCTGTTTCAGGCAGGGTTCTCTTAGAGAAATAAAAATCAGGACACCAGTAATTCTTTTTACATATTTATATATAGAGAAAGGTATATAAGATAAGAAAGAAACAGTTAACTATCTATGAAGTAGTACAGATTGCTCAGTGCAACTCACTTGCATGAGGTAGCTAGAAGACTGGCAGCCCTTCAAGTCTTGAGGGCCACTGAGTAGTCCTCTGTAGAGCAATTCAGGCTTTCTGGTCACAGGCAGCAAACAGCAGAGCAGGTCACCAACAGTCAGCCATATGACAGAGTCCAACAGTCCCCAGTTCAAGAGGTGTATATCCCAGGAGTAAGGCTTGAAGGAACCTCAACTCACAGCAACACCGTCCACAATTAGGTGTCACACGGGTAGTGTTGCTTGGAGGCCAAGGCACAGGACGAAAAAGGCAGCTCTCTGGTCCGAAGATCTGGAAGCAAGAGAGAGGGCGGGACTCACTGAGCCCTTCCTATCTCTGCCCTTCAATTCATCCCGTGTATTCATTGGCCACGCCGTCACAACAGACCCACCAATCTTCTGTGGCCATGTTGGCATAACAAACCTACCCATCACAAAGCCTTTATGACATAAGACTATATTCCTTCTGATTGACGGACATCATTTGATTTCTTCACCATATTTTATGATAACAAGCATATCTTCAGTGATTACTTCATAAGTTTAAATACGGAATAGGGGATCACGGCCATTTTCAATTGGACAATCAAGTGATTTACTATGGCAGGAATGAGAAATTGAAGAGTAATAGAGTTTTGTTCATCATCCAAAAGAACAATTCAACATCTTTTCTGAAGGACACTCCTGTAAGTGTATCCATTCAATTATAAGGAAGACCAGTTAATAAGACTATTATTCAAATTAATTCACCCACCATCAGTGCCAAAGGTAAGGAAGGACATTAAAGATTTAAAATTTTATTCAATCTGAAGTTTATCAAATAGGCAATTAATATTTATTGCTAATTACAGGTAATGGGAATGTTAAAGCTTAAAAGAAGAAGGAAAGTTTAGTTATTGGAAACTATAGCCTTTGTGACACAAAATGATACTGGAATTCACAAAGTAGAATTTCTCAAGACTAAAAATGTAATGAAAACACCTATTTTCAACAACATGAACAGTGATTATATTTATGGACTTTCTCAGATGGAATACAAAAGCATTAAGAATTAAATCAACTACATCTGTGCAAAAAACGACAGAGAAGCTCAATATCAAGGATGGACCAGCTACCCAACAGTCCATTATTTGGTCATGTGAAAGTCCAATTTGAAGTTGAAAATTAGTGGACATCTAGAAAATTAATTCAAGCTCATGAGACCCAAAATACATCCAACCAGAATGTATTTTAGAGACCATCACAAGAATAGAACTGATGTACCGAACACTAGTGACTTAGGACCACAGGAGTTGTGAAATGACATATGGGGCACCATGCGCCTGATTGCAGGGATATTGGGAGCTAATAATAATGGATATAAAGTTGAAAAAAATATTCTAAACTTCATCCTGGTGATGATTACACATTTAAACCATTGAATTGTATGGTGCATGAATTGTATGTTAATAAGACTGATAAAAATAATCATTTAAACTCTGAAAATTACACATGGGCCAAAAAATGCAAGTCGAAAAAATATGATGAAGAAGAGGGAATGAAGAGGAGATTTCAAGTGCAGCTAGAACAGACAGGGTGACATTTTATTATAAAATGTAAAAGTGAGCCCTGGTGGTGTAGAGATTGTGAATTTGACTGTTCAAAAACACTGGCTATTACAAGGGAGAAAGACCAGGCTTCTACCCTGATGACCAGTATAGAAAATCTCAAAGACTCCCAGGGACAGCTTTACCCTGTGCTACAGAATAACTGTGAGTCTGCATTGACACAAAGGCAGTGAGCATAATCAAGCAGCAAAGACCAAGAGTTAAAAAAACTAGGGCTTTCTCAAACTGAAACAACTAAAGGAAAACATTCAAGCCTTGAGGCGCCACATGGGCAAAATGTTGAATGATGCAGGAAGCAGTCATTATTCCATCAAGAGAAAATGGAATGGATACATAGAGTCATTGTATCAAAATGGACTGGCTGAGGTCTGGATATTTTAGGAGGTAGTATTGGAACAAGATCAGATAATAACCAGGAAGTACAAATGGCACTGAGGGCATTTGTGAAAATCCCACTCCAGGAATTTACAAATGTCTATTAAAATGTTTCAAAAATCAATAGTGCCAGAGGCACTTAGTACCTGAGCGAGTGAATCTGGAAGACCTGACCAAATGACTGGAAGAGATTCATATTTACGTCCATTCTGAAGAAAGGTGATCCAACAGAAAGTAGAAATTATTGAATGATATCACTAATATCACACAAGTAAACTTTGGTGAAGAAAACTTAAAAATGCATGTATGGTACATACATGATATAAGCTGCCAGAAATTAGGTCAAAATCAGAAAAGACCAGGGGATATCATTGCTGATGACTGAAAACAGAGGAGAATATCAGAAAGATGTTTCCTCTATTTTCTTGACTAAGTGAAGACATTGGTCTGTGTAGATCAGAACAAATTATAGATAATATTTTGAAAATGGAAATTCCAGAAAACTGAATTAGGCAGGACCACAAGGCAGATATGCAACTAGAACAAAGAAATCTTCCATAGTTTCAAAATTTGGAAATGTGTGTCTCAGGATTGAGTCCTTTCACTATACCAATTCAAGCTGTATTCTGAGCAAAACATTCAAGAATTGGACTCTGTTGAACATATCAGTTGAATAGGAAGAAGGAATATTAACAACCTGTGACATACAGATGACACAATCTTGCTTGCAGAAGGAAAGAGGATTTAATGAAATGATTTTCAAAGACTATGGTATAGATTCTGAATCAATATAAAGAAACAAATATATCTACAATTGTGACAATGAGCAGTCTCATGAAAAATGTCGCAAAGATCCTGTCAAAGACTTAATTTTACTTGGTCCACAAGCAGTCAGGGATTAAAGTCATATTTCCTTGGACATGTGATGCAAAGGAGACATGTGTGAAAGGAGAGAGTGGAGTCCAATGACGTCCCACTCATCTGTCAGATACTCCACTCTAGAAGGAGGAAGACCCTTCTCTGTTACACATGTGCATTACTTCTAAACATGACTTTTTCCTTTTGCAGGGTAAATATTTAAGGAAGCTCATCAATTTTGTTTCCCTCTATAGTTAACTTTCTCTGTAAAACATACTAACAGTAGGTGTATTTTACTTTCAAAATTAGTGCACTAGTGACTGCTACACATTATAATACAGAGCTGTCATATTATTAGTACATTTATTTGTACTGTTGTTATGTGTCACTGAATTGGTTCGGACTCATAGTGACCAGTACAACAGACTGAAACACTCTCTGGTCTGGCATTATCCTCACAATTGGTCATAGGTGAGACTAAAACAACTGTAAAACTGTTGGCCATGACTACCCCATCCACTACCACTGAGTTGACATTAAATGTAGGTCATTGCTCAGATTTGGGTAACAAATGCCTCAGCACTTTATGTGCCGAGAAATGATGCTAGCCACACTTGTGTTCAACATGGAGCCTTAGCTCCGAATCACGAGTTTATATATCATATTGTCAACTGGACTTCAAGTTTCAGCTCCAGCTCTTGGCTTTCTTCCAGTGCCATGAGTCAGAGGGTTGAGGCGGCATTGTCTCAGCTGGCAGATGTAAGAAGTGCAAATTCTTGACAAGTCCCCAATCAGATAGAGAGCAATCTAACCAGAAAAGCCAGGTCACAGAATATTGCAGTTATTCCGGTGCCAGTTTTTTAAAATTATAATTAACAAGTAAAAATCATTGGATGTTTGGAAATGCATTTTTGGCACAAATTAAAAAAAATACTTTCTTTATTAAGAAATACATGCCATGTAGTTGCAACTACCACTTCTCTGTCAGTTTGTCCTACTGGGGTGATTTATGTTGCTGGGCTGCTAGGAGTTATGTCACCCACATTTCAAATAACAACAGGGTCACCCAAGGTGAACAGGTTTCAGAATAGCTTTTAAAGTAAGATCAGATGAAGAAGAAGGAGGAGGAGGAGGAGGAGGGGGGAGAAGAAGAAGAAGAAGAAGAAGAAGAAGAAGAAGAAGAAGAAATAAGCTGTCTGAGTCTGAGGAATTAGTCACCAAGCACCTAGTGAATAGCAGGGAAATATTTCAGACACTGAAAACCTCTTAAGTGGTAGTGACATACTGTCAGAGATAGTGCTGGAAGAGGAGTCACTCAGACCAGAAGGCACTCAAAATATCACTGAGGAAGAGCTGCCTTCTTAGAGTAGACTTGATTGCAATGCTGTTGAGGAAGTGAAGTTTTGTAGTCCTTCATTTGCTGATGCTACATGATGAAAACTGAGAAGGAAGAGTTGCAAACATGCAAAAAATTGGAACTTACATGAATTTAGGTAAGTTAGAAGTGGTCAAAAACAAAATGAAATGCATAAAGACCAATGACGTAAATTTTAGTGAAGTCAAATGGATTGAAGCGCACCATTTTGAATCAGACAACCATATGGTCTATTATACTAACAAATTTAGGAGCAATGGTGTCACCTTCATTGTCAAAATGGGCATTCCAAGATTTATCTGGAAGTACATATCTGTCTGTGATAGGATAAACAAATCCAGTCATTACAACTGTGGTAGTTATAGAACCTGGTGTCAACTTGAGACTATTAAGAGTGAAGGTGTGGAGTTTAGTCTGTTAATCACTTTTCAGCTTGATGACCTCATTTCAAGGAGGCAGAGACAAAATAGCTCATTCTCCCTGCAAGACATTATTGTTGACAGGTCACATAGAGACACACTGATGGAGCTAGAGCCCTGGAGCTTGAGGAGCCTGGTGGAGACCCAAGCCAATACTGAGATTCTTCGACCACCATTGGATGCACAAGACTTTCCAACCACTGGCCTGTGATTTTGCTGGATTTGGAATTGTTGCATGGCTGTGTGAGTCTAAACAGGAATTTATGAACTAGGATTGGGCATATGGGTTAATATTGGATTTATGGACTTGATCTGGACTGGACTGGGATGTTTCCCAATATACAATTGCTCTTTCATATAAAGCTCTTATACACATATGAGTGCCCATGAATTTGTTTCTCTAGTCAAGCCTGGACTGACACAACTATTATTCACATTACATACCAATCACCAAAGCTAGTGAGGAAAAATTCTATCAACATCTTCAGTCTGAAATTGACCAAACATATAATCAAGATGCATTGATAATTATTGATGAGCAGAATGCTGTGGCTGAGGACATTAACAAGGAGGTAGAAACAGTAGTTGGAAAATCTGGCCTCAGTGGTAGAAATAAGACATGATAGAATTTTACAAGATGAATGACTTTTCAACAACACGAAAAGATTTATGCAGATGAAACACACAGAAGCCAAATTAACCAAATCTGTAGGAAGAGAATATAGCCCAGTCATCTATTTTGTTTTCTGTTATACTTCCTTTCTTGTATTTGATAGTGTATCTAGCCCTGCAATAGGGCCCTTACACTTGTCCTGATTTTCTCACTGATGGTCTTGCAGCTCTGGAATTTACTTTAGGTCTTGGATCTGAGTTTGGTCTTGGTCTGAGTTTGTTTTGACGGCAGTGATTGAGATGGGTTCTTTTCATCTTCCTGCAAATGTAGTTCCAATTTTGCCAGCATCATTGGTTGAAGAGACTATATTTTCTCCATTGAAAAAGATCCTTTGTCTGTAGGTGGATGAGCTTATTTCTAACTTCTGTATTCTGTCCCATTGTTCTATCTCTCATTATACCACTACCAGGATGTTTTAACTACTTTGGTTGTGTAATCATTTTTGAGGTCTAGAAGTGGAAGTCTTCCTTCTTTGTGTTTTTTAAGAAGTTCTCTGTTTACTCTGGGTCTCTGTCCAATCCATATAAAGCTAGTAGTTAGTTTTCAATTTTCTTTAAACAACGAAGTTGGGATCTGAATCAGTATTGCATTGCATTTATAGGTTACTTTGGTTAATATTGAAATATTCACAATAATAGACCTTCCAATCCATGAATATGGAATATTTTGGTCAGCTACCATTTTAAGGCTTTCAATCTATTCACTCCTTTGGTCTTTACCACCATCCATAATGTGGGTGCTATGATTATGTCCATTTTACAGATGAGGCACAGAAGAAGTAAATGGCTTTCTGCATTCATACAACTAGTAAAGAGGAATATGAATTAACCAGTCTTTAGCACGCGTTCTTCAGGACATCTTTTAGTGGACTAATGAAAAGTATAGATTATAGCACTGGTCTTAAGATAAACCCTGTAGCAGGGACTGTAAAATGCCTTCCAAATAGTTTTGAAGTCTCTCTCATTCTCTTTGGGGATTGGCTTCAAAGTCCAAAGAAGAGATGCCACTTCTCAGTCATTCTTGCTGCTAGAGGAGAGCAACAAGTCAGCAGAAGTCAGAACCAACTCCACGGCACCCAACCACAGAAAACTGCGAAGACTGTATGAAACTGAGAGATCTGAGAATGTTATCATGACCAGTTTGAATCCCCCTTGTATACACACACACATATGTATAAAACATATATGTAAGGACATGTATTGAATTTTTTTACAGTTTCAAGAATTTTAATAGATACAATACAATAAGAAAATATAAAAAAAACATAAAAATATGAGGCAGCCTAGTGTAAGAATGCAAAATGTCTTACATCAGAATATTTAATACTTTAATATATTCAATAGCTTAAATTTTAGTACAAGAGCTGAAATAATTGCTCTAAGATTGTCAGTAGCCAGATTGGAAAAGATAAATAGTTGGGATCCAGAATGTGCATGAGATACATTTTTAAGAAGGCAGATGTTTACAAGCTATATAAGTTTCCATCATTCTGAAAGAAATAGATCCCCACAGTCTTCATAAATAGGGCACTGCTTGGTGGAATACTGTACGTTCTCAACTGTATTGGGGACTGATAGTCAGTTAGTGTGCACCAATGTGTCAGGTATTAAAATCTTAAGATATTCTTCATGGGTAAACAGTCACTGGCCTGACGCCTTTTGTTCAGCCTTTTCTGTTGTGGCTGTTCTTTAGTTCAGTATCACCATACAATGCGCCAAGCTGAAATCTGGTGTAGCATACATGCTACACGTCCCGCTACAGCACTCACGAGGGTGTTCCTTTCATTTACTCAGTGCCTGTGCTTGACTGAATGAAGCCCTGTTGGTGTCCTGGTGAGGTGTTCAGCTACTAACTACAAGGTAAGCAGTTCAAAACCACCAGCCTCTCAAGCCCCGGTGGCGCAGTGGTTGTGCGCGGGGCTGAGGCCCACTGGGATGGAGGTTCAATTCCAGCAGTGGGGCTGGGCCTCCTACTCCCACCACCAGAGAGCAGTGCTGGGCCCCCCCCCCCCCAAAAAAAAACCACCAGCCTCTCCATGGGAGAAAAGTGAGGCCTTCTATATATGCAATGAGTTACGTCTCAGAAATCCACAGGGGCAGCTTTATTTTGTTCTATAAGGTCAGTATGAGTTAGAACTGACTTGATGCCAGAGAGTTTGATTTCTAGCTTGGGTATCATCCTGCAGTGAAAGTGGTAGGTCAAGTTCTCATTTAGAGAACTTGAATTGGATTCCTGACCTCACTTGCAGCCATTCCTGTCTGCCAATGGAGGCTAAAGCAGAAAGAAAGCCTGGTGCTCAATATCTGAATGAGCAGTCAAGGAAAATTCCATGAATCCTAAGAGTCTGACCTATGCAATGAATGCAGGACCAACTTGATAGCAGTTAACATGAGAATCTATCTCCGGAGGACTAAAGATTAATTAAAAGCATGTAAATCTTAACATGTCAAAAGAAAATAAAATAAAAGATGAATAAGTAAGAGCATATATTACTGAATTTTATATACTTCCCCTAATAATTTCTTAGTGGAAACTGAAGGTATGAAAGCAGATTTAGAAAGACAGAAAGGTTTATATTTCTAGATGACCAGATTGAAGCTTCCAATACAATTAAAATTTGAAGGTAATTGGTGATAGTGGTGATGATGCCAGGTACCCTTGAGTCTGGTCCAACTTATACTGAAACCGCACAGTCAAAATGAAATGCTGTATAGTTCAGTACCATCCTCACAATTGCTATGTTCCAGCTCAGTTTCAGGCTCTGTGTCAACGTATCTTGTGGAGTCTTTCTCTTTTTCACTGACCCCAGACCATGTTGGCACAGTGAGATAAGTGTGAGGCTGCTAAATGCAAGATCTATGGTTTCAACCCACCAGTCACTTCACAGGAGAAAAACAAGGCTGTCAATTGCTGAAAAATTTAGTCTCAGATTGTACAAGGTGGTTGTGAGTCAGAATCAACTTGAAGGCATTGGTTTTGGGTTGGCTTTTAGTCTAATTTACCAAGCATGAAGTCCTTAAGGAGGGGCTGATCCCTTCACCCAAAGTCTGTGAGATGAATGAAGTCTTGCCATGCTTCCTTCAAAGGAGCATGCACGCTTTTATTGAAATATGATTCGCTTTTCACACACTTCAAGGGTAGGGTTATGTCATAGAGAGTTGAGTACTCATCACCACCATCAGCTGCAGGACACTCTCCTCCTTCCTGTCCCCACTCCTTCCAGCTCCCCATTTCTAAGAAGCCATCGATCCATTTACGATCATTATAGACTCTCTCATCCTAGATGTTCTATACTGGAAACATACCAAAAGGAAAAAAAATAGCAAAACATAAACAAATGAAATAACAACAATAAAGAAGCTAGTGGGAGAAAAACACTCAAAAAAGAACCTGGAAATATAAAAATCCAGAACACATTTAAAATAATTCAAAGGAGAAATCAAATGATAAGGGGTCAGATTTTAACTTAACTTGTTCTGCAACCATCCACATTCTAGTGCAGCTTGCATGCTAGCATGATGAGAACTTCCTGGTCTGTGACCAGAGAGGATTCACTGGAGGTTCAATTCATGTGTACTTTTCTAAAATTAAACATCTTTAAACTATGTAAAAAGGACTGTCAAATGATAAAGTATTCCTCTCTAATCCAACAACATCAGCCATAATCAAGTTTACAGTGCATCTCTCTGATAGCAAGGTTGTTTATCTCACTTGACTGTCATCAGAAGGGATTAACCAGAGACTTAATCCATGTAGAGACACAGGAAATGAATTTTGCATTCTCACTGACAGCTATAGCCTTTTGCACACCAGATGTTCATAATTTAATCTCTGAAATAATATTCTCCATGGGATTCAGGTTTATTATTTATAATAGTTGGATCACACAGACTGGCATGCTTCCTTGTGGATGTAAGTGAAGCCCCACTTAGATGGAAGTTTGTTTGAAGGAAAAGAGGCTTTAAGACCCACAGAGTCTATTTTTTCTCATAGCCCTCTGCTTTCTTCACATCCCTTGCATTAGTATCCACATCTTTAGTGACCTCTGCATGAAGGTGAGCATCCAGCAGGGCCAGGTCATAGCAGCTGCTCATTCTTAGAATGGGGCTAGAATTAAGTGTAGGTCTCCTGTCCATTCACATATCTATGGTTTACATAGGCCTATGGGCCACTTTAGAGGCCTCATTATTATTATATGATAAAGAACATTCTCAATCATCTCCCTGGGACATAAAGAAATCTTACTGATAGTGTCATTAATTTGTCCATTTACCAATTCAACACATTCCTGAGGATAGGAGACTAGCCAAGATATAGCCCTGCTCTGAACCAAATCACATGCTTTGTCAATTTGTAGGGATTCAACCCTTAAGTGACTGGGCACTATTTACACTAACAAAGGGGTGGGTGATAGGGCAAATTTCCTAATAGCAATCATTCACAGAGGAAGAACCATGCCTATCATATTAGTACATGTCATAGTAAAGCAATGAGGACATCAAAATAGTAATTATAAAGTGGTCTTGGGTCACCTTTTCATTGGGTACCCTCAAAGTCAGAGATCTGAACCAAACCCCAATGACCATCAATTCCATAACTTTTAGTTAGTAGCTATTTGCTTCTTTTCACATTTGTAAGTTTCACCTGAGTCTAAGAACTATGGCTTTCACACATTTTTCCGCACCTTTATGAACAAGGATGTTATACACCTTTAAGAACAGAGTCAAAATTTACAGTAGTTTATAGCACAAGGCCTGGGACACCAAAGACTGAATAGAAATTACTTTTTAAAATGTCTAATTGGGAATATAGTACATTGCTTTTTCTCCTCTTACATTCCATATAAGTATTGCTATGCATTTTGTTTGTTTTTTTCCCCAGATAGGTCACTCCTCCCTATTGACATACCAACAGAAATATAAACATCCTCTCTGAAATGTCTCTGCTCCTCTTCCCCTGTCTGGACTTGACTTTCAAGTAAGTTTTGATTATAATTCTTGTAGGAGTGTGTGTTGATTTTGGGTGACCTTACCACAATTTTTCCTGGCAGCAAATGAATGGTCTTCTTTTCCCCACAAAAGAGCATTCTTGCTATACTTCTTCCTACTCAGATCTGTTTGTTCTTCTGGCAGTCCACAATATTCTTATGATTATCCACCAGTGTAGTTCAAAAGCATACATTTTTCTCCATTTTTAATTTTTGCCCAGGTTTCACATGCATATAAGATGATGGCAAGTACCATGGCTTGGGTCAAGAATATCTTCATCCTCCAAGAAGCATCTTTGTCCTTTAACATTTTAAAGATATCTTTTGCAGAACTGCCTAATGTAATATATGATTTGAATTTTTGACTATTGTTTCCATTGATTACCGTTCCATGTCAGATGGAATCCTATATCAAGATTGCTCTCAGATGGAACAAACTGTAGGACAGTGGGTTTGGGGTTTTTTGACTAAGGGGTTGGTTCAATTGTTTCAAAATAAAGGCAAATTTACATCACTTAAAGGGTATGAACAAGATGATAAAATGGCTGCAATGAATCAATGTACCAAGTGTTAACCCCTTATTATGTAGCAATTATCAAATATGCATTCTGGCCAAAGTAGTGGACTATCCACTTGAGAAATATGCTCCATAGGTGTGCATCGTTGGTGTTTTTAGATGTCCGACTGTTTTTAGATGTCCTCAAGTCGGTTCCAGTTCATCATCACCTGATGTGAAGCAGAATTAACTCCTGGCCATCTTCGCTATTGTTTTTCTATCTGAGCCCATTGTTGCAGGCACTATGCCAATTGTTCTTGTTCAGGGTCTTTCTCTCACGTTTTCCCGCTACTTGACCAAGCATGATATTCTTCCCCAGGGACTGGTCTCTCCTGATAACATGTCCAATATATGTGAGACAAAGTCTCACCATCCTAATAAATCTAGGTACATATACTTACAGGTGTGGTATTTAGGTAGGAGATGGACCTTGGGCCTCCATTCAGGTACTCCCTCAATACAAGAAGACTTTGTTCTATTAAACTGGTATTCCACAATGTTCACCGGCCTGATATGATCACTGAAGTCAAATGGGTACATAAGCAAATATGCTGAAGAAAGCTAATGGCATCCTACTATCAAAAGATATAGCATCTGGGGTCTTAAAAGCTGGAAGATAAATGGCCGTCTAGCTGAGAAGTATTCAAGCCCACACGGAAGAAGGACATCAGCCAGTGTGGTAATGAGATGTTGAAAGGATGAAGTCTCAGGCATCAAACAGGAAAAAAATCATATCACTGTGTGCTCACCTTCCTGAGATGATCACTGAGGACATGTGGGGGCATGAGCAAGAGTGGTGACGAAAGCTGACGGTTCCTGAATCTCAAAAGATATAGAATCTGGAGTCTTAAAGGCTTGAAGGTAAATAAGTGGTTATCTAGCTCACAAGCTACAAAGTCCACTACAGAAGAAGCAAACCAGCTTGTGCAGCCATGAGTTGTGGAAAGAATCAGGTATCAGGTGTCAAAGAACAAAAGTCATATCATTATGTGCCCACCCTCCCGACATGACAGCTGAAGACAAATGAGTGCAGAGGCAAACATGGTGGAGAAAGCTGATGGTGCCCAGCTACCAAATGTTAAAGCATCTGGAATTTTCAAGGCTTGAAGGTAAACAAACCAAAGGCCATGTCGTGCAGAATCAGCAAAGCCCACACGAAGAAGCACACCAACCTGTATGATTATGAGGGGTCAAAGGGAGCAGGTATCAAGCATCAAAGAATAAGAATCACATCACTATGAATGAGGGAAAGTGCAGACTGGGGACCCAGGGCCCATTTGTGGGCAATTGGACACCTTCTTGCAGAACAGCCATGGAGAGGAGACGGGCCAGTCAGGGTGCAGTGACGTAATGATGAGACATACAAATTTCCTTTAGTTCTTAAAGGGTTCCTCCCCCCAACAATCATGATCCCAATTCTACCTTACAAGTTCTGCTGGACTAGAAATGGTACACTGGTACAGTGGGAAACTGGAAATACAGGGAATCCTGGACAGATGAACCCCTCAGGACCAGTAGTGAGAGTAGACTTATCAGATGGGTGGAGGGAAGGTGGGGTAAAGAGGGTCTTGAGGATGGACAATGGAGGAGTGGGCAGGGAGAGATGTTGGGCAGAGTAAGATATGACAAAATAATAGCAATTTATAAAGTATTGAAGGTTGGTAGGGGAGAGGGGAGTAGGGAGGGAGGGTAAAAGATGAAAAGCTGATTTCAAGAGCTCAAGTGGAAAATCATATATTTGGAGAATGATGATGGCAGCAGGCACAGGAAGGTGCTTGGCACAGTATATGTAAGTATGGATTGCGATAAGCGATGTACTAATCCCCAATAAAATGATTTTTTAAAAAGTCTCACCATCCTCTCTTCTAAAGCACCTTCTCCCTTTACCTCTTCCAAGACAGATCTGTTTGTTCTTTTGGGAGTTCATGGTATTTTTCAATATTGCTCCCCAGTACTATAATTCAAATGCATCTATTCTTCTTTGGTCTTCCTTATTCAATGTCCAGCTTCCACGTCCATAGTGAGGTGATTGAAAGTACCATACTTTAGGTCAGACACACCTTAGTCCTCAAAGTAGCACCCTTGCTTTTCAACACTGTCAAGGGGTTTTATGCAACAGCTTGACCTTCTCAGGAATTTGATTAAACTTGTTTGAAGTACACAAATGGAAAACGATATTAAACTTAAGTTATGCTTCAGAAAAAGTAGTAGCAAATAGAAGTTTAGTGACCTGGCAGGAAAAGGACTTATGTGTGCCCTAGAATGGGATTGTTGACCTAATCAGGTTGATCTTAAGGTCTGCATGTCTACAGGAGAGGTGAAGCTCTAATGAAACAATGATTACACACTGCCTACTCACCCCAAACGCATGCCTTTCCAAGCCATCAGAAATCTGTGGCAGGCTGCCTGTAAAGACTGCAACCTTGGAAATCCTCTCTGACATTTCTACTGTGCCCCAGAGAAGAGATTTCATTTTCTCACTATCGTACATTTTATTATTATCCTAGATTTAAATTATTGTATTGGTGAAGAAAATGGAATATTACCATGGTCTGCTAGAACTATGAACATATTTGCCTTGAAAGAAAATGTACAACCAGAATGGAGAGATTTCATCTCACATACTTTAGACATGTTATCAGGAAGGACCAGACTCTGGAAACGTCCATCATAGTTGGTGAGTAGAAAGCTATGAAAAAGAGAAATCCCCTCAACAAGAGTATATGGCAGTATTGTAGCAATGCCCTCACATATAGCAACTTTGTGGGAACAGCAAAGGATGTTTGGGATTAATGGGAAATACCTAGCAATAATAATAACAGTTACATATCTGAGAACTGGGCTAGAAGATATCTCACACAGCAGCACTATCAATTGTTTATTGAACAATTGATATGGTTTATGTTTTCTTCACATGTACAGCATAAATAGCCTGTCATCTCACTTTTGACCACTAGCAGTTAAGCATCTTTATCATCAGAGGTACAGATGGCTTTTCACAGCATCGTTTGAACTGATGCACTGCTTGCCCTTCTCACTTAACTGGATGCATAGATTTGTTTCTCTTTCAAATGACTTCAGCTTGCTGGAAGTGAAGCAGCTTTTCTTGAGAGGCAGCCAGAGCTTTTGACAGATACATTTTAATGACTTAACATGGATCGGTCAAAGCAGCCTCATTGACTCAAAAATTTTCAATCTGTGTGAGATAATTGTCAGTTTCAACTGCCTACAACTTCTCCAGGTCAAGACAACATTCAACTTCCTCTCCTTGTAAGCTAACTCCTCTTGAGATCTGTAGCATGACTTCTGATTGCTGTGTAAGATGTCTAAACATGGCAATTTGTAAGTGATGGCAATGATTTCCTTTACTTTTAACTAATGCACCAGAAGTCTAATAGTTCCGTGTTCTGGTGGAGACAAACACCTTTCATTTCGAACATGCTGTATGTGAGTTAACATATAACAGAAAAGTAAAATAAGGAAAAATGTACCACTTCCCATTGTTTATTAACACCAAGCTTGATTACACACACACACACACACACACACACACACACACTTTCAAGACTTAGGTGACTTACCATTTACCATGAGTGACTAGTACATTTCTTATCCCAAACAAATAGGTGGTGAGTTGGGATGATGAAGCTAAATTCCTTGAGCAGATTTGGCAAAACTGCACCAAATTGGTGTGCTTACCCTCACAGGAAAAAAAAAACTATTACATTGCACATATATGAGAATAATGAAAACAGAATTAGTGTGTATTTTAAATATGCTTTTATTTACATTACATATAATGTAAATTTCTAAATAAAGGCAAAACTCTTCAGGGGAAAAAAACAAGTAAAATTAATTCCAGAGAATCTTTATCAGAAAGCCTTAGGAGAAAGACTTGTTCTGTTTCAACAGAAGCAGAAAAGAGACACATTGTCTTGAAAAAGACCACTCTATCTGTCAAAACTTACTGCTTTTTATATTATAAAATAATAATATGCTTCTCCTTTTATACCCCCACCTTGTCAGCTGTGAAGACCCTGAACCCCAAGGCCAAAGTGATGCAAGCCCAGGCGGCCTTGGCGGTCAGCATCAGCATGGCCAGAAGAGTGCAGGACGTGCTGAGGACCAACCTGGGCCCCAAGGGCACCATGAAGATGCTCGTTTCCAGTTCTGAAGGCATCACGTTGACCAAAGATGGTAATGTGCTGCTTCATGAAATGCAAATTCAACACCCAACATTCTCCTTGATGGTAAAAGTCACCATAACCCAGGATGACATAACTGGAGATGGCACCACTTCCAACATCCTGATCATTGGGGAACTGCTGAATCAGGCAGATCCATATACTTCTGAAGGCCAGCATAATAGCCAAAGGCTTTGAAGCAGCAAAGGAAAAAGCCCTTCAATAGCTGGAACAGATCAAAGTCAACAAAGAGATGGACCGAGACACTGATCGATATGGCCAAGACCTTGCCACACACGACTTTCCATGAGGAGCTTGCTGACATCCTCACAGAGGCTTTAGTGGACTCGATTCTGGCCGTTAAAAAGCAAGATGAGCCCATTGACCTTTTCATGGTTGAGATCATGGAGATGAGGCATAAATCAGAGACTGATACGAGCTTAATCAAAGGACTAGTTTGGGACCATGGAGCCCGACATCCTGACATGAAGAAAAGAGTTGAGGATGTGTACATTCTCACCTGCAATGTGTCCTTAGAATAGGAGAAAACAGAAGTGAACTCCAACTTCATCTACAAGAGTGCAGAGGAGAGAGAGAAATGGGTAAGAGCTGAGAGGAAGTTCATTGAAAACTGAGTGAAGACAGTAATAGAGCTGAAAAAGAAAGTCTGTGGTGATTCCAGTAAAGGGTTTGCCATCATTAGCCAAAAGGGAATTGACCCCTTTTCGAAGGTATTGTGGCCCTGCAAAGAGTCAAGTGGAGAAATATGGAGAGATTGATGCTTGCCTGTGGTGGGGTGGCTCTAAATTCATTGAACAATCTGAATCCAGACTGTCTGGGACATGTGGGGCTCATTTATGAGTACATGTTGGGAGAAGAGAAGTTCACCTCCATCGAGAATGGCAATAACCCATGCTCAGTCAAGCTGCTGATCAAAGGTCAAACAAGAACATCCTCACTCAGATCAAAGATGCCATTTGAGATAGTTTGAGGGCTGTTAAAATGCCATTGATGATGGCAGCATGGTTCCTGTGGCTGGTTCCATGGAAGTGACCATGGCAAAGGTTCTGATGAAGTCTAAGCCCAGCATCAAGGGCAGGGCCCAGTTTGGAGTACAAGCCTTTGCTGACATGTTGCTCATTATACCCAAGGTTCTTGCTCAGAACTCTGGTTTTGACCTTCAGAATACCCTAGTAAAAGTTCAGACTGAGCATTCAGAATCTGGTCAGCTTGTGGGTGTGTACTTGAACATAGGTGAGCGGATGGTCAGCTTGTGGGTGTGCTTGAACATAGGTGAGCTGATGGTCAGCTTGTGGGTATACTTGAACATAGGTGATCTGATGGTGGCTACTGAAGCAGATGTGTTAGATAGCTATTGCATGAGGAAACAACTTCTACATTTCTTCACAGTGATAGCTATCAACATTCTCCTTGTGGACGAGACCATGAGAGCCTGAGGCTGATTTGAAAGTAGCCTCCCTCATATGATAAGGATCCTGGAAGATCCTACAGAGTGATCCTAAGGACATAGCGATAGAATTTTTGTCCAAGCTGAAAATGATTCTCAAAGGGATTTTCTGTTCCTATGTCGCAGCAGGAGATCACACTCACTTAAATTCTGGAAGTTCATAAATCATAATTATAGTATTTTTTAAATGGCACTGAAGTATGTACACATAGAGCAAATTCTTCTGCCCATGGAAAGAAGAGATGGTTTTCCTTTAGCCTACAGGACACTTAGACCATGCATATGTTAACTCTCTTGTTAATAAATACATCTTCCGGGCTGAGCCCCGGTGGCGTAGTGGTTGTGCTCGGGACTGCGGGCCACTGGGACGGAGGTTCAATTCCAGCAGTGGGGCTGGGCCTCCTACTCTCACCACCGGAGAGCTGTGATGCCCCCCCCCAAAAAAAATATGTCTTCCAAAAAAGTAATAATGCTCACTGTCATAAATCGCAATGAGACAGAATAAGAAGTGATACATCTTCATCCCTTACCTAGCAGCCCTTCACTTGCTCTTCACTCCCCTTCCCAAAAGGCATATTCCCTATGTAACATTTCCCAAGATTCTGTGATATGTGAATAATTCCAGTGTGTATGCATATGGGTTCCCACACACATTTAATAGAATGTGTTATGGTTGGTGTGCAAACAAATCGCAGAAAGTCACTTCATTTCCATCAGCGCTTCATGATATCTCATGATGGTATTCAACCATGCTTTCATGAGGTTATTTTTGTGCCTCATGAGTTTCCATCCTGCTGGTTCCTCCCCAGTGGGTGTGGTGGAGAGCTGCTCACGGACTTGTTGAGCTGTGACCCTTTGGAAGCAGACTGAGAGACCTTTCTTCTGAGGCTCCAATTTTGACCAGTAGTTGAGCCCTTGACTCTTTGTGCCATCCAGTGACTGGAGGATACCAGTCAAGTTTTTTTATTTTGAAGAACTTGTGCTATTATAAACATTTTGATTTAGACCCCTGTGTACAATGATCAATTAAAATTAGAAATAAAATAATCCTTAGTACCTGATATCACATACCTCGGAGATGTTATCAGGAGGCATGAGTCCCTGGAGAAGGACATCATGTTTGGTGAAATGGGGGGACAGTGAAGCAAAGGGAGAACTTTAGCAAGATGAAATCACACAGCAGATTTGACAATGACTCATGCTCAACTATGATCGTGAGGGTGATACAGGACTGAGAAGTATCCACTGTGTTGTATCAAAGGTCATTAAAACTTGAGAGAACCTAACAGCAATGTGACCTTAAGACAAATTCCCAGGTTGTGTCTGTCACAGGAGGATGGATTTTGCTGTGATCACAAACATCCCCCATCCCTTGGTCTGACCCAACATGCTTATTTCTTCTTTTCTTCCAATTGACTCTAGCTCCAAGTGACTTTCCTGGATAACTTCCTTCCACTGGTGCAGGCAGTATACCAGCCTGTTTCAGTTTTTATGGCCCCTCATTATAACTGGAATTCCCATGATTACCTTGGCAGCACTAAGCATTAGCAATGAGGTGCTGCCCTCCAGGAAGTGACTATTGCTCACATTCCTTTGACGTGTTAGGCCAAAAGAATGTGAAGAACAGTGTCACTTCTGGGCAGCAGCATCTAGTCGCTACCATTAAGAGGGCAGAGAAGTCCAACTCCATCGAAGTAGAAAAATATTTATACATGCACACACACACTGACAGTAGTGATGGCTATTACCCATTCTAGATACTAAACATTACTTTATTTTAAATTTTAGTTTACCACTGTGCAAACGCTTATGCAAAGAAAAGAGCAATAACAAAATGGTATTATCTGAAAACAAATTCATTGCAAGCAAAAATATCCACTGTAAGCTCAGAAAACATTGAACATTCTTGCCAAATATGTCTGCCATCATCCCCTCCCAAGAAGAAATGAACCTAATGGGAAAAAATGGCTGGAAAAGGGACAACACATTATATGAGCATTTATCACCCAGCTTCCAAAGAGTTTACAGTTCCCACGCAGCAGATAGCAAAACAGCTTTTGCCCTTTAGCAAGCTTCCCCTTGAAGGAAAAGATTAGCCTCTTATACATCATTTCAAGACTCTTTATAGATCAGTGGCTACTTCTTAAAAATAAAAAGGAAGAGAATATATTAGTGTAGAGAAAAATGTGAGGAGAATGGTAGGATATTATTTAAAACAGAGGAGCAGAGGTTGATTTTAACATTTTATCTAAACCGCTTCTCTGCCTTTTCTTTAGTCAGACATATTAATCCATTTTTTTAGTTAAAATTTGTCAACTTTATAACTTGAAATTAGGGTCATTGGACAGCTGTAAAAAAGTGTGAAAAAATTTACCTGGAAGGGTTATAAATTGCAATCTGACACTTCCGCTTTGAGAAACTCCACCTAGAGTAGGTGTGTTAGGCTGGCGAACTAGAGAAAGAAATCCAGTGACACTCACATATGTGTCATTAAGAGCTTTATTTCAAGAAGCCATTGTACAGCAAGAAAACATCCCAGTGTGGTTCAATTCAAGTCCATAAGTCTGATACTAGTCCATAAGGCTCACTTTAGACTCACACAGCCACATGCAATGATGCAGAATGCAGGAAGATCACAGGTTGGTGGGTACAGAGTATTGTACCCAATGGATCCAGGGCTCTAGTAGCAATCATGGTATACCACCATGAAAGTAAAAGCAAAGACAGAGAACGGGAGGTTCCCAGGACCCTTCTTATAAGAAGGCCATGCCCACAAGGATGTATGATCAGGCTGTGACTTAATTAACAGGTTGAGACCATCCCTACACTTTTATATATCTTCAGGTAGATAGGAATTTATATAACTACTGTGGCAATCTATGACAGATATGTTAAAGTCATGCTCATTATGCATCTTTCCATAGATTTATTAAACCATTATTTATTCCAGTCTTCAAACGTTCTTTCATTATGAATGAGAGGGAGAGCAGGGTGGCTATCTAAGGCCCACTGGTGGGTAATTGGTCACCCCTTTACAGGGGAGCCACGGGGAGGAGACAAACCAGTCAAGGGGCAGCCTGGCAGTGATGATGCATTCAAGTTTCCTCTAGTTCCTGAAGGCTTTCTCCCCCCCAACCATCATGGTCCCAACTCTACCTTATAGATCCAGATGGACTGGAGAAGGTACGCTGGTGGAGAGGGGAGCTGGAGATATGGGGAGACCAGGATGGGTGAGCCGCTTTAGGCCAGAGGTTAGATTGGAGCTGATGGAGAGGTGGAGAGGAGGTGGGGTACAGAGACAGAACCAACTGCAAGGATGTACACATAGGCTCCTATTTGAAGGATGGGCATCAAGGGAGTGGGTTTGAGGAGAGGTCAGGCAATGTAAGATATGATAGAACAACAATAATTTATAAAGTGTTGAGGGTTGGTGGGAAGGAGAGAGCAGGAGAAGAGGGAAAGGGATGGAAAAGCCAATACTAGAGGCTCGAGGGAAAAGGCAGATGATTGGAGAACTATAATAGCAGCAGACATGTGAAGGTGCCTGCCACAGTATGTTTATTTATGTATTGTGAAAAATGATGTACGAACCCCCAATAAAATGACTTAATAATAAAAATAATGCACTTTAAAAAGTTACAATGTTTTAAAAAATAAATCTTTCAAAAAGCTAAAAAAATCTTTAAAAATATCCTGTTATTCTAAATTAGTAAATTCCACATTATTACAGACATAATAACCACCTATGGCATATAATTTAAAAATCTCTATTCCTGGGTATAATCTCTAGAGCTATTGATTTAGGTGATCTGAGTCTGCAGATGGGCTGGCAATCTTCATTTGAAATCAGTTCCCTTACTGGGGGGTGGGGGGTGGGGGGAGGTCTGTCATTAGAATTCTGAATATCAGTATTTGAGAAACACTGTAGAATATCGTGTAGTCAACAATTCAAATCCATAAATTCAAGTCTTTGAATACATAAGTTCAGTGTACATGAATCCATAAATTTAAGCTGGGCTTGCATTATGCAAACCATAAAAAATAAGTGCCCACAATAATTAATCAAAGTAAAACCTTGCTGTTAGGAATATTCTTCCCAATTCACTGCAACTAATCAATTGCATCCCCCCCTCAACCTTTTTTTAATTGAGCCCTATTGGTCAGTCAATAGGCAAGTTTCTTGCCCCAAGACCCAGAATTGGAAGACCCCAAACCGACCAAGTAACTCTCCAGACTGTGAGAAGTGAGAGAGATCTAAAAAGGGATTGTCTCACTCTATATTACAGAAAACAAAACCCAAGTCCATGGAAGTCAAGTGACTTCGTTGTATCAGTTGAACATGAGGACTCTGGGCTTAGAATCTGTTCTCTTCTCACTTGTCCTGTACTACCTTACACAGCACCATCAATAGGTGTTCCATGAAAACCAAATTCCGGTCTGGAATGTCATCAATATTGAACAGCACTTATCAATGATCCCTCAATGCCCTTTTCAGAGCATTTGATATGCACACAGTCAAAATTCTCTACCCAGTTTACAGGACTCATATGGGACAGGTGTTTTTTCTATTAATGATCTTGGTGCTAGTTCTCACATTTCTTTTGGAGTAGTTCCCATGAAAATAGCCTTGTAGCGCCTGTCTCTAGAGACTTATTCATTCAATGATCAATTATTGAGTGCTTACTATGTTCTTAAAATGTATTTTCAATCACTTCATAATCATGTGAAAGTTGGATATAAATAAGGAAGACTGAAGAAGTAATGCATGTAGATTATGGGCCTGACAAAGACAGGAAAATAACAAGTGTTGGTGAGGATATGAAAAAAGTGAAACTTATGTCTATTGCTAGTAGGAATTCAAAATTGTAAGAATCATCATGGAATTCAGTTGGCAATTCCTCAAAGCAATCAGGTGCTTTCTTTGAGTTTCAATTTACAGAATTTTATACTAATTTGATTGGCCATCTATGATAGTGATCAAGACTTCAGGGTTAGGCACAAGTACTGTAACCTAGGACATGTAATGAAATCAGTGTCTGTAATTCTGTTTCTTAACGACAAAATAAAGATTGTCATTAGGAAAAAAGAAAGTACCACAGACTGCCAAAAGAACAAGCAAGTCTGTCCTGGGAGGAGTGCAGCGAGAATGCTGCTTGGAGGCAAGGATGGTGAGATCTTTGTCTCAGATGCTTTGGACGTGCTGTCAGGAGAGACCAATCTTTGGAGAAAGACATCATACTGGGTAAAGCAGAGGGGCAGCGAAACCAGGAAGGCGCTCAACGAGACAGGTTGACACCGTGACTGCAATCACACACTCACACATCAGAACAATTTTGAGGCTGTCACAGGGTCTGGAGGTGTTTTGTTTGTTGCACAGAGGGTCATTGAGTTGGAGCTGACTGGATGGCTTCTAACAACAACAAACCAGGCGAGAGCCTTGTTGTAGGATCAGAAACACCGTCATCCGAGAAGGAGGAGAGGAAGAAACCCAGGAGCCACTCTTGTGAAATGGAAAAGGGTTTAATGTCTGTAGCTGTTAGAAGAGCCTCTCCATCTTTGTATCTCTTGTACCTTTGTTCTACATTTTAAGGCCTCGATACACCATTTTTACAGCAAGGAATGTAAATCATAAGAAATAAATAGGACTGTAATCAAATAAATGTGAAGCTCTTCTGTCATTACTACCCACTTTCACCTTTCTGTCCAGTACATTTTGGAACCTGTGCTTCCGACTCAAATACACACATGCCCACTAATCAGGCCTTTAAGTCTGGGGCCCCCAAAGAACCCTCTATAGTATATAGTAAAACCTGCATGAGTGGCATTCAGTGAGGCTGCCTTATGTTTTTGGTAACCACAAAATGGGAATTCAAAATTACCCTGAATTTGCCCAGGGTCTGCCAAATTTGAGGTCATAAATGACACTCTTCCCGCTTACTTAGAATCTTGAGCAATCGACATCTATTCTACCACCTGACCCACTGAAGCCTGGGAATGACACCACAAGTTTTCTATTATTCTTTATTAATGGAAATTTATATTATATTTATTATTTATATTATACTATATTATATTTATAATTTTCTGACAGGTCTCAGTCTCACACAAGCTCTGACTCTTGAAAGTTTCACTGCATTGTGTGAAACCCTATGTATACCGGAAGAAACTCTGCTGGCGCAGTGGCTACACATTGGGCTGTTACCCACCAGATCAGCAGTTCGAAATTACCAGCTGTTCCATGGAAGAAAGATGAAGCTTTCTACTCTTGTAAGAGTTATAGTCTTGAAAACCCACAGATGCAGTTTGACCACAGATGCAGTTGAAATCGAGGTGAGTTGAAATCTTGATCGGAAGGCAGTAGGTTAATTTATTTTTTTTGGGGGGGGTGTAGGGTGTATACTGAGAATACATAAAGAATGCATAAAGTTTTTTAACCATGTACCTATTGTTAAATATTACCCACAGACCCCATTTTCATTTTTATAAGTTCATTTACTCCCCCTGAGGTATCTTCGCAAAGGTGTGTATATTCTTAATAGTCACGTATATGCATTCAACAATAATTAACAGGTTGTACCAGTTCACTTTCAGAAAGAGTCCTTACAGGCTGAGCCCCAGCGGCGTAGTGGTTGTGCACGGGACTGCGGCCCACTGGGACGGAGGTTCAATTCCAGCAGTGGGGCTGGGCCTCCTACTCCCACCACCGGAGAGCAGTGATGCCCACAAAAAGAAAGGAAAAGAAAAGAAAGAGTCCTTACAAAACAGCTTTATGTTTTAATTACCCTGAATTCGGCCTTGATCTCCCAAATTTAAGGTTATATATCACACTCTTCCTGCTTACTTAGATTCGTGAGCGATCAATGTCTCTTCTACTGACCCACTGATGCCTGGCAATGACTGCTGAATTGTTTATCATCTGCTTGGGAAATTTTCAAAAGATCATTTACCTGTGATGACTTCTCTAAGTTAATGGGAACTCCTGGGATAAAATGGATAGCTAGAAAACTGGCCAGATACCATCTTGGGTTGCACTCCACAGAAGCAGTGACAGCTGACGTTTATATAGCTGTCTAGAGCACTGGCACTAGTAACTTGGCATCTGGTAACTTGTGGTATCCATCAAACTTAGTGTAGCATCCTGATCAAGATACTAGGGTAGATAGACCTAGTGGAGAGATAGCAACTAACAAAATATTGGCACTGTCCTCAGGGAACGTACAGGCTTTTAGAGAGTAAAGCTAGCCAGACCAATTACAAATCAAAGCAGAGCATTTGATGGTAACTTGAAAGAGCGCTAGTGTTTTGACAGAAAAACTAAATGGGTAAACTACATTCTCATTAACAGAACAGAGCGAACGTAACCTATGTAATTGAGAAGTCCAGTTGCATGTCAGCAAAGAACTAGTGGTCCAGGTTGACCAAAACACAACAATGTGAAAATTTTCTAAATGGTTTGCTTTCGTTCTAAAAAATCTAAAGGGATTAATTTGCATGTGTACCAAGGGAGTAGAGGAAACAGAATTCATAGAAGTTATTATTTTCCCCTGTCAGTGATCATAGTAAACTCTATGGGATTTAATCTTATTTTATTTTTCAAATTAATTCTTGAGTGAAGGACAAGAAAGTGAAATCATGTAAAAGCAGACAACAGGAGGGAGGAGGGGAAGGAGAGAAAGAGGATAAAATGGGAGAGCTAGATGACCACAGAGCTTAAAAAGATCATTGCCCAACTGCTGGTGCAATCTTATTTGATTAAACTTGACATTAAAAAAAAAGGGGGCCTACTTAAGAATTGGCAGCCTTACAAAGGAAGTAAAAAGGAGGAGATAGACCTGCGTTAAAAACAGAGTTGGCTCCAAAACCTACTAAGAAATTATTTAATGTATCCAAACAAGGGGAAGATGGGATTTGCCTAAGAAAATTATGTATAAAAATCATTTTCATTTGTGATAATAAGATAGATCCAAAACAGCACCTTGCTTCTAATATCTGTGATTATAATTGATGAATCTTTATACTTGAATTCTGATTTAGTGTTAAATTCAACAACGAAACCTATTGGGGGGATTCTGATGGAAATGGAAATCGGTTGGCCTAAGAAATTTATGGCAGCCCATATACGTTTATTGCTCTGTAGGCTTCATCTCTAAGAAGCACTTTAGTTATGACACATCACCACCTTCTTATTTTTAATTCAATTCTGACACTATTTCCAAAAATATTTCTGAAATCAGAAAATGAATTGCTTTACTTTTTGCCAAGAGCAGGCTGCATTGCAGTAGGTTCTAGGGAGCCTCTTAAAATACTTGGGTCAGAAGCCATATTTAAAAGGAAAATTTCTCCAAATTTTAGTAAAGAGCTCTGGGAAATGTTAAACAATCAAATTGAATTTTTGTATTCACTATGTAAGCTGTCAGTGGAGATAGCATAGTCTATACACAATAATAATATCTTCATGCACATGTCATGTCATCAAATGAGTCAGAGAGAAGTTAGATTTGCTTTTAGATGCTTCCCTAATATCAGAAATCATAATCTTTGAACCATCTGTAGGCCTTTGTCTTTTAAAAAATCTGCATATTTGAATAAGTGAATTCATTACTTATATTTCCCAACCTCTTAAAACACAGAAAGAACAAGATTCAGCACAATATTTAAATGATGAACTAATTTAAAAACAACATTTGACACACCATATACACTTGACTATAAGCTAACCCAAATATCAGCCGAGGCACCTAATTTTACCACAAAAACTGTATGAAAAATGTGCTGAAAGCTCAGCTTATACATGAGTCTACATGATAATTCTCCAGAAATCTATCCATTACACAAAGCAAGACCATCCTAAGCACTGTGACAATGACAGGTGAAGAAGATAGGAATCTATAGTCGGGGTGACAGGAGTGCCAGGTGGCAGTAAGTGGAAGTAGATTGCATCCTATAGAGATATGTGGTTGGACTGCAAGGTCTTCAGGATGAACCCACTTAACACAGTGACTAGAGTAAACTGGAAATACATCAGAATAATCTGCACATACTCTCCGTATCCTCCTTGAATGAGCTCCATGGTCTTGAGCCAATCACCTACCCCTTCTGGACCTCGCTGTACTCATTTGCAGAGTAATAGCATTAAAGCTGATATTTGTTATTGGGAGTCTTGAAACTGAAGAATGGTGAGTCCCACAGACCTACAGAAGCAGAACTTGTATTTAGCAAGACCCTTCGGTGCTTCCTATGTGCACACAAGTCTGAAAAACACTGGGCCGGATCGTCTTGGTGATAGAAATGATGCTGGAGAATCCATGGTAGAATTTTACAAGGCTGATGATTTGTTCAGTGTTAGCACCTTTTTGTTTTGTTTTTCAACAGCATAAATGGTGGGCCTCACCAGATGAAGAAGATAGAATTCAAATTGGTTATAACTGTGACAGGAGTCCATGGAGAAGTTCAATATCATCAGCTAAATCAAGGTCAGGAGCAAACCCTCATTGCTCATAGGCAATTCAAGTTGTGCAGCAGATTTACCTAGAGCAACTTATCTTTTGACCTCTTCACTGTTGCTTCCATGAGCATTGGTTGTGGCTCAAGGAAGTCAAGATCCTTAACAACACCAAGCTTTTCTCCATTTATCATGACGTGACCTATTGGGCCAGTAGTGAGGAGTAGTTTTAATCCATACTGAAGGCCACAGTCTTTCATCTTCCGCACAAGAAATCCGCAGTACAGGGCCTTTATAAGGTATTGCCAGTCAAGGATGCTACTTTGAGGACTAATGTATGCCTGATCCAAACCATGGTATTCTCCATTGCCTCATACACATATGAGGACATTGGATAAGGAACACTGAAGAGGTATCAATGCACTTGAGCTGTGGGGCTGGAGAAGAATATCTGTCTGTCCTTTGAGCAGTCCAGGGTACTTTCAATATTCTTCTCCAACATAGCTACCATTTATGCTATTGAAAAACAAAGCAAAAAGGTACTAACACTGAACAAATCATTGACCTTGTAAAATTGTACTGTGGGGCTGGAGAGCTAAAAGGTCAGACTGATCTGCATGGGGAGAATTAAGGCCAGAGTCCTCAGAGGCCATAATGCCAGATACTTAGTGCTCCTTAGAGGCCAGAATGGAAAGATTTCATCTTCCATTGGACACGTTGTCAGAAAAGGTCAGTCCCTGGAGAAGGACATCATGCTTGGTAAAGTGGAAGAGCAGCGAAGGCGGATAAATATTTGATGAGAAAGAGCGACGCAGTGGCTTCATCAATGGGTTCGGGCATAGGAATGATTATGAGGATGGCACAGGCCCTTGTAGAGTTTCATTTTGTGGAGCATAGGGTTGTTAAGGGTGGGTGTCAACATGATGGGTCAAGTTGAAGCTGAAAAAACTAAAAGCTTGCAAGAGTAGCATATGACCTTGGACCATCCTGCCAGAATTCAAAGACCTTCTTCAATATAGATTTGCCATATTGAACAATAATGACAGAAGACCAGGAAGGTTACGGAATAGCATCAAGAATATAAATACGTAGTGCTTGCTTTGGTGGCACATATATTAAAATTGGAAGACTATCACACATGAAGAAAGAAAAATGTCATTTTAAAGACAGGAACTAAAGAAAACACCAAAAAAGTGTCATAAAAGACTGAAAATTGCTTTAAAAATGAAAAAAGAAACACCAGCAACAGTCTTTTTGACATTCAGTTCACAAGCAATACAATGTAATGGTTGAACCATATTACAACGAGGTGCACTCTCCTCACAACACTCAGGTCTTGAACCTGTTTTGCGTTCCCGTGCTCATGGTCACTAGCGGCCCTATTCCCCTTACAATCTTTTTTTGAGCACAGAGTAACTAAAGAACTTGGAAGAAACTATTAAGCAAAAGAATTGAACAGAACATTTCAAAAGACAGCTCAAGAAGACAAAGTAAAGCATTAGAATTAAATCTGGAAAGAACTGGAGCTGGAAATCAAAAGAAGTGAACATGCCCAACATTTCACAAGCTGAGAAAATTTCAATTCTAGGGGCAAAATGTGAAATAGCAGAGGAAGCAACAAAAGATGACAGATGGCTATGCAGTCACTGCACCAAAAGGAACTGATTGCCCTTCTCCATTTTATAAGGTAGCAAATGATCAACAACTGATGACACTGAAGGAACAAGATCAACTTCATTGACGGCATTAGCAAAAGCAAGACTCCAGCAATTGATTAAATATCAACTCATGAAGTGCCTAGTTCAATATCCAGCAAACTTATTGATGAACTACCAGCTGATGAAATCCTCATTGAAATATTCAACAAATTTCAATGACACTGGAAACACACAAGAGTCTATGCAGGTAAATTTGGAGGACAACTACCTTACCAATTGACTGGAAGAGCTCCCTATTTGTGCCCATTCCAAAGAGAGATGACACAACATAATTCATACATTATCAAACAGTATTACTAATGTCATAGAAAAGCCTAATTTTACTGAAGACAATAGAAAAATTATCATTAGGGAGCTGCCAGAAATTAAAGCCAGATTCCAAAAATTACAAGGAATGAGTGATATAATGGCTGACCTCAAATGGATCTTGATTGAAAGCAAAGAATACCAAAAAGATATTTACCGATGTTTTATTGATTGGCAAAGGCATTCGATTATGAGGACTATAAGAACCCAAAGATAATAATCTTGCAAAAATGAGAACTCTAGCATACTTAATGGTGCTCATTGGAAACCTACGCAGAGACAAATGAGCAGTTATTCTGAACAAGGGAATACAGCAGGGTTTAAAATTAGGAAAAGTGCTCATCAAGGTGGTACCCTTTCACCAAACTATTAGATCTGTTATGCTGAACAAAGAATTCCAGAAACTGGGTTATTCTAAAACTCTATTGAGTCAGAAGGAACAACTTGTGAAATGCAAAGGACTCAATCTTGCTGGCTAGAAGCAAAGAAAATTTGAAGCAATTACTGATGAAAGTGTATGAATATTCAGTATGGATTAAAGCTCAATGTAAAGACAACAACAGTCCTTGCAATTAGACCAAAAGACGAAAGCATGAGAAGCAGATAAAAGATAGAAATCATCAAGAACTTAATTTTACTTTTCAATCCATGTCCGTCGAAGCAGCAGTCAAGAAATAAAATGACAGATTGCATAGGCATACCTGATGCTGCTGCAAAAACAAAACAAACAAAAAACTTGTCAAAGTGTTGTGGAACTAAGATATCCCTTTGAGATATCACTTTGAAAACTGTCTGATGTATACCTTGATATTTTCCATGACCTCGGGTGCATGTGAAAGCTAGACGGAGAATAAGAAAGATTGAAGAATAGATGCAGTTAAATTACAGTGTGGGCAAAAACTATTGGACCACCAGAAGAACAAACAAGTCTGACTTGGAAGAAGTACAATTATAAAGCTCATTCGAAGCCAGGATGCTGAAACTTCATCTTGTGTATTTTGAACATGCTATCCTCAGAAGGGACCAGGACATCAAACTTGGTAAAGTAAATAGTCATTGCAAAACCGGAAGTCCTTCACTGAGATGAACTGACACAGTGGTTGTGATAAGAACACTAGCGTTAATGAAATGATGTACACAAGTATGGTGCAGGATGGGCCAGTGTTTGACTTTGCTGTTCATAGATTCGCTGAGTCAGAAGCAACTTAATGGTGCCTAACAACAGTAATAGGTGGTCTCTATGTTACCCAAAGTTTTACTATTTTTAAAAACCTTCCCACCTTTTTACAAGCCCTCTCTGTAAGAAAGGAAGTGGGTTTACAAATAAAGGTAAAACATCTTTCCTAAGTATATATTACTTTGTTTGTCTGGATAACTTACTTTACTTAATCACAGCTTTTCATCTTTAATATTGCATATTAATGTGATAATCACACATTTTCTGTGTTAATTAATGTATGTCAAGTCCCTGATACATAATTCAGGCTTAATAACTGCTAACTGTAATTATTGCTACTATTCTTATCATATTTACAATCCTGAATTTCTTTCCTGATCTTGTGTTAGCTAAGGGTTAGCCTGGTTAATGGATTATGGATTGATGGCTTATGGATTGATCTCCCTGTCTCTTTCTGCTTTTCTTTTAAGAAGACATTCTTAGAAGATATTTTTTATAGGAGGACATAATAAAAATGGCTTTTTTTTGTTTCTGGACTATGACTATGGTCTGGGTAAGCCATGATTTGGGCTTCTTATGCTTAGGTGGCAGACCCTAAACCTACTACTATTGTTTATACAGACATTTAAGTTTCCTATTCCAAATAGCTGATTTCCAGGCACATTTGTAAATGACAAACCATTTGGATATTAGTATGTTTTATGTGAACTAAAAGAAGAATCCGGATATTCTTTCCATATATACTGCCACATTTGGAGTAAATTGGTCAAGAAGGTCTCTTACATCTTCACCATCATTGCTAGTGCCATGTGCTTTGTTAAAGAAGGACACTAACCCCCCGCCAGGGGTGTAGCAGATTTTACCTTAGCTCCTGCCCAGTTCCAATGCAAGTTGGTTTCTAACATCTGACATCTAAAGCAAGAAAACAAATGAAGACCTCTATACCTCAAATCTCCATTTTTAGAACTGTTAAAACTGGGGGCTGAGCCCTGGTGGTGTAGTGGATGAGTGTGGGACTGTGGCCCATTGGCTTGGCAGTTCAAATCCAGTGGCGGCTCACCAGGAGAAGGCTGGGTAGCTCCCACGAGCACCAGAGGGCAGTGATGGCCCCCCCAAATATTAAAACTGAAAATCAGTATTATTTTCGTAAGTCTGAAGTGTTAAGTTAATTTATTTAATTCTGTGATCATAAAAAATAGTAATTATAAATGACTTTTCTAAAAAAACTAGTCACAATTCAGTTCTCTTGGTTACCAAGGGGGCAGGGAACTAAAGTTGCACTTAATGTCTAAGTGATTGGTAGGTTTATTGTGTCAGCATGGCCAGTGAACATATGTGAGATTAATTGAAGGGTGAAGTGATAAATGGCTCCACAAGCGTCACCTTTCTTATCTTTTGCTATTGGACCAGTGTGCAGCCAACCACATTGTTTGCTCTGTGCCTCAATTTGCAAGCTGCACTACCCATGGGGCACCTAACCCACGGACTGTGTCCCTGTAATTTGACGCTCCTTCAAACCCTGCTTCACCACACTACTGAAGAATACATCTCTTGAGCTGGGGATAGTCGAACCCTGTCATCTGGCTGGCTGTTGGTGACCTGCCTTGCTATTTGCTGCCTATAGCTGGATAGCCTGAATTGCTCTACAGGGGACTACCTGGCAGCCCTCAAGACTTGAAGGACTGCCAGTGTATTAGCTGTCTTATGGAAGTGAGCTGCACTGAGCCATTTGTACTGTTTTATAGATTAATTAACTGTTTATTTTCATGCTATTTCATATATATAAAATTATTAGTGTCCTGGTTTTGTTTCTTTTGAGAACCCTGTCTCACATAGTCACTATTTGAAGTATTTTAACATAGTGAGGCTTAGTTAAAAGCATGAAATAGTCTTCATGCAACTATAGGAAATACCCCACTAGTTTATAGTTCCTATATAGATCCAAGTTTATAGTTCCTATAAAATACCAAATTAAGGTGTAAAGGGAAGAAAAGGATGGGCCATAAGGTTCCAGGAAAATGATAAGTTAGTGACAATAAGAATCATGCTACCCAGATCGTGGGACAAAAGGAAAGGAAAAGGAAATAGAGGAAAGAGCTAGGAGGCAAAGGGCATTTATAGAGGTCTAAATACAGGCATGTACTTGTGTAAATATATTCATACATGATGATGGGGGAAAGATCTATGCACAGATATTTATAGGTTTAGTATTAAGGTAGCAGATAGACATTGGGTATCTACTCAAGTACTCCCTCAAGGCAAGAACACTTTGTTCTATTAAACTGGCATCACGTGTTGCTCACCATCCCAACATGATCACTGTAGACAAATAAGTGCATAAACAAATGTAGTGAAGAAAGCTGATGGTGCCCAGATAGCAAAAGATATAGCTTCTGGGGTCTTAAAGGTTTGAAGGTAAACAAACAGCCATCTAGTTCAGAAGCACAAAAGCTCACATGGAAGAAGCACACCAGCCTGTGTGACCATGAGGTTTCAAAGGGATCAAGTATCATGCATCAAAAAATCAGAACAAAAAATCATATTATGATTGATAGGGAGTGTGGAGGGGTGGGGCCCAAAGCTCTTCTATAGGCAAGTGGACATCGCCTTACAGAAGGGTGACAGGGAGGAGATGGACCAGTCAGGGTACAGCGTAGCACTGATGAAGCATACAACTTTCCTCTAGTCCTTTAATGCTTCCTTCCCCCACTATCTTGCTCCCAATTCTACCTTACAAATCCTAGCTATACCAGAGGATGTACAGTGGTACAGATAGGAACTGGAAACACAGGGAATCCAGGACAGATAAACCCCTCGGGATGAGTGGAGAGAGTGGTGATACCAGGAGGTAGAGGTGACATGAGGTTGAAATGGGGAACCGATGAAAGCATCTACAAATAACTCCATCCCTGGGGATGGACAACAGAAAAGTGGGTGAAGGCAGACCTCGGACAGTGTAAGACATGACAAAAATAGTGATAATTTATAAATTACCAAGGATTTGTGAGGCGGGAAGAGCAGGGACGGAGGGAAAAAACAAAGATACAAAGGAATCAAGTAGAAAGCAACTGTTATGAGAAGGATGATGCCAACAAATGTGCTTGATATGATGCATGTGTGAGTTGTATGAGCCCCCAATGAAGTAATTAGAAAAAAAAGAATCCTGCAATACAAGAAGGATTAGAAAAAAATCCATTCATCCTTCTTTCAGTTGTCTATGGACTTCAGCTTCTCAAACTATTCCCCTTCTCTAAAACAATTCCTTTCCTCATGATGGCAACATTACAGATCCCACAAACATTCATGATACTCCCCTGCCCTCCTTTTCCTTTGAGAACATAGAACAAAGGATGCTGAGAGTCTTTGTATCATGAAGCTTGAATAGTTTTGTTACAAGGGAGGACCAGGTTACAGGCCTTATGGGCCAAGTGAGAGAAGAACCCTATGCTTATTAATACAAATATGTTTTCTCTGAATTTGTAATGTGTGTGCTCTCTAATTTGAAAACTCTAAGAAAAACCTCAAGCATATTACTTATATTTCTTTGGCTGATCACCCAAAAGTAACTGCCTAAAACTGCCCTATGAAAGTCATATTGTCAGGGAGTTGGTCCTGACCCACAGTGACCCCGAGAACAGATAAAACCATCCTTGTTGCTTTCCAAGACGGTGAAACTCCTTGTGGACATAGAAAACTTCATCTTTCTCCTTTCTAAGGAAACTACAGCACACCAAATGATATCCAAGTAAGTTCCAAACAAATTCTTCCCCTGGGAAAATGAGGCAATCGTTTATTGGGTCAGGATTCCTGTTTAGAGAATCAAAAAACAAAAACAAAACATCCCAAGCTCATTGCCAGGGAGTTAAGTCCAACTCAAGCAACCCCAGAATCCACTGCCCCTGTGAGTTTCTGAGATTGTAACTCTTTTCAAGAGTAGAAAGCCCCCCTTTCCTTCCTCAGAGTGTCTGGTAGTTTCAAACTGCCCACCTTGCATTTTGCAGCCCAAAGTATAACCCCCACATGCCCAGGGCTCCTATCTAGAGACTAGCCAAGTCCATTTTCTGTGTACTTGTAGGGATGTTTCTAATTTGTGGAAAGTGGGATAAAATGTTGCCGCTAATGCAAATTCAACTCCTGCTTCTTATATGTCATCACTTTATCCTGTATTTCCTTGTACTTTGATGACAATCAAGTCGAAGACCATTGAGTTGATTCTGACACATAGCCGCTCTCTGGCACTGAGTGGAACAGCTCAGTTGAGATTCAGAGGCTGTACATCTTTGCCCAGCAGACGGGCTCATTGCTCTCCCATGGAACAGCTGGTAGGCTTCAACCAAAGACTTTTCAGTTAGTTTGACACATGGCATCACCAAGGCCCCTTTCTTTATCTTGAATACACTGTTAATACACTAGAGCTTTATTTATCTGTTCACACAAAATAAGGACAATTAGAACTGCTGTTCAGGGTTGTTTCAAGGATTAAATATGCTTAGAATTAAATGAATTTAGAAGATGCTCATTTAAGTTACATACATTTAAAGTTTAAAAAAGCAAGTCTCCAATCCAGAAATCCTACCAATATTATTTTTTTTTGTTAAAAGTCAGTTCAGATGTCATATTTCCTTTGCCATAGTATTTAGTCTTTTTTCCTTTTTCAAATTCCTCTCCAAACTATTTCAGTAAAGGAACCCTGCTGGTGCTGTCCGGTGGATTACCAATGACAAGGTTGGAGTTTCAAATCCACCAGCCTCTCCATGTGAGAAAGATGAGGCTGCCTGGTCCCATAGAGATTTAGAAAGTCTTGAAACCCTCATATAGTGTTTCTCGATAGCAGTGTTTTTATGTTTTTGTTTTTTTCAGGGGGAGAAGACAACATACATGAGGAACTACTAGTTCTCTATATTGGTAAAAAGAAGTTCCAGAAAAAAAGGCAACAGGAAGCCACAGCTGGTTCATGAGTCAGGCTGCATGAAGACTGCCAAACTGTGTGAAGCCTGCAGATCCAGGGCTCAAACAGAGAAAATTAGCTTTTCCTTGGAAGGAGCCCTAGGGCATGAATAACATGTCATTGGATACACTTCTGAAATGCATTTCATAGAAAACAACTGAAACATTTATTCTCCCCAGCTGCTGTCTACTTGAAGTCTTGCTTTTACTTTACCAAATCCAATCACTGGTGGAATCTATTGTTACTACTCAGACTTCTCCACTGGGTTTTTTTAAAGCCTGTCTGGTTTTGTACCATTTTGCATTTCCTAGAAATGTTTTGTAGTGTGTCTATTGCTGAGGGTTACTTTACTCACTATACATTATCCCCTAGTGTCCTTTGTCAATATAATATACACAATATGAAATATTGAATGACAAAGAAAAAAGGCAAGATTTTTAAAAGATATAAATGTGTACAATTAAATATGGTTTTCTAACTAAATGGTTATGGTTTATACTGCTTCCTAAAAGGACTCAGGGTGACAAATAGTATTGGTAATATGACCAGAGTGAACATCTAAAATCAAACCAAAATTCTTAGGAAATACGGATGAAAACCTCTTTTAGAAACTAAAGGTCAATTAACTTCAACTACTGAATTAAAAACCTAAATCCAAGTCCCAGAATCCAAGGGAGAAATATACTTACATTTGTGAGTCATCCTACCTGGCAGTGTAAGTGTCTAAACTTACCTGGAGGCACAAAGTATACTAGATATCATGTCTTCTATTAGAGAACTCCTCCATTAGTCTGAATAGACCTATAATTTGTATTTCTAAACTTAACACTCAGCACAAATCTGGTTACACAGTAGTTGCAGAGTTATTTTTTAAAAATCACTTTATTGGGGGCTTGTACAACTCTTATCACAATACACTCTGATACAATGTCAAGCACATTTGTACATTTGTTGCCCTCATCATTTTCAAAGCATTTACTTTCTCCTTGAATCCTTAGTATCAGCTCCTCATTTTTTCTTCCTCCCTCCCTGCCCCCTCTCTCATGAATCCTTGATGATTTATATATTATTATTATTTTGTCATGTTTTATATTGTCCAATGTCTCCCTTCACTCACCTTTCTATTGTCCGTCCACCAGGCAGAGGGTTATATGTAGATCTCTGTAATCGGCTCCCCCTTTCTACCCCACCTTCTCTTGACATCTCCAAGAAGGTAACAACCCACAGACCAGGAGAGGATTTTTAGTAATAACACACCAGGCAAAGGGCTTATTACTAACATCTATAACACTCTGATGGATTGAAAAAAGAGGAAAACAGTCAGCTACCCTAAGGAAGTGGGCAAAAGAACTGAAAAGAAATGTCACTAGGGAGGAGACCCATATGGCCAAGAAACACATGAGAAAGTGTTCCTGTTCATTAGCCATAAGAGAAATGCAAATTAAAACAACCATAAGATACCATCTAAAACCTCTGAGGGTATCCCAAGTCAGAAAATCAGAGGGCAACAAATGTTGGAGGGGATGTGGTGAAATAGGAACTCTTCCCCATGTAGATATGTACAATCACTATGAAAAGTGATCTGATGATACTTAAAGAAAACAGAAATTGATCTACCTTATGATCATCCCTCTTCTGAGCGTATACCCAAAGAAGGTACGAAATAAAACATGACCCGTCATCTGCGCTCCAGTGTTTATTGTGACACAATTCACAATCGCAAAGAGTTGAAAACAACCTAAATTTTCATCAATAGGGGAGTGGATTAGTAAACTCTGGCACATACACACAATGGAGTCCTATGCAGCAATGAGAAGCATGGACAATCACGTGAAACACATCATTTCATAGGAAGAGTTTGAAGGAATTATGTTAAGTGATGTAAGTCAATTTCAAAAGGACAGATATAACATGAATCCCCATGAGGTAAGTATAATCAGCACAAAAGGAGCAGAAGAAAAGACATTTATCTCACAATACATGGGTGGAAACATAGGCAATTGGGGAGGGTGTGGGGGAGATCAGACCAAACCTAGGGAGGTACATGTGAGTCCAACATAAAGAAGAGGAAAGGTGGAAGGAAGAAAGAGAGTGAGGGTGGGGAGATCATGACATGGGTGAACAGAGCACTAACCCACCCAAAGTAAAAATATTGGTTGCCTTTCCACAGAATTGGAGTGTACAAAGAGACCCCACCATGATGCCCCAAACCAGGAGGGCAACATGAAAAGGAGGAATCCATGAAAAGACAAGACTACAGGGCTGGGACCAACCAGAACCAGTTTGACACCCCCCCAGCCTGGAAGTGTGTGCCACAGAGAATGACACTAAACCTTCAAGGGGGGGGAAAGGAACCAACCTATCATACCCAGATAGAAGCAAACCAAGAAGGAAACACAGAAAGGGGCAAAGGGACTAGACTCCATATAGGCACACCAAGTCCAGAGGATGAGGTCCCTGCATGGAGCTGCTAAGGCACAGAGAGGACTGTGGGATTACCAACAATTCCAGATATGCTATCCCTTAACTAGAGCATATGGAGATAGGGGTTTGTTCAAACTAGAACATTGATGGTTTGTCTAATTATATGGTTGAACATGATAGGGAAGCTTAGGGAGAAGGAAATGGGGCCAATGTCTCCAGAAGTTAGAGGGGGAAGAAGGAGGTAAGGAGAAGGTGTGGTGAGCAGATGGCGTCATGGATATAGGGAACAACTAGGGAGGTGAAACCTGCATTCAGGAGAGGGTAGAGAATCTCTGAGTACTAGCCCAACACCAAGCTAGTGGAGAAGAAGCACTAAGAGGTGGAAGAAGGGGAAAGTTATGGCAGGGCAAAAGGAAACAAAAGCAAGGTCTAGAAAGCAAAGGCATAGATAGGGAGAATAACAGGAGTGTGAACTTATGTAAATACATTAATCCATCACAACAGTGGTATTGGCCTGTGTACGTATATTTGTAAGGCAACACACTGAGGCTGCAGATGGACCTTGGGCATCGGCTCATACTATCCCTAAATACAGAACACTTTGTTCTAACACATTGGTGTTCTGTGATGTGCAAACCACCCCACCCCACATAGTCACTGAAGAAAAATGAGTGCATAAGGAGATGTGGTGAAGACAGAGGATGTTGTCCATCTATTAAGAGATATAGTGCCTGGGGTCTTAAAGGCTTGAAGTTAAACAAGCAACCAACCAATAGTAAGCAACAAGCCCATATGGAAGAAGCACACGACCCAGTGCAATCATGGGGTGTCACTGAGATTGCACAACAGGCACCCGAAGATTCACAACAAACAGTAAACAAATAAACAAAAATGCATTGGTGATAATGGAGCGGAGTTGGAGCGGAGACCCAAAGCCCATCTATGAATAATGGAACATCCCCCCACAGAGGGGTCACATGGAGGAGATGAGTCCATCAGGGTACAGCAGAGCACTCATGAATCACACAATATATCTCTGATTCCTTGAGGTCTCCTATCATCACCTCAGTGCCCACTATCATCACCTCAGTGCCGCTTTCCAATCTACTACATGGAGCATGTACATAAGTAAAGGAAAGAGATAAAGCTCACAACACAGGAACAGGGATGGGAATAGAGATACCAAAAGGGTAGGGGCAATGTGGGGAGAAGTGGGGGAGGAGGGGGGATCTGATCGCCATGAATGGTCGTGAGACTGAGAGGCTGAGGACCCTCTACAGAGTCTGTATAGACAGTTGAGAAAAAGGCATTCCTAACCAAAACAAATGTCTCCTGAACATTTCTGGTCTTGGATTGTAGCCTGTTAACCTCCCTAACAAATCCACACTCTTAAGTGAGTACAAAATCCCTCACTGTGAGTTCTGTGTGGCCACTGGAATGGAATTGCAAACCCAGAAAAGCAGAGAAGGCCTTGGAAGGATTGGTTGGTGTAAGAATTGGAAAAGAAGGTGAGAGTGCAGAGGCAAGTCTGGCTCCTGTCTCATGGGATTGGCCGGGAGCTGATGAGTTTGATTCCGCTCCTTGCTTGTGAAGTCAGAGGGGTCAGATGCCACCCCTGCATTTTTTTAACAAGATCCTTTGACCCTCTTCTCCCATCAATCTGTTTCTTTTGTTTTTATTTAGCAATTCCTTATCTAAAACATACACTAATTCACAATTCCTTATCTAAACAAACGGTTAGATATTATAAATCTCTTTTTCACATCTGTCATTATTCAACAATCTAAAGTTAACTTTGTTGATCGGATATCTTAAATATTGATATATTAACATCAAAGTTTGTTCTATCTGGGTTTTTTTTATCACAAGGAGTCTTCATCTGAAGAATCCAAGCTAACAGCCTAACTTTTCTTCTTTAGGTATCGCAGCTTTATTTTTCTGTATGTTTTAAATTTGTCGCCAGCTCCTGTCACACCACTTATTTAATTTTTTTCCATAGGACTTATGTGTATCAGAGATTATGTGAAAAGTTCCTTTCCTTGGTTTTGGTCTCTGGAATGTAAAGTTCATAAGAAAGAGCTTTGTCCATGTCCTTTGCATTGTAAGCAATGCCTAGAAGTGGCCCCTTGGTGTTGTTGGCTGTCACCTTGTGATGGAAACTCCATGGTTGCACAGCACGTTGGTTCCATCGAGTTTTCTTGTCAACTTTATCTTTAATGTTCTCCAGGCCTTTCTTCCATGGAAAAACTGGTTGGGTTCCTAATGGTTGGCAGCCAAGGGCAAATCCCTTGCACCCTTCAGAATGTGCCTTAACACAATATTTGTAGCATAAATGAAGATTCGTAGAGTTGTGCTTCCACACTTGAAAGATGGTACTCAGACAAAGAAATTTTAGCTCTATAGGAATTGATCTAAAACTGACCCATTAAGACACACTTCATCATCCTGTTCATCTCTGATTTCCCAATCGTCCCATGACTTTAGAGAAGAAAATTTACTTTCATATCCCATGAAACCAATTAGTTTAATACATTTTATCAAATGATTTAAATACATTAAAATAGGGGTGCTATGAGAGTCTCTTTTCCAGATTACAGAAGACTAGAATTTCATTTGTTAAATTATCCATTTGAATTTTGGCCATATTATTAGGTATGACAACAATTTGGAAGAACAAAACAAAGCACATGAAGACCCTTGGATCTACACAGACTGCACATAAAGGCATTTTGAGTCTGCAATGAAATACTGAATAGTTGCATCAGGTTCCTGGTGCTGCATCCAGATCTCCTCTCAGCTTTTTGGAGGTTTTTACACATTTCTTCCCTACTCTCTCCAGAACACTTTCCAGTCCTTGCCTCTCCATGTGTTTTCAGCAGCCAGAACTAGTGCTATTCTTCCAGAACATTCTCTATGCCTCAGGGATATGGCCCAACACCTCGATGTCATCCCAATACTCTGAAGGAAGGAGCCCTGGCTGTGGTTATGCATTGGACTTCAAATCCACCTGCCTTGCCATGGAAGAAAGTTGTGTTAGTCTGGGTAGACTAGAGAAACAAACCCATAGAAACTCTTATGTGTACAAAGTGTTTGAAAGCAAATGTACATTTAGAAAACATCTCAACTCAAGGTCATAAGTCTGATATTAGCCCATATACCTGATACCAATCTCTATAGTCCTCAAACTCATGAAAAACATGCAATAATGCCAAATGCAGAATGAACACAAACCAAAAGTGGATAAAAAATCTTTGTCTCCAATCGTGTTATAAGCATCTCAGCACTGGCAGGGGTCTTCATGTGGCTACTCCTGTTCCCAGAGCTCTATCAGGGTAAGTCCATGTGGCTTCTCCTGAGGAAGGTCTCTCAGGAAGTAAGCCTTGTCAACAGAGAGTCTCCAAGGGAGTGAACTGATATAGTGTCTCTTGTCTCCAAGAAGGAAGTACTGGCTTTTCCAGAATTCTCAGGAGAAGGTCATGCCTGCACAGAGGTGTCACTGGCTACCTCCAGATTGAAAGGCAAGACTCCATCCCTACACTCTACATCCTCAAATTGACACCAGATTAGGCAACTGCCACAAAAAGGTAAGAGGACTTATTACTTCCATGCAAAGTCTCAGTCTTGAAACCCCATCAGGGGGAGTCCTGTCATCCCCTTACAAGTCACTAGGACATAAAATCTATGAGCTTTGTGAGCTTGACTGTTGATGAGGGGTACTCAGATGTGCCTCACATGATAGCATTTCCCTGTAGGATAAGGTTAGAGATACTGAATGGACCTTTTGCCTTTACCTAAGTTTCTCTCCTTGTGATCTATGATTCTTGCTCTGTTCTAAGTCTCCCCTTGAAAGACTTCCTTTAACAACAAAAGTGTTTTCACAGAGAGCCTCTTTTCCAGGTCGGATACTGTGGGATCCAAAGGAACACAATGGTTGAGGGTTCGAATACTTTGCCTCGTGCAGTAGAAATGGGATGAAAATGTTCAGTTACATCTCAATTCCAGAGAAAAACAAGTTTTTAGGGAAAGGAACTCAGATCACACACTCTTTAAAAATAAAGTTAGTTTATATATTTTAAAGAATACAAGTTAAACTCTGCTTTTTTATTTTCATTTTTTTAAGATGGAATAATTCCCTTTTAAAAACAAGCCCTTGAGACATTGTAAGAGAAGTAATCTGAGGAGCAAAGGGTTCATTAGGAAAAATGGATGTAACACCAGTAGTTCTAAAGGATGAGGGATTTTCTTTTAGGATATTAAATTCTATAGATAATTAATGGAATATTTTAAGTAATGCTGATGGTGGAGTACAGTTAGGAAAATAACTAATGCAGGCAAATCATAAGACAGCAACCCCTGTGGACAGACACAGCAGGCCTGAGCTTCCATGGCTTCTCTTATGAAACTTTCCCAGAGGCACAGGTACTTGCAAAGCTGAAATTTATTGAACTCAAAAAGTAGAATCAAGTTAGCTTTCCCTGGTATGTTGTTTATTACCAAATATTTTTGTACAGGTGGAATTGTACAATTCAAAAAGACTCTCACATTCTGTTATTCATCAGCTGCCTCCCACTCTCACTCCCACGGATAACCATTTTTATTATGTTTTATGTACTCTTCTTGAATTCTTTATGCAAATATAACTAGAAAAATATAATTCTTTGTTCCTCCCAGTGCTCTCAGGCTCAGCAATACAGCAGTAAAACTCAATCACAGATTAAATAGTTTTTGACATGAGATTATAGGGATGGCTTATCCAAGAACACAGAGATTGATGATGAGAATTTTTTAGACATCAATTTGATCTTCCAGATTAAGTTCCTCTTGTGATGATCAAGTTCTTCCTGTGGTACTATCAGCAAGGAAACAATCAGAGGGACATTTTTTTAATTTCCTAAGGGGCACAGTGAATGCTTTCATCTCATTTCTACTTTGACATTAATAATGTAAGAAGGACCCTGAGACTTGGTATGTTCGTTTTCCTACTTGAGTGTTTTCTCTTTGTGGCACAAAAAACAAATGTTCTCAGTTATACAAGTCACAGCTCTGACTGTACATGCTGTGGTGTCAGTTATTAAAGATGTAAGTATTTGCTCTACAGTAGCTGATGTTTTTTAAATTAGAGGGAGAGAGGTAAATTAATTCAATGAGATAGAAACATTGAATTTGTAATCCCTTTGGCTTTGAAGTTTACATAGATAGAAAACTAAGCATAAATTATTAAATAAGAAAAATCATCTTCATAATGTTCCTCAAAAACAACATGCATTTTTTAATTAGGAAATTTTAAGGGATAAAACTCCAACAACTATAAGTCCATTGTTAGAATAACCACAATGATACACCAAAAATGGAATTCCTCTTTGATCACCTTTCAGTTTCAACAATCCAATCTTATCCCTAGGGAAACCATTGCATTTATTATTGATTTTCTCTTCCAAGCACCAAGCACACACACACAAACACACACACACACACATATATATACACCTGTTATGTATACATATATATATATATGTGTACCTACAGTTATAGTAGGCTTTTTGTTTGTGTAAAGGTGTTTACTTTCATGAATGGTGCCATATTTTAAAAATATAAATTCCCTGTTTTTCCCATATAACAAAAAGTTTTGAATGATTTAGTTACACAAATACATACAGCCTACATATACTTTGGCATGTACAAATTGAAATGTGAAACATATTCATTGGGATGCAGGGATTCATAGAAATGCACTGAAATGAGAAAGTCCAGAGGAATGATCAATAGTTGGAAAATATGACCTTGGTGACAGAAACTAAACTGAAGATTGCATGACAAAACTTTATGAAATCAATGATTTCTTGATTAAAAATAGTGCTTACAGCAATGTCATCAGCTACATTAGTGGAGCTTGTTCAATGGAAAACACAGGAAAGAAACTGACTTCATCAATGAGAAGAGACAATGAATAAGTTAA
>PVJH01001251.1:0-41664 GCA_004026705.1 Nesogale talazaci
GATTTCATCTATATGACTGCAAACAGTTCAGTGAATATTGCCACTATTCAAAGTTGTGCAAAATATTGAACAATACAGGAAGCATCCAAAGAAAATGGAAATTTTTTTCACTAGAATTTCCTTGAAAATCTTGCATTTTATATCCATTCAAGATATTGGGCTTTAATTATCAATTCTAGTGAAGTCTTTGTTTGGCTTTCGTATCAGAGTTATACATCATTGCTTCATGTGACTAACAGCCATATGAAGAAGTGTACACATTTATTAAAAATAAAAGAAATGCAAACTAAAACAAAAAGATGCCACCTCATACCTAAAATCCTAGCAACAATGAAAAATACAAGATAAAAAGTAATAAATGTTAGAGAGGTTATGGAGAACTGGAAACTCATACACTGGGGGTGGGACTTCAGTATCATTCATATGGATGTGGAGCTCAGAGGCAGAGCCTTTAACTGCAGAATTCTTCAGCCACTATTGAAATCAGTGTGGCTGTTCTTCCCACAAGTGCAAATCCAATCACCATCTGATCCTGCAACACTTTCATAACAATCATATGTATCAAGCCATTATATCTGACCTGAAACACATTTGCTTTATTTAAAAATATACCAGTAATTTCAACTAAACCATATAAATAAAAGGAAAAGAGATCATGTAACTATTAATATTGATACATTAGAGAAAACATTTGATGAAACAATTATATATTTAACATAATGGTGCTAAAAAGAAAATCATAACTAATAATATTTAGATAGAGTCAAAATTTATAAGCTGCTACTAGGTATATTGAGAAATGGCCTCATTCACTAAGGTTTTAGTGTCAGCCAGACTGGATTTGGAAAATTCTCACCTGAAATTACTATATAATGCTAAATATTTCTCTCATTTTGGTACATCTAAACCAATGGCAGCACCTTGGTGACATAGTTGGGTATGTTTTGGGCTTCTAACTGCAAGGTCGGTAACTCTGGGGAAAGATGGCATTTCCCACTCCTGGGAGGATTTACAGACTCAGAAGTGCACGGCACAATCCTCAGCTGCCCTGTCCACTCACTGTGAGCATGACTCAACTCAATGGCAGGGAGGCAGGCATCAAGTTTACACAAACACGCTATTATCATAATCAACAAAAAATTAGGATACATTTAAAATATAAATATAACAAAGAAAAGAAATTTAAGCTCACGTTCTGTCCCTCAGAGAATAATAATATGTAGCATCCCCTAGTATTAAAGCGATTTCTTTAATTTATAAAATTTTAGATTTTTAAATTCATTTTATTGGGGGCTCATGCAACTCTTATCCAATGCAACCAGTCATCCATCGTGTCAAACACATCTGGACATATGTTGCCATCATCCTTCTCAAGCACGTTCTTTCTACTTGAGTTCTTGGAACCAGCCGCTCAGTTTTCTCTCCATCCCCCACCTTCTCTCCCTTATGAATCCTTTGTAATTTATGAATTATTATTATTTTTTCATGCCTTATACTGATGAATGTCTCCCATCACCCACTAAAATTTTAGATTTTAAATGGTATTTCTGGAATCTCTGCTTTGAGACAAAGACACTTTTTTCTTATTCTTCCCATTAATTAGAAATAAAAAGTGTAAAGTATAAGCAATACAGAAGAGGATAATTCTGAAATATGTAGAGGAGGGGTGTCAGCAAAGACCTCAAATATCGGTAGTAACTGACTGGGGATTCTCTTGGGTTTTCTTTTGTTTTGTATTTCCAAGACTCGATATATCAAAGATGGCAGAAGCCCAGAAATGCCAGCTGTATCAAAAATGTATCAGATATATATATTTCCAAAGGCCTACTTCTCAAACCTGCTCTCTTTAGCAAAGGACAAGGAAAGAAGTTTCCTAACAATACAGAAATGGTTAGATACTCACTGCCCATATTCAGCCAGAAAGCACAGATATTTATGGCCCTGGCTCTATCAATGTCAGAACTGTCTGAGGTAAATGTCATTATGTCTACCCTGAAGAAGCTTAGCAGGACCAACAACTATTTCTACAAATGCTTTTCTGAAAAGGTCTAATGGAGAAATGGAACTTTTCCTTCTGCTTTCTGGAGACCCTCACTTTCGAAGTCAGTGGAGAACACCTGAGCCATCGCCTGTCAGCAGAGCAAAGTTTCCTCTCTCTGTCTCTGAGGAAAGGATGTCAATGGAAGTGCCTCGGAAAGTCAGGGCTTTGAGAATACCACTCTGTCTGGTGGCACCTGTGAGCCACGACATAGAAAGTTGGGACTGCTAACTCAGCCCTGCACTAATGACGATCCTCCCGTTCTTGCTCCTTATCTTTGACTTAAACTCACTGTCAACAATTCATGGCTGATTCACAGTGACCTCAGGTGGGCTTCAGAGACTGCAACTGTTTATGGGGGTAGAAAGCACAGTCTTTCTCTTCAGGAGCTTCTGGTGGGTCCATGTCACTGACCATGACCATCACAGTCCAGCACACAAACACTACACCACCCTTATCCTTCACGTAGGAACCAACAAAGACTGAGTGGCAAGCCTTCACTTCTACCACCACATTTCAATAATATTGTAATAGAGCAGTGTCTGATAGAAAACAAAATAAAACATGAGAAAAGAAAAACTAAAGCAGAAGGACTAAAGAAGCTTCAGAGACTCACAATAAATGGGGAAAAGGCTAAAGTTCTCAAGGATGTTTTCTTGCTTGGATCCACAATCAATAGTCGTGAAAACAGCAGTCAGGAGATCAAAGAAAACATTGCGTTTGGTGAATCTGATGCAGAAGACCTCTTCGATGTACTGGAAAGCAGCAATGTTCCTTTGAGGATTAAAGATGCCTGAATCAAGCCATGGTATTTTTAATTGCCCCAGAGGCAAGTGAAAATTGAACACTAAGTTAGGAAGACAAAAGAAAGAATTTATGTGCTTTAATTGTGCTGGTGAGTGATATTGAAAACACCACGGGGTGCCAAAGGGACAGACAGACTATCTTGGAAGAAGCATGGCCAGATTGCTCCATAGATGCAAGAATGGCAAGATTTATTCTTACATACATTTGATATGTTATCAGGAGAGACCATTCCCTTTAGAAAGACATCATGCTTTGCAAAGTCTTGGGACAAGGAGAGGAAGACCCTCAAGGAGATGGATGGGCACAGAGGAGGCGACAATGGGCTCCCGCAGTGGAACAATTGTGAGAAATGCACAGGATCAGACAGTGTTCTGTTCTGATAGGCTAGAGAAACAGATTCATAGACACACAGGTGGATATAGGGAAAGGTGTGTGTGTGTGTGTGTGTGTGTGTGCATATATATATATATATAGAGAGAGAGAGAGAGAGAGAGAGAGAAAACATCCCAACCCAGTCCAATCCACAGTAATAAGTCCGATATTAGCCCATATGTCTGATACCAGTCTATAAGGTCTCCTTCTGACTCACAAAGCACATGCAGTGACACCAGAACTATCACAAGTCAGTGGGTGCAGAATCTTGTGTATTCAGCAGCAGTAGAAGAATCCTGGCACTGACAGGGGTTTCCGCATGGCTCCTCATTTCCAGGGCTCAGGTCTATCAGCAGTACTCCGTGGTGGTAGAAGCATCTCATTGCTGGTAGGGGTCTCTCTGTGTCTCTTCTGGCTTCAGAGGTCTGGTTCCATCAGTGCAAGCCCATGTGGCTTCTCTTTTGGCTCCTCCAGTTCCTAGGACTCAGCTTGTATGCTGTCATCTTGTTTTGTCAGTAGTGTGTCTCCAAAGAACTGAGACTATGGTCTCTCACCTCCACGGGGGGAAATACCATGAGATTTCCCAGAATTCTCAGAGAAACCCAATCCCACACAGAGGTCTCACTGGCCATCACCTGATTGACAGGCTAGACTCCACCCTACATTCCCAATCATGAAATTGATACACGAGTCCATGACTGCCACAAGGTGGAATTTAGCAACATATAAAAAAGAATACAGATGAGGCTATGAAACTTGTTCTTTTACATAGAATAGTCAAATGAAGAAAATGATGTGAGATGAAAAACTTAAGGAAGCACACTGGCCTTGAGTAATTTGCCATTCACAATGACCTTATAAGGCCAGGTAGAACCACCTCTGTGGGTCTCCTGGGCTGTAGCTTTCTAAGAATAGAAAGTCTCCCCTTTCTCCTGCAAATTGACTGGTGACTTTGCACTGTTGCTCTTGTAGTCTGCAGCCCAACACAGAAGCAGTGCACAGCAGGGCTCCTAAAGTATCCCAGTAGAAGACTTAAATGGTGAAGTTGAAAGACAAAATAAAGTATTATAATGAGAGTTACAAAGTTCTGTAATTAGAAAACCAAAGCGAAAGAATACATGTAGCATGTTTGAAGATAAAAGAACTGAGGAAAAATTCAAATGTCTTGTGGCAAAATTGAAGGACACTATGATGAGGCAGACTCACTGACAACATACAATATGTTGATGAAACACACGTTTGCTGAAAGCAAATAAGAATAAAATCATTTAATGGTGAAAATTAAAAATTGATCCTTCCAACATTGTATCAAAATATTACAAAAAGTTGATAACTAGATATTGACATGTAAAAAATATGTAAATCAAAGAATCTGAATAACCATACCAATTTTCAAAATAAGTCATAAGGTTATTTATAAAATAAACTCAAACATTGCAAGACATGGACAAATCTAGAGAATATTATGCTTATCAAAATCAGTCAATATTTAAAAGTAAATATTAATGTCATCATTAGAAGAAAAAACAAAAAGAAATATGGTTTATACACCAATAGACAAGAATTTGATGACTGCCAGGAGGCCAGAGACAGGAGTGGGGACAGGAAGAAAGATGAGGTTAGAGGGGTTGATGGAAATAGAAGGTTTAACAGAAAAAATACCTGCTGCATTAAAAGAAAAAAACCCTCCAAAATCCCTCCTCCTCAGATACCACTCTGAGTGGTTAAGTATGGAAGAAAAGTGCCACTGAAGTGGTTGTGATAACTTTAGTGATCTATACATTTATAGACATATGGGAAAATTATAATATGTGAGAAAAAAATCTATCAGATTTCAAGGCTTATTATAGAACCAGGGAAATTTAATACTATCTATCATTGGTGAAGAAATAGAACCATAAATAAGGATAAAAAATACAAAACCCTAAAACAGACCAATACCTACAAACACAGTTTCTATTTTAAAAAGTTGTATAAGGAAAAACTGGACACTTTCACAAGCAATATTAGAGCAAATAAACAGCCATGGGCCTAAAATTAACTTTGATATAAATCTCATATTTATATAAAAAATTAAGCCACAACAGATCATGAATTAAATATGAAATGAGAAAGAATAAAGTTTTAGTTTTAAAAGTCTTCATATTTGGATTAAGACAAATACATGATACAAGATATAAGAACGTGATTTATAAAACAAATATTGAACTTCTTAAAAATTAAAAACTTTGCTTGATGAAAGACTTTGTTAAGAGAATTGAAAAATGAGCTACAAAATTTAAACAAAAACATATTTTCAAGAAAAGAGTTAAACACTTCCTGCTTCTGTACCATCTTCACAGTTGTTGCTATAATGATCCTGATGTTGTATTCACTCTGTAAGTATATTTCAATGAAGGTCTTTCCATTTCTCTCAAATCTCAGGAAGAGAAAGCAAACACAAAACAACCAGTATAATTATAAACATAAGCTTTTAACTCAAGAGTAGATACCAAAACAAACAAACAAAAGGAAACTGAAATAAATCCTGACTTTTAACTGACACTGCATGACAGGATAGAAATACCTCTGTGCTTTTCCAATACTGTAGTTCTTTAAAATAACAGAAAGCCTTACCTTTCTCTTGTAGATAAGAGATGTACATGGTTTCAATTCTCTGACCTTGTGGATTGCAGCCCAACACTAACCAGTATGAAGCAAAGGCTCCTGAAGTGTATATGCAAGTACCAAAATCAAACCAAACTCACTGGCACTGAGTCAGTTACAACTCCCAGCACCTCTCTAGGACAAAGTAGAACTGTTCTTTGGGGTTTCTGAGACTAAACCTTTATAGGAAAAGAAAGCCTCATTCATTCCCACCTCCCCTCAAGCCGCACCATGGAGCAGCTGGTGGGTTTGAACTAAAGATAGTGCACTTAGCAGCTCAATGTGAAAACCCCAATGTCACAAGGGTTCCTTACAGATGCCAACTGGTGTATGAAACTTTTACAAGCTCAGTACCTACTTTAGACAAGAAAAACAAAGCACAGATATCACCATATCAAAGGTCTCTATTACCAGGACCCAAATAAAAATAGATCTAAATGTTTCTTATACAGAGAAACTTCTGTCAGGATATTGTTTCTAAGGAGGAGCAGTCAATATTACAATTGGAGAAATCCAAACTTAAATTATCTTCTCTTTTCACTGTGCAATTATGATCACTTAAGAACATGTGGTTGATATCTATTAAATATTTGAATCTAACAAAAGAATGGTATATTGAAATAGATTATTAAGTGTATCAAATGTATTTTTTTTAAAAAAATCAATGTACAGAAAGCCACAACCCTTAAAACTGAACCACTAGGTAACATCATGTTACAGAGAACAGGTTAAAATTGTTAAGTATTTCACCTTGCTTGTTTCTAGAAGTGATGCTCATGGGAACATCAGTCAAGAAAACGTATAGCACATGACATTGGGTAAATCTACTGCATAGCACCTCCTTAAAGTATGGAAAAACAAGGATGTCACTTTGAGGAAAAGGGCATACCTGGTTCAAGCCATAAATGTGAAAGTTGGACACTGAACAAGGAAAAAAAGACTGATAAAGAAAGAATATATTTGAATTATAGCGCTGGCAAAAAATATTGAAAATATCATGGGATGCCAAAAGAATAAAGCAATCTGTCTTGGAAGAACTACACCAGAATGCTTCTTAGCAGAAAGGATGGTGTTCTTTGTGTTCCTACTTAGTACACGTTGTCAGGATAGAATGGTCCCTGGCAGAGGACACCACACTTCACAAAGGAGGACAGGGAAAAATAAGAATATTCTCAATGTGATGTATGTACGAGTGGCTGCAACAAGGACATAACTACAATAAAAATTGTGAGGATTGCATGGAATTGGGTGAAGTTTCTTCCCTTCTGCTATGCATAGGGTCTCTGTTAGTCAGAACAGACTCATTGATAACCACCACCAAGAACAGTGTCATTTTTACCAAAGATTTTTACTAAAATAAACCATTTCCTGTCCTCAGCAATGACAAAAAGTGTTCAATAATTAAAGGAAGCAATGATAGGAGGAAACAATCTATTCTTGTTTCTTTTCTTTTTTTTAGTTTGGGACTTTAATTTTTATTTCTTTATTTATCATTTTATTGGGGGCTCATACAAATCCCATAACAATATATACATCCATCCATTGTATACAGAGCACATTTGTACACTTGTTGCCATCATCATTCTCAAAACATTTTCTTTCCACTTAAGCCCCTGGTATCAGCTCCTCATAGTTCCCCTCCTTCCCCTGTCCTCCCTTCCCCCATGAATCTTAGATAATTTATCAATTATTATTATTTTGTCATATCCTATTTTAAATGGATAAACTGTTTTTTTAATGATTTCATTAACATTTCAATAGAATATTATTCATGTTTGGTCTTCATTTGGGTTTTGGTAATCTTCTTGGGTACAGCAACCTTGATCAAACCATAGAGAAAAGGAAGTGAAAGGAAATAAAGGAAAGAGCTAGAAGGCAAAGGGCATTTATAGAGGTCTAAATACAGACATGTTCATTGTAAATATATTTTCAGCTAACAATAGATAAATAGTATATACATGTATTTATAAATTTAATATTAAGATAGTATAAAGTTGATCGGAGACACAGGAGATGGACAGACATAACTGAAAGGCCAAAGGAGAGCACACACAGATATAGCTTTATTATAGGGGAAGCTCCTGGATGAGGATACCTAGGCTACCAGGTTAGGGAAGTTTGGCTCAGTAGCCAGAGCATAGGTTTTTAAAGGGTGGTGGGATATTTGGTAATTAGCTTATGGGGTCTGAACATGCCAATAATTGCTTGTAGACTCCTTGCAGCTTTCTTTGAACCCAGAACCTCTGGTCTCACCAGTTATCTTATTTGGTTCTGTCTGCTGCTGACCTTTGGGAACATGCAGGGAAGCAGGGTCCTCTTCAGCTTCAGTTTGGTCCAAATAGGTAGCAGAAGGACATTGGGCCTCTACTTAAGTACTCACTAAATACAAGAACATTTTGTTCTAAAATCCCAGCATTCTGTGATGCCCACCTTCCCAACATGATCACTGAAGACAAAATGGGTGCATAAGCAAATGTGGTGAAGAAATCTGATGGTGCCCAGCTATCAAGAGCTATACATTCTGGGATCTTAAAAGCTTGGAGATAAACAAGTGGTGATCTAGCTGAGATGCAACAAAATCTACATGGAAAAAGCACACCTTGTGATCATGAGGTGTGGATAGGATCAGGTATCAGGTATCAAAGATCCAGAACAAAAATCATATCATTGTGAATTAGAAGAAAGGCAGAGTGGAGACAATTGGACAATCTGTAGACAATTGGACATCCCTTACATAAAAGTCACAAGAAACAGATAAACCAGTCAGAGTGCATTATAGCAAAGACGGAACATACAACTTTCCTCTAGTCATTTAATGCATTCCCTCCTCCACTATCATGACCCCAGTTCTGCCTTATAAATCCAGCTAGACCAGAGCATGTACATGGGGACAGATAAGAGTTGGAAACACAGGGAACCCAGGACAGATAAACCACTCAGAAATGATATCTGAGTAAGAATATCAGGAAGGTAAGGGGGAGAAAGGAGAACCCATCACAATGGTCTACATATAACCTCTTCCCAAAGGGATAGGCAACAGAAAAGTGGGTGAAGGGAGACATTGGGGAGACTTGAGAATATAATAATTTATAAATTATCAAGGGTCCTTGAGGGAGCGGGTGGTGGAAAGGGAGAGGAAGAAATGAGGAGCAGATACTGAGGGCTCAAGTAGAAAGAAAATGTTCTGAGAATGATGACGGTAACAAATATGCAAATGTGCTTGATACAATGGAAGTATGTATGAATTGTGATAAGAGATGTATGGGCAGCCAATAAAATTATACATATATATGTACACATATATAAAATTCTTATATAATACAAAGTGCAATTTTATGTGATATATTTTATAGTGTTGACTATTACATGCCTTATTATTTCTATAGCTTTAAACACATCTACATAATTTAAAAAATATTTCATGTACTTTTCATCGTATTGTCAGAACTCTTACAGCACATAATTAAGAATATACAAAGGGCTTCAAAGAGTTTGTGGAAAAATATGCTATCTCTTAAAAAAATTTCCAACAAATTGTGGAAGTTCCCTTCTAGGTATCGGAGAGAAGAGCCCTGTGGGCATAGTGGCTCTGTGTTGGATTGAGATCAGCAAGGTCAGCAGTTGAAAACCACCAGCCTCTCCTTAGGAGAAAGCCAGGACTCTCCGATACCCTCAAGCGAGCATCACCATCACCAAAACTGACAGGGGCACTTTACCCTCTCCGGGATGTTGCTATGAGCCAGTATCGACTCAATGACAGTGAGGTTTTTCATAGGTTTGCAGGACATGTTGCCTGTTTTCTTTCTTTTTTTCTTTATTCTGTTAATCAGGAAAATGCTTAGCTAGATATTCACATACACCATTAAAAAACAAAGCAAAAACCAAGCCACTAACTTCACAAGAAGACATTTGCTTTGATTTTCATATTTTAAAAGTCGTGAAGTACGGGATATCAGAGATCAGTGTTCGAGCTTCCCACTCTGTCATCCTGTGCTCTTAGAATGCCTTTCCAAACTCCTTTAAGCACATTCAAATTCCAGGTAGTTAGAAAAGGAAGGATCAATAGGAGAAACAAAATAAAAGCAGGGTGCCATCTGAGTTTACTCCTTGAGAATTTGACCCACGGATCATATGATATTGTGCTGTCCATATCTGTGCTATGTAGACACCTCTATCTGTGAGGCAGAAAATGATTGTAAACTTCTAGCTGAACAAGCAGATAACCCTAAAAATGGAGAGTTCATTTAAGAGGAAAATGTGGAATAGAGGTTAGGCAGGAACCTCAGAATCTTGACCATGGTTACTCTCTTGTTTTCTGATTTTGCATCATAAAAATAAAGCAAAGATGATTATGCATGACGCATACCAAGCCTAATACTAATTACAGAAAAATAATAGCAAAAAGGTAAGTGGCAACTATATGAGAATAGAGCTTTTTATTCAATGTATCGAAGCTCCTGCAGATTACAATGCCCAGGATTAGATTATGACAACATTGATTTTAATACAAATGTTAAGAATTTTATAGCCATGATCTACATATGATATGTAATGAAGAGATGAAACCTGAATTATTTTGCCCTCTCTTTGTGTAACTCCTGCACTGGTATGATCAGATGACTGATAAGTCTTGTGTATAAGCTATTTGGAGAATTCCCCAGAATAGTATTTACCATTGGATAAACACTATGATAATATCACCTCTGGGGTACATGTCTTGAAGATCACCAAGATTTATTTTACTGAATATTGTATCATAGAAAGCTTTGATAGAGTGCTATATAACAGCCTCTATTCTGAAAAACCAAACTGCAAAGCATCAACTTTTGAACAAATTTATCTTATTTCTCATTTCACTGACCTGATTCTCAAATTGACCCATAAGCATCATGCACTGCTCTTGGAGTATATTGTACAATTTCAATTCATAGGGCTATGACACTAGTCTTGGCAATATTGTGGAAACACCACAGGATTGCTGATATAGCCAAGATATTGTATCCCTATCATATCATGTGTAAGGCCCTCTGACATTGATCTCAATGTGAAGCTAGAGAGTTCTCCAACATGAAATTTAATAATTCTGAATATCCCTTCAGAATCACTGATGGCTCTGTGGTTTGTGGGAGTTTTCAACTAGCAAATTTTTGCTTTCTGACAGTTCCATTATCCTAAGCACATAAGCAGGGAGTAAAAATTGACATTCTTTGCATCTGGTGTATTTGTGACATCTTCTAACAGTCTCTTTTTTATTAAGACCCCAGTCTCACAGTGTAAATCTATCTGTAATGACAGGGAGTATACTTCATGTTTCAGATAGTTTGCTGCAGCATTTTATCAGCAAATCAAAGAATTCTTCTTTGGGAAGAGATTGCTCAATCCTTGGTGATTTTTTTAAATGCTTCATAAAAGCCAAGAATTTGTGTTCTTTAGGATTTCTAATCCTGAAGTAAGAACAATTTATTATGAATTATAAATAGCTATATTGTATGATGAGGGGGGCAACAGAGTTTACTTCTGGGCTTCAGCTCATCCCTGTCATCTCTGGGTTCCTGGATGTTTAGGACACTTTCTGTCCTAAACATGACCATTGGATTGGGCCACAAAACTTGCTACTGCACTTCTTTGTGAAGGCTGACTACTGGCAAAATTGACCATTATGAAATTCCTAAAGGTTCCTGATCCACATTTTGGTATGATCAAAAGTTGAAGATAGTGCTTAGGAAACATGTGCTATTGTTCTATCCCCTAAAGTCAACAAGAGATAGTAGTTTTATCCAATTTTAGTCAGTTTTCTTTTTGTTCCAATAATTTTGTTGGGGGCCCTTACAGCTCTTTTAACATTCATTTGTATCAAGCATACTTGTACACATGGTGCCATCTTCATTTCCAAATATTTTCTCCATGAGTCCTTTGTATAAGCTGCTTTCTCCCCCTCTATTTTTTGATCATTTTATTGGGGGCTCATACAACTCCCATCACAATCAACACATGTCAATTGTATGCATACCACGTTTGCCACAGTGATAAGTTACCAGGATTTAAGAACTAAAAATCATAGCATTGCATGTTCACCTCCCTGATATGTTCACCAATGACTAATGGGTGCATAAGAAAATGTGGTGAAGAAAACTGATGATGCCTGGCTAACAAATATAGCATCTGGGGTCTTAAAGGCTTGAGAGTAAACAAGCAGCCATTTAGCTCAGAAGCAACAAAGCCCACATGGAAAAAGCACACCAGCTTGTATGACCATGAGGTGTCGAAGGGATCAGGTGTCAGGCATCAAAGAACTAAAAATTTCACCGTTATAAAGGAGGGGGACTACTGAATGGAGACCCAAAGCCCATCAATAGGTGAAGCAGCATCCTCTTACAGTGGGATGGCAGGGAGGAGGGGAGCCAGTCAGGGTACAGCATCGCAACAATGAGGTAAGCAAATTTCCTCTGGGTCTCAAATGCTTCCTCCTACCCACTATCATGATCCCAATTCTACCTTGCAAATCTGGCTAGACCAGGGGGTGTACACTGGATTTGGAAACATGGGGCATTCAGGTCAGATGATCCCTTCACAACCAGTGGTGGGTGTGTTGATGCCGGGAGGGAGGAGGAAGAGTGAGTGGAAGAGGGTAGCCAATTGCAGGGATCTACATATGACCTCCCTGAAGTATGGACAGTGGGGAAGTGGGTGTAGGGACATGTGGAAGACAGTATGATATGAAAAAGCACGAACAATGTGGCATTATTAAGGATTCATGGGAGAGTGGGATTGGGGAGGGGGGGAAATATGGGGAGCTGGCCCTGGAGGCCTAAGTAGTGAGAGGATGTTTCGGGGGTGATGATGGCAATAGATGTCAATTTTCATTAAGATTTGTAGAATGTCACTTCCTTTTCTGGATAATGATCTTAGTCAAGTTAACGTGCCTTTAATTGTCCTTCCATATTATTTCCTTCAGATGCTTCTAAGAATTGAATTGAGCAATCTTATATGGTTTTACATAAATATTTTAATTGTTAGCATGCTATTATTAGTGTAAGAAGTAGTGACACAGTGGTTAGGTCCTTAGCTACTAAGCAAAATTCTGGGAGTTAGCCTCTACCAGCTGTTTTGCTAACACACATCTGACAAGAAAAAACATAGCCTTCATTTCATCTCCTCTTCTGAATCTGGCTTAAATTTCTGGTATTTCCTGATCAAAATATTTCTGTAACCACTTTTAAGTTACCTTCAGTAAAATTCTACTTGTATATTTTATTAACAATTTTATTCAAAAAATTACTGTATTCTGTTGGATCACCTCTCTGTGAAATGCTCAATGATATGAATCATTAACTGCTTGTTGACCATAAAGCAGTTGCAATTTTCTTTGGCTAAATGAGTGAATGCTTCAACAGTTGCATTCTTTTATTGAAATGTCCAAGTTGGGTTCTATCAAATCCAGGACCTTGCTCTTTGCCCTTCCCTCCAGGGCAAGTTGGACTCCTTATTCAGTTTGTGCCATCAGCTATTCTTGGTGAGATGCTAATTGCCCAAAGGGCTGAAGGTTGACCAATCATTTTTGGTGCATAATCTGTATGTTTATCCATATTGTTTTGATTTTTTCATTGAATTTTTTAATATTTGAACCTGAGGACAGAAAAACCATTTCTTCTCTAATTCTTTCATCTAGAGAATTATAGACTGTGTCCATTTTTTTATTTTCGAACCCCAGGTCTTTGGAACTTTCCTTATTATACATGTGTTTTCCAGTCGCCCTTTGAGTTCTTGGCTCCACTGTTCTTTCATCTTTTCTTTTATTTATTTTAGTTGCTTATGTTCAGGAGGAGCCTCTTCAGACATCCTTCATTTCGGTCCTCTTTTGGTGTTTCATTTGGCTAACTTCCTGTATCCTTGTTGTTATGCAGCATACTTGTCTGCTCTCAAGTTACTAATGCCAAGTTAGCTAAGTCAATTCTTGAGATGGTCTCTAAATTCAGGTTTGATATACTCAATTTTAAACCTTGACTTTCATGGTTCTGATTCATTATTCATCAACTTCAACTTGAACTACATGTGAGCAGTTGCTATCTGCTCCATAGTCAGTCCTTTATGCTTTTCTTATAGATGTTTCTTTCCACAAATTTATTCGTTTTCATTTCTATGTACTCTGTCACCAAAGTTTACATGCATTCTTTTGCAGAATTTATTGTATCTTATCTCAATTAAATTATATCACTACAGTTCTATCTAACTTACATTTCTTATTTCTAATTTTTTCATTTCAATAACTAGAAATTAGCAACATAGCTTATTTTCACATTTGATTAACTTCAGACTTGGGAAATTGATCAACACTTCACATTTCTTCATCTGTTCCATTAGGTTTTAGTGCAAAAGTTTGAATAATGATATTAATTCATCTTCATTTTCGGCATATAATCATTCCAATATGAGTGACAACATTGCATTTTAAGATAGCTCTTGAAATGTTTGGAAATATTTGAAATCTGATATCATTTTTCCTTCAGAGTGTCATTTGTAACAGAGTATACCATGAGGGTTTTATTCAAAATGGCCATTACAAATGTAATTTAGTTCAATGATGCCTATGATATCAGACTGTCACTATAAGCATACTTTATATGTTATTACACTTTGAGTATATTGAAATATGGATTGGATAGTTTTATCTCTGGTACTGGCTCTGGAGGCAAATTCAGAGTTCTAGTGAAGTCCCTGCAAGTAGGATAGTAAAGTGTCAAAGAGACAGACCATCCCCTAAGTTCCTCAACCTCATACAAAAGGCCACACCCTCATGGAATTGTCACCAAGCTACTACTTTGTTCACAGGTTTGAACTGTAGGAGCATCTAGTTGACATAAAATTTTGCTACGCACGTTTTATTTAATTGTTTTGGTTATATGTACACTTTTGGATTCACTGTAGGGCATGCCTCTGGTTGGCTAAAAGATATGTTGTTAATCAATGTTGCAAATAATATGTAACAATTCCCACTTTTAACAACAGAATATAGTATATCCATTCATCTTCATAATGTCAAATGCTCTCTCGTTTGATCTTTAACATATTACCCATCCCAGAGAGCATGCTGGCAAACACATTTGCTGTTCTCTGATGACTAACTTGGTGCAGCATCTTTTGTTTGTTCAGTAGGATCTGAAAATGACTTTAATGCTTATATTGTCAGTTATTATTATTTGCTATTGTCACCTCTCTGTTGGTTTTGACTTTATTTTTACTGTGGCGCAAGATGCTATACCGACAATATTTAAAATACCAATCAGGTCTCCTATGGGAGAAAGTTTTCAACCAATCCCCCAGACAAAGGGAGACTAAGAAGAAATATCTGATGATCGACTTCAGAAAATTAGTCAATGGAAACTTTATGCATCACTTGAGAACATTGTCCATCATTCTGAGTTTTGAAACATCAGTCAATGAAGAGGAGCATCATGTTTAATGAAGTATATAGTTACTGTGTATGTGAGAACATTTTGGTCAACTGCATTAGCACAATAAACCCAGTAGTGGATTGAGCATACTAGCTATCTTGAGCAACTCACTGGACTAGAGAATGTTTTATTTTGTAGTTCATATGTACATCACCATGAAATAAAGTTGACTTAATGGCATCTAGTATCAATTTTTTGTCAATGATTATTAATTTATTGTGCACCTGCAAGTTTCACATCAGGGTACAGAGCTTCAAAGTGCCCAGTGTCAATTTTTTTGGAGAAGCTGAAGTAACCAAATATCATTAGGAGCAATTCTGTAACTTAACAAAGTAATATTGTATAACCTGATACAGCAAAGGTGGTAACTCCAAGGAAAATTATTCCAAAAAGGGATGAATTGGATTTCCAAATAATAAATCTTTAAGAGGAAGAAGTTAGTTCTCTATTGGACATTGCCTTTGCATTGACCTTAGCAGGAGTATGAATGAACTGAGCTTTGGGTGATGGCATGATACAAGAACAGGTTAGTGATAAGGTTTCAGTGGCGAATAGATGAGAATAATAAATTGACCCTACAGAGTCAATGAGAAGGAATCAGTAGTCAATAAATGAAGAGGTCTGTGTTAGGGTTCGCTAGAGAAACAAAACCAGCACACTAATAATTATCTCCATATATTTATATAGAGAAGGATATCTAATATAAGACATAAACCATTAACTAATCTATAAAGCAGTCCAAATGACTCGGTGCAACTCACTTGCATGAGACAGCTAGTACACTGGCAGCCTGTCGAGTCTTGAGGGTAGCTGAGTAGTCCTCTGTAGATCAGTGAACACATTTTTTTGGCCAATAATTGGAAAAAAAAAAAAGTCACTGCCTTAATTCCCACCCATAACAACCAGAAAAGACAGAATAGAATTACTCCATACAGTTTCTGGTGCTAGGAATTTTTATAGAACTAGATGACTTCACCTTTCTTCCTCAAAGCTGATAGTGAGTTTGAACTGCTTACCTAGTGGTTAACAACATAACGTGTGAACAGTTATGCCAGAGTTTCTAATAAATTAGTATATATGACACAGACAAGACTGAAAAACAGAAACAAGTAAAACCAAAACAATAAATATACTAATTTATAATACACCTATAGCAAATTAAGATATTAAGTGGTAATAAAAATCCAATATGGTTTCTCTATTGAATTTAACAAGTATTAAAAAAATGAATTAAACCTAAACCTTTATGTACCCTACACACACAGAAAGAATATAGAACCTATATTCAGTCTTTGAAGAAAGGATGGCAATGACCCAAAATCAAATTAAAAACAAAAGAAAGAAAACAGCAAATCAATATGCTTTATGACTAGTGAGAGAAAAAATATCTTAACAAAGAGATGCCAGTATCGCATTAAAAGTCTGATGTAACATGCTCTTGCTGGCTTCAGTCCATGAATTGACCTCTGTCAAAGTTGTTTCAATATTTAAAAACAATACATCTAACATATCATATTGATAGAAGGAAAATATATACATGGTAATCTCAACAAATGCATTAAAGAACATGTGGCAAATCAAACACTATTTTATATTGAGAAATTCTCTCTAGAAACAAAAGATATAAGACTCTAAACCAAGCTGATGAAGATCATCTGTGAAAAAAATCATGGTGAAGCTAAAAGTTTTCCCTTGATATCATAAAAAATATGTGGATATTTTCTATCACCATTTCCTCCAAACATGGTATTGAAATGTCTAATAAAGGAAATTAGAAGAGAAAAATAAAATTGACTCTGGGAGAAGAAGATCACTATTTTCAGATAATGTGATCTCACTTTTATAAAACCCTGAGTAGCAAAAAGAAAAAAATAAAACAAAAGAAACCCTGAGTAGCACACACACAACTATTAGACCTAATAAACATGTTTTGTATAGTTTCAGGATTTATGATTAATTTGCATAACTAGCTTGCTTTTCTTTCTTTTTTTTGTAGAGAAATTCCATCTTTTAATTATATTCTTTTTCCAGTCATTTTATTGGGGGCTCATACATCGTTTTTCACAATATATAAATAAGCATACTCATCAAGCACCCTCTCATGTCCACTTCTATTGCTGTTCCCCAATCATCTACCTTTTCCCTTAAGCCTCTAGTATTGGCTTTTCCATTCCTTCCCCTCTTCCCCTGGTCTCTCTTCCCCTCCAACCCTCAATTCTTTATACATTGTTATTGTTTTGTTATATCATACACTGCCACTGCCTGACCTCTCCCCCAATCCACTCCTTTGATGCCCGTCCTTCAAATAAGAGCTTGTGTATATATCCTTGCTGTTGGTTCCCCGCCCCCTTTCTGTCCACCCTTTCAGTATCTCCAATCTAACCATTGGCCCGAAGGGGCCCATCCATCCTGGTTTCCCCATATCTCCAGCTCCCCTCTATGCCAGTGTGACTTCTCCAGTCCATCTGGATTTGCAAGATAGAGTTGGGCCCATGATGGTTGGGGGATGGGGAGGAAGGTTTCAGGTACTAGAAGAAACTTGTAAGCATCATCACTGCATACCTGATTGTTTCAGCACCTCATGATCACACAGGTAAGTGATCTTCTTTTATGGTGGGTTTTGTTGCTTCTCAGCTATATGGCTGCTTGTTTGTGCTTAAGCCTTTAAGACCCCGGATGCTCTACCTTTTGATAGCTGGGTCCTTCTGCTTTCTTCACCACCCTTGCTCATGCTGAAATGCCTTGATAATTTCTTCACTTTATTAATCTCGGCAATGCAACACATTCTTCCAATTGGTGAGGCAGCTGTGGCTTCTGTTGTCAGATGGCTGGTAACTTGATTTCTATTCATCGTGATAATATGTAACACTCTCTATTCTTGTGTCCTGTCACAATTGAGTTTTTGAATCACTGATGAGTGAATGCCTTGTCCGGAGCCATCTAGCCCAGACATGCTTGGCCCGGCTAGCTCAGTCGGTGGAGCATGAGACTCTTAATCTCAGGGTCGTGGGTTTGAGCCCCACATTGGGCGCCACGTGTCCTAACCAGCGGGTCCGTAATTCGCAAGTCCTGGAAGGAAGAGTGGGAATTTGGGAGACAGGGAATTTGGGAGACGCGAGAAATGGAGGCAAGACAGGATTCTGATCAAGTCTCGTTTATTAGGGAGAAATAACCCAATTTTATAGGGTAAGCAAGCCTAGGCAACAAGCCGGGGCATGAAACATAGTTATCTTCAAAGTTAACAAGTGAAGGTCAGCACACCTGCAAGTCAGAGGATAGTTACAAATGCTCTATTTACTACCTATATCATCTTGTCAAGCCTCGAAAGCCATGGCCGTCCCTATAACCACCCTCCAAAGGAGGCCAGGTATCCACAACTCAAGGTCTATGCAAAGGTTACAAAAGTAACAGACCACAAATCTCAGGCAATTAGACCATGACAGAGTTTAGGCTACGTGACTTTAGCCAGGCCAAGCATGTCCGGGCTGGATGACTCCGGACAATGCCTGAGTCAATCTTCTTAACAATCTTCCTCCTCTTCACTGACCCTCTATTTCACCAAGCATGATTTATTTTTCCATGGATTGATCTTTCCTTATAACTTGTCCAAAGTATGCAAAACAGTCTTGTCATCTTGGCTTCTAAGGAGTATTCTGATTGCATTTCCTTCAAGACACATTTCTTTGTTCTTTTCTTGTAATTGTTTATTGGGAGCTGGTGCAACTCTTATCACAATACATACATCAATTGAACCAGGCATGTATATATATATATGTTTTCCTCATTCTTTTCTAAATGTATACTTTCTATTGAGCCCTTGGTATCAGTTCTCCCCCCCCCCCATTAACTCCCCTGATAAATTGTACATTGTTATTATTTTCATCTCTCATGCCAACTGCTGTCTCCCTTCCCTCATGTTGTCTGTTGTTCTTTGCCCTATAGAAGGGTTCATGGTTATGTGTTGATTATTGTGCTTGGTTCCCTCTTTCTGCATTCCTCTCCCTCACTTCCCCCTAGCCTTCTGGTATCACTATTCCCACACTTGTTCCTGGATTTTGTGTCTCATGAGGTCCCACTTCTTATCTAAACTTGTATACATATTCCAGTCTATTCTGAACCCAGAAGCAGAACTGGGATCATAGCAGTGGGGGGTAAGGAAGCCTCAGGGAACTAGAGAAATATAGTGTGTGTCATCGATGCCTTACTGCACCCTTGTGATTCATCCCCTCTCTGTGGACTCTCTGTGAGGATATTGTTCCACTGTCTACAGATTGGCTTTGAGGCTCTGCTCCAAGTCCCCTCATTCTCAACAATATGTTTTTGTTTGTTATGTGTCTGCTGATACCAATCACCCAGTCCCTATGAACCTCTCTCAATACAAGAACACTGTGCTCTAGCAAATCGCAGTCTGAGATGTTTGATCTCTTGATACAATAGCTGAAGACAAAATGGGTACATAAGCAAATGTGATCACGAGGGCAGATGGTGCCCAGCTATGAGAAGATATAACATCTGGATTCTCAAAGACTTGAAGTTACACAAGCCACCTATGTTAATCCGGGTAGACTAGAGAAAGAAATGCATAGATAGGAATGTAGACATAAGGAAAAGTTTTATATACAAGAGGAATGGGACATTGAAAAAACATCCCAGCCCAGTCTAGTTCAAATTCCTAAAAGTCCGATATTAACTCATATGTTCGATATCAGTCAATAAAGTCTCCTTCTGACTCATGAAGTCACAGACTAGTGGGTGCAGAGTCCCTGCGCTGGCAGGGGTCTACCCATGGCTCCTTGCTTATAGGACTCAGGGTCCATCCAAAGCAACCAATGGTGGTAGAAGCAACTCAGCTCTGACAGGGGTCTCCACATGGCTTCTCCAGCTTCAGAGGTCTGGTTCCATCAGGCTAAGGCTGTGTGACTTCTTCTCCAGCTCCTCCAGCTCCTGGGATGCTACCATCTTGTCTTGTCTGTAGTTCATTTTCTTTGAGACTAGCTCCCAGCAACTGGGGAGTTAGCTTCTCATATACACAAGGGAAATATTGTGTGATCTCACAGAAGTCTCAGGAGAAAGCCACGCCCACACAGAGGCCTCATTGGCTACTCAATGGCTATCTTCAGATTAACAGGCTAGATTCAATCATGAATTAACATAAGCACATGACTGTCACACCGCCATTCAGCAGAGAAGCAACAGATCCATATGGCAGAAACACACCACCAGTGTAATCATTTCTTTGTTCTTTTGGCAGCCAGACTACTTTTGGAAATTTTTGGCAACATATTGTAATTCAAATGCTTCATTTTTTCTGAGATCTTCCTTATCCACTTTACAAATTTCACATGTCAAGCAGAGTATTATAAATTACATAAATGCCATGGATGGAGTCAAGCACACCTTTTTCCTCAAAGTGATATGCTTTCTCTTCAATACTTTAACATCATTATTATTGTATTTTGTTTTACTTATTTTGAATGTATTTTTATTAATCATTTTATTGGGAGCCCTTATAGATATTATAACAATCCAAAATGCATTAAATCAAGCATAATTTTTCAATTGATACCATCATCAGTTTCAAAACAGTTTCTTTCTTTACTCTGATACCAGCTCCACTTTCTGCCCTCCCACCCTGCCTTATACGCAAGAAACCCATATTATTATACTATGTGTTATTATATAGATTTCTTGCCATATCTTGTGCCATCCAATGTATTCATTCATCTGAAACTCTGTTATTCATTCCCCTGGAGTAGGTTTATACAGTCATCTTTCCTATCAGTCCCCACCCCCTTCCTGTACCCCTAGGATATCATTAATCCCATTATTTTCTGAAGTGTTATCAATCTTGGCTTTCATGTATAAAATTCTCTGAATTATCCAAATGAACTTTCACAGCTCTAAAAGATTATTGAGGTAAATCAAAGACCACATTATTAAGATGAAGAAATATTAAAGGACTAGGGGATGGTTAAGTGTCCCATCAGTGCTATCACACTCACTTCCATGCATGTGGCCCTTTTATGAGGAAATGTACAGTTATCTAACAGGTGGGTTTGGGGTCTCCATGTTCCTTCATGTCAATTTGATTGCTTCTTTTTGAACTTCTGATACCTATTCCCATCGACAGTGTGGCATGTATGACATTTACCTTCCTGAAGTGATCGTTGAAGACCAAATGAGTGCATGAAATGTGGTGAAGAAAGGCAAATATGGTGAAGAAAGCTGATGCTGCCAGGCTAATAAAAAATACAGCATCGGGGAATCAAAATGGCTTGAAGTTAAACAAGCCACCATCTAGCAGGGAAGCACCACAGTCCACATGGTAGAAGCACACAGGCTGTGTGATCGTCAACATTTTAAAAAGGTCTTGGGCACCAGATTTGCCTAATTCAATAAGTCTCTGATTTCTAGAATGTCAGCATTGATTGTTGTTCCAAACATAATGAAATCCTTGACAACTTCAATTTTTATCCATTTATCATGATATTGACTATTAGTTCAGTTATGTAGATTTGTGAACTATCAAGTATCATTTAAATATATTATTTATTGTTACTAGTTTGCTATTCAAAATCAGTTTCTATTATTTGAACACAAATAAGCACAGAGGTCACTACACTGTATCTTCCTATTCACTGCCAGATCTCCAGTGTTGTAACCCAGTGGAGCTGTCGACCCCTGCTTATACTTTCCAACTTACTAAGGAGTGACCACGCATTTCTGTCTTCTTTATATCTACCATCTACATAGCTTACTTGCTCAAGTACAAAAAGTCTTTCATTCCTTACTTCTCGAAGTCCATTCAAGTACATCTAATTTTCTCTTCTTGTTTTTATGTATTGGTTACCTTGAGTATACTATGACTTGGGGAAAGTGTATCTCAATCTTCAACGTGAGAATTTTGTTTTGTAATATTACTATTTAACATATATATTTAACATTATTATTCTACAAAGACAAGTCAATTAAATGAGTGACAGTATTAGGCAGATAATATGTGAATCATTGTTTGCTAATATGGTTGTAAAGAATATAAAAATAATTATATTTTGGGCAGTTTTTTGTTTGTTTATTTTTGTGGGCATCACTGCCCTCTGGTGGTTGTGGGAGCTACCAAGAGCTGCTCCGGAGAGCCACCGCTGGATTTGAACCGCTAAGCCCGCGGGCCGCAGTCCCGCACTCAACCACTTATGCAACCAGAACTCAGCCAAAAATAATTATATTAATATAGTAGAAAAATCACTTTAAATTCATGTGCATGACCTATAAAAGATGAAATTCATTCTTGAGGTTGTATATATAATTTAAACTCAGTGCTATTTATTCTATTCTGATTCTTAGTAACTCTGCAAGTCAGATTAGAATAGCTACTTAGGGTTTCCAAGGCTGTAAATCTTTACAGGATCAGAGAGCCTTATCTTTCTCATAAGGAGTGGCTTGTGGGTTTGAACTATTGATTTTTCAATTAGCAGCCCAATACACAATATTCTACATCATCAAGGAATATTATAGCATCCATAATTTTTTCTAGGAAGTTATTATTACAAATTATTTATTAAAATTCTAGTGAATTTTATTTATAAAGTGAAAAATCAAAGAAACTCTGAATCATTTAATACAAAAATTCTTTAAAGTACATCTTTTATAAATGCCCTTGCAAAGTTCCTTTAAAAGTACAATATTAATGACTTAGTCATCTTTATGTTTAAAGTCCTCACAGACTTTTTTACCTCTTACTTTACTGAAGAAAGTCCAAGGTGCTAGTAGGGTGACCCTCACTTCCTGCTGTTGATCTTGAGCCAATGGTAATTATTTTCATTCTAGGTTAATAGGGCAACAAGAGCTCAACATATATTTTGACAGCTGAAACTTTGCCATTTAAAGGTTAGAAACTCTTCTGAGAAGGAAAGAGGGTAGACCTGCCATTTTTTGATATATTTTCTAACTTCCAAAATAAGTGCGATAACATAATTAACGTACAATTCTTCAATTTAAGGCAATATATTTTCTTAAATTGGTTTAAGATTCACTTGGTAATTTGGGTTTACTATCGAAACTTTAATTAAGAAAAATGAGAAATTATGAAAACTCACAGAAAACACTGCATAGAAAAATGTAGAACACTTATAGACAATCAAAATGCTACCCATTATGTGACTAAATAACCTTTTATTAGTTTTCAGGAGAAAAGAAAGAAATTCAAAGCAGTGGGCCACAATTTTATCTCTGTGACTGGTGAGAATAAAAATAGCAAAGACAAAAGGCATTATGCTACCAAAATTGGTACATGTTTAGGTACATATACACATCTACATGTATGTATGCATAGAGAGAGAAGAAAGCCTGGTTGTGCAAAGTTTAAAGGCCTGAATGGTTGGCAATTTGTATTCAGTCTCCCCTAGGCACTCTGGAAGAGAAAGACTAGAAACTCAGCCTTCATACAAAACACAGCCTCTAGCGTCAAGGCACCAAACTCAAACTCACGACCATCGAGTTGCTGCCAGCCCCATAGCCCCACAGGGCAGGGGTAGTCTATTACATATGTTTGTTATGAGCTGAGCACTACTTAGCAACATCCAAAACTACTTAGAATGGCATCTGATGAGTAATAATTAAATTAAACAAAAATAGTATTTTAGCCCAATTTGTTTAAAATATGTCATGTTTATCCGTGAACATGTATATGGTATTTTCAATTACCTCACATGTGTGCAAGAGCTATAAAATAAGTAAGACATCCAGAGAATTGATTCATGTTGGCTAAGAATATTGAATACATCATGAAGAACAAACACATCAGTCTTAGAAGAAGTTTAGCCGGAATATTCTTTAGGAGAAAAGATGATGAGACATTGTCTTATGTACTGTGATCATATCAAGCAAAATCTATTCTTGGAGAAAAATGGCATACATTCTAATGTGATTGTTAGCAATATAGTGGCAAGATCTCCAAGAAATTGATTGACATCAGGACAGCACCAAGGTGCTTAAACACAGGAAATATTATGCAGAAGAGAGAAGACAGGCAGGATGCTATTGTGACAAACTTAGAATTATTATGAGTTGAATCAGGCTAGATGGCACTTGACAACACACACATATAACTACTAAGAGCCCCACTGGTGCAAATGCTTGGTTGCTAATTTGGCAGTTCAAATATACCAGTTTCTTTTCCAGAGAAAAAAATGTGTTAGAATGTGTCCATAAATATTAGAACATTGGTGGCTGAGCCCCGGTGGCATAGTGGTTGTGCGAGGCCCCGCGGCCCCCTGGGATGGAGGTTCAATTCCAGCTCACAAGCGCAAAGATTGGATCTCCTACTCCCACCACCAGAGGGCAGTGATGCCTAAAAAAATAAAAATATATATTATAACATTGAGAATCTTGTGAGTCAATTTTATGCTGTCCTACAAGTAAAGTTGCTATGAATTGGCATTCATGTCAATGTGTTTGATTTATAGATATATAAAAATATCCATAAATATATGTGTCCTTCTGTGAGAGTCCGGGTAGACTAGAGAAACCAATTCATAAACATCCATATGGATATAAGGGAAAAGTTTGTACACAAGAGGAATGGAACTTTGAGTAAGCTTCCCAAGCCAGTCCGATATTAGCCCATATGTCTGATACCAGTCCATAAAATCTCCTTCCGACTCATGAGGCATGCACAATGACACCAGAATGATCACTGGCCAGTGGGTGTATAGTCTTGCATATCCAGCAGCAAAAGAAGCATCCCAGTGCTGGCAGGGTCTCCCCATGGCTCCTTGTTTCCAGGACTCGGGGCCCATCAGCATCATCAAGTGGTGGTAGAAGTATCTCAGTGCTGGTAGAGGTCTTCCTGTGGCATCCCAAGCATCTTAGCACTTACAGGAGTCTCCATGTGACTTCTCCAACCCCTGAGGTTTGGTTCCACTTGGGTAAGCCCATGTGGCTTCTCCTTCAGATTCTCCAGTCTCCGGAAACAGGATCAATCAAATTGTTGTCATCTCATCTTGTCAGTAGTTCATCTCCAAGGAACTGAGTCAAGTCTCTCTTCTCTAATTAGGAAATACTATGAGACTTTCCAGAATTCTCAAGAGAAAGTCATGCCCACACCCAGGCCTCATTGGCTGTCTCCAGACTGACAGGTTAGACACCACCCCTACACTCCCAATCATGAAATTGACTGCCACACCATCTTTCTAGATAAGGTAAATTTTTGTGCAAACTTTTGATATATATATAATAGTCGATATGGTGTTCCCCTATATTGCAATCATGTTTATGACCCTAACTTTTCTTGATCAACAGGTTGCTATCATCATAATTCAGGAGAACAAATAAATGATTTGGTTATTACAGTAAGTTGCCATTTGGTTATGACAACTCATGATTCAAAACTCAAGAAAAGTAAGAACTCTGAGAACATTTGACCTAGACATGAGAATTTCACTTACTGCTATGTTGAAGTAACCATGGATTCAAACATAAGAACCTTAGTGTAGGTGGACCCGGAGTAGTCGGTGTTTCCTTCTGTGGTGCATTGGGTCAGTATGAGTAAAAGTCCACAATAGCTAACAAAAACAACCATGTTGTTGCAAATATTACAACAGATTTGAACTCCGACTTCTTTTTTACAAACTCTACATTGCTAACTTTTTAATTTCTTACGTATGAGAAATTTTATCACATTTAATTATTTGATCAGATTTTGAAGTTTAAATTCTTGTTGGAAATCTAACTTATGGGTACTGGGAAGAAAAATATTTAGCTTATGACAAATATTGCTATAGAGAATCTTACAGGACTAGAAATTCATTCAATAATGGGTATGAACTGAGGGTCTGCATATATTACATAAAGTTCTATCACTTACTTTAAAAAGTTTCATAAGCAGGCATCCAAAACTGGTTCAAAAATAGAATGAGGGAAAAAATAAAGGAGATTGGCTTGACGTTTTCACTGGGATTAGGCAATGAGTCTGCAGTGAGCAGTACCTACACATTTAACTTATTGATGACTTCCACGGTACTTTTAATATTTTCTGCAACATTGTAATTTAAAAACATCAATTATTCTCCAGGTTAACTTAAATCATTTTATAGTTTTCATGTGGATATGTGTGAATTGAATATACACTGACTGGATCAGTCACAAGTTAATCTCCAAAGTGCTATATTTGTTCTTTAACACAATGAATAGGTCTTATGAAGTAGAAGCAACATGTCCTTTGATTTTTTTGACTGTTTCCTTGAGTGTTTCCTTTAAGTCCAAGCAAAATGAAATCCATGTCAACTTCAGTCTTTTCTGCTTTTATCATGACCTTGTGTACAGCTCCAAATGTAGGGTTTGCTGTTATTGTTGTTATTTTGCCTTGAGTTGTAATTCACACTGAGGACTGATCGCTGATCATCATCAGTGATTCAAATCTTCTTGACTTTTAGCAATTAAGATGGCACCATCTGTACAAAAACTTGTTAATGAGCCTTCCTTCAATATTGTTGTTCTTTATACTGTCTAGGTATTTGGATCATTTGCTCAGTATATAATCTATATGCTTTCATATATGTGATAAAAGGATATGCTCTCAATCAACGAACACTTTTCCTAATTTTAAACCATGCTGTATTCCCTTGCTCACTTCAAAGGTTTGAATGCCTCTATGTACAGTTTCTCTAAGAGAAAAATTAAGTGGTCTGGAATTGCTTTTATTCACAGTGCTACCCATAGTTTGTTACTATCCACACAGTCAAATGGCTCTGCATAATAAAAAAAAAAACGCTACAAAAACCAAAGTAAAATATTTCTGGTATGCCCTGCTTTCACCCAAGATCCATTTGATGATGTCAGCAATGATGTATCTCCTGACATGTCCCTTTCAAAATCCAGCTAGAATTTCTAGCAATTTCCTGTCAATGTTCTACTATTTTTAAAATATCTTCAGCAGGATTTTTAGGTGATATTGATGATATTGTTAGATCATTTCCTTATTTGGCTGAGACATCTACATTGGGAAGGGTATTATGGAGATCTTCCTGTTAGTTTTTCAGGTCTTTCAAATTTCTTACAATACGCCAATTATATTAAGATTCATCTAGTGTGTCCTTGATCAGAATGGCCATTAATTAAGAAAATGTTGGACATTGGTCTTCTATTCAAATTTTCTCTCAACACAAGAACACTTTTTCTAATAATCCAGCATTCTCAGATGCTCACCTTCCCAACACGATCACTGAAAATGGGTGCATAAGAAAATGTGGTGAAGAAAGCTGATGGTGCCCAACTATCAATAGATATAGATCCTGGGCTCTTAAAGACTTGAAGGTAAACAAGTGGCCATCTAGCTGAGAAGCAACAAAGCCTACATGGAAGAAGTACACCAGACTGTGTGATCATGAGGAGTTGATGGCATCAGGTATCAGACATCAAAGACCCAGAAAAAAAATCATGTCAATGTGAGTGGGGAAATGAGGAGAGTGCAGAATGGAAACCCAAAGTCAGTCTCAGGCAATTGGACATCCCCTTACAGAGCAGTCACGGGGAGGAGATGGGCCAGCTAGGGTGCAATGTAGCACCCAGCTTTCCTCCATCTATCATGACTTTAACCTTACCTTTCAAGTCTGGCTACACTAGAGCAAATATATGGGTACAGATAGGAGCTGGAAACAATGGGAATACAGGACAAATCAACTCCTCGAGACCAATATTGAGAGTAGCCATATCAGGAGAGGAAGGGGAAGGTGGGGGGAGAGAGGAGGAACCAATAACATTGACCTACCTATAACCCCCTTCCAGGGAGATGGATAACAGCAAAGTGGGTAAAGGGAGACATCAGTCTGAGTAAGACACTAAAAAAAAATTATAAATTATCAAAGGTTCATGAGGGAGGAAGGGGAGGGGAGGGAGGGAAAAAATGAAGAGCTGATACCAAGGGCACAAGTAGTAAAGCAAAGTTTTGAGAATGATGATGACAACCAATATACAAATGTGCTTGACAAAATGTGTTTGACAAGGCTGAGCCCCGGTGGCGTAGTGGTTGTGCGCGGGACTGCAGCCCACTGGGACAGAGGTTCAATTCCAGCAGTGGGGCTGGGCCTCCTACTCCCACCACTGGAGAGCAGTGATGCCCCCCCCCCAAAAAAAAATGTGTTTGACAAAATGGATGCATGCATGGATAGTGTGATACGACATACCATTAGTTTTACTCAGGAACTATTTAGTTTCATGATCTCAAGGCAAATGAGAAAATAGCTGGTGCAATCTTTTGGTCTTATGGCTGAATTTTTACTTAGACTTTTGATTCATTATCTTTTGCTCTAAAATCTCAAGCTATCATAATATTTTGCCATTATCTATCTATCTGTATTTTTGAGACTACTTTTGAACTCAGTAGCAGTTCCACGGGAGGAAAATCACAACCTGGGAAGCCTTACTGGTTAGTTCTACTTTGCCCCATCGTCACTCTCTGAGTCCAAGTTGGCTCAGTAACAATAAGGAATGAGTGCAAACTTCAAATTACTTATTACCCTAGCAATTATGGCCTCAGAAATGTCAAAGGTAGCAGATGAATACACTGGAGTACATTAAAGCTCCCCAGAGCCCCCCCCCCCCCCCCGGGCCCGGTCCTTAGCTTGAAAAAAAATACATGGCTCAGGAAACTAAGTGTGACCCTCAATTTTGAAATTTCTGAGTAGAAAAATGCAACACAAACCCGCAGATGCTTTTTCTTTATCTCGTTAGCTATAAACTCTTGTCATAAGGAATTTATTCCTCTGTCCTAGAGCTATAGAACCTGGCCAAAAATATTAGGTGTTTCAAAGTTCAATCCTTTAACATTTAGCTTTTGTTCACTCTGGAATGTGTTAACATGCTACTATGGTCTGATCTAAATATCTTACCCAGTGATTTCAGATGACCTTTAAGAGGTGGATCTGTGTATGCTGGAGAAAAATATAGCATACGTTTTCTTCACTTTTATTCAAGCTCTAAGTATAATTGATTATACTAAGGGAGAAAAATGCTTGACTTCGTAGAATTAAAGTGTTCCACTGAAAGAAGCCTTCAGGTTTGTGATTTACCATGACAGGTGTTCTTGACCTGAGCCTGAAGTAATTGTGCAGGCGCACAAAATAAATGAGAGCCCAGCCAGACTATACAGGGTTTATAGAGCATAAAACACGGAAGTGGATAATTGGGATGAGATTTGTTTGTTACAAAAATATTTGTAAAATGATGTAAAGTTAGACTACCTCTTCCACCCCAAATAAATAAAAATAAAAAGCAAAGACATGGTAAATTTCCTCAGTCAAATTAATCATGTGGGAGATGATCAAATTTGGGAGTATTTCTTTTCACTAAATCATGTTTCTATTAAAAAATGAGAGTTTTCTTTCTTTTGAGAAACCAACCATAGGGTTGCATGTTCATATCCAAAATGTATAAATAACATAGGCTCTGAAAGGATCGCATTAAAACTGGAATAGAAAAAATAAAATATAAAAAGGCAAACAATTGGAGGCACAACACACTACTGAAAAAACAGAGTATTCACCCAAAAAGTAATGAACTTAGGAAGTTCCATAGATACAAATAAGAATGATAGCAACACACCCAAACCTACGAGACCCAGCAAAGGCAGTTAGCAGAAGTCACTTTGTAGGAATTAGTTCACACATGAAAAAGAAGAGAGATTCATGCTCAAAAATCTTAACAAAACACCTCTAACAACTAGAGCAGCATAAACCTTCCATCAGTAAAAGAAAAGAAATCATTTTAAAATGAGCAGAAATGCATGAACTGAAAAACAGAAAAACCATGGAAAATCAACCAAGCAAGAATATGATTCTTTGAAAGGATCAAAAAAATTGACAAGGTGTTTAAAAAAAGGAAGGAAAATTGACAATCTACTAGCAAGCTTAACAAAAGAGAAGAAAGAACCGAGCAGATTATAATATCTGGAATTAGGGATTAATCAGGTGGAGTCACAACAGATCTAAATGATATATATATATATATATATATATATACACACACACACATGTATAAATATAAGGTACAGTATTATGAAAAAAACTGTGCTCAACAAATTCAATAATCTGGATGACACGGACATATACATAGCACAGCACTCTCTTCCAAATTAGTGCATCTGCCCATGAAGAACTGGACATGTAGAACTAGAAGAATGAAAGAAGAACAAGACAAATTGATGGAGAAGATCCTCATCAAAAAAGGCCCAACTCTAGATGGATTCACAGGAGAAGTGTACTAAGAGAGGAACTAACAGCAGGCATGCACAAACGCTCCAGAAAGTGGAAAGGTGCAGCTAGCAAACTCTCAAATTCATTCTACGAAGCCATTAAAACACGGATACCAAAGACAGACAAAGACCCTGCAAAGATGGAAACCAACAGACTTCTATGCCTAATGAGACGAAAACCAGGACCGAGGAAGTCATCAAGTCAGCCAGCGGAATGAGAGCTTGGGGGGAAGAGGGCACAGGGATGGGGGTAGGACCAGGAGTGCCATTGTCAAGGGGGACACATATAAAAAGTTGTTTGGAAATGGATTTGGGTAGGAAATATACAATTCTGCTGGACATGATTAAACTATGGAATGATTTAATTTATGTATTAAGCCAAACCAATTAAAGGGGGGGGTAATAAAAGGTCAGGTAGAAGGGAAAATATATCTGAACAAAATCTTGGCAAAAGGAATCCACCACTGTACGAAGGAGAGTAACACATCCTATCAGGGGTGCAGCGATAGATCCACTTTTGAAAAACAAATTGAGGCATTTATTTTTAAAAAGAAGAAAAACAATTTATCGTATTAACAAGAAAAATGATAAGACCCATATAAACAGATCAATTTATGCTGAAAAAGCATTTGATAATAGCCAACACCCATTCCTAATCAAAGCTCTTGGGAAAATAGGAATACAAAGGTAAATCCTCCACACAATAAAAGCTATTAATGAAAAATCAATAGTCAATATCACACTCCATGGAGACAAGCTGAAAGCATGTTCTTTGAATAAGGGAACCTGACAAGGATTTCTCATACCCTCACCCTTGTTGAACATATTAACGAAAGTCCAAGTCAATACCATAGGACAATAGAAAGAAACCTAGGTAGTACAATTGGAAAAAAAGGAAGTAACAGTTTTGTAATTTGTGGATAATATAATTTTATAAAGAAATTTATTATGACAAAAATAACATAATTGGAAGCAACTGAGGAGTTTAGGAAAGTAGCAGGATACAAAATTAATAAGCAGAAATCAATTGGATTCCTATATAACAGAGATGAGAATGCCAAATAAAATTGACATTTAGAAAAAAATACCATCACAATAGCCACACAAAGCTGCATTACTTAGGACTAAATCTAACTCCCCAAAAAACAAGGCTTGCATAAAGAACACTGCGGGAAACTATTACAAAAAAACAAGAAACCTGTACAAATGAGACAATATCCCATTTTGTGCACTTGAAGACTCAATATTGTGAAAATTTTCAATATTGTCTAAAGGAACTACAAATTCAATGCAACTGCAATCTAAATTCCAGCATCATTCCTTAAAGAAATGGAAAAACTCTCAACTTAATTTGTGAGCAAAGAAAGCCAAGGTAGGCAAAGACTTCCTCAAAAAGAAGAATAAGGGGGGGACAGTGGGAAGATGGCAACCAGCTAGGCAGCTCACACCCAGAGCTCCTGCAGATGGGTGAGTGGGGGTAACTCCGGGAAGGGTGGGGCTCTCCAATTGGGTTTAGTGACTCCAGGAAAGCTCAGAGCCCTCCTCTGAACCAGGAGCTGGTGTGCCGCACACCCGCGCTCCCCAACGACGGACCCGGCACAGACACCAGCACAGAAGCTCCCATCTCTTTGTGTCACCAGAATCCAGGGCGCCCCAGGGTGCCCAGGGGACACTCAATGCAGACCTGCACCTCTCGCTTCACACTGCCAGGGACTCATGTGTCCCCAGCAGAACAGCGGGCCAGCCCCTCCCCCACCCAGGAGGCCCAGGCACACCAAAAGACAGCTCGTCCTGACACCTGGGCCACACTTTGTAACTGGAGCAAAAGGAACGCCCGCACTCCCCATGGTCGCCGGCACTCCCCCATAGATACTTTCGGTTCAGGGCGCCCGTGCCCCGCAACCCATGGCAGAGAGGTCCACATTACATTGTCACCTGGGTAAACAGCCAGCCGGTCCTCCTCACCCCAGAGTGCTAGAAGATTTTTTCCCACCTATCTGTGGCAAGCGCCCCTAGCCAGGAAGAGATCACCCAACTCCCAACCCACCCCCTAAACCCACTTCCCTGCTCAGCCAACATGGTCCATCAGATCTGCAATGGCCCAGCTGCAAACAGTTCCTGAAGAAAGCTATAATGCAAGACCAGCCTCCCAAAGAGAGACCCCAGGGCCACAAAACACCAGGAAAATGCCACCTAATACGAATAAATCAAACAAAAAACAGCTAGCTGCTTCCACAGTATCAAGAAAAGAGAAACTAAATCCAATACAAGAAGACCAGCTGAACCTAGCAGCAGTCATAGAAAATGTGGAGACTGATCAACCACAGAAAGAAATCTTCAAGATGTTACTAACATGTATGAAGCTCTTAAGCGATGCAGTAAGAAAAAAGAAGAATTGACACAGGAGATAAAGGCCACGAACCAAAGGGAAATCCAAGAATTAAAGAGTGAGCTAACAAAAACTAATAGTAAGCTCTCACATTTTGCCCACAGAATGGAGAAGGCAGAAAACAGGAGGACAAGTGACCTAGATGACTCGCAAGTAGAAATTAATAAATGAGAAAAAAATCTAACAAGTCTATTAGCGAAGCAGAAGAAAATATTAGACGCCTGGCTGATACTGTGAAAAGAAACATTAGGATTATCAGTCTGCCGGAGGATGAGGCATCAAGAAAATCAACATCCAAAATAGTGAGGGAATGCTCAGAGGAAAACTTCCCTAGCTTAATGAATGAAAACCAGATAACCATACAGGAGGCTGAAAGAACACCAGCTAGACTAAATCCCAAGAAGAAAACACCAAGACATATAGTTGTTAAACTATCAAATTATGAGGAAAAAGAGAAAATTATGAGAGCAGCTAGGGTAAAAAAGGCAATCATGTACAAATGCAAACACATAAGAATATGCTCGGATCTATGAATGGAAACTATGAAGAAGAGGAGAGAGTGGGGCAGCCTATTCTGAAAATTGCAGGAACACCATGCAAACCCAAGAATACTCTGTCCAGCCAAATGATCTATCAAAAATTGATGGAGAAGTAAGAGTCTTTCCAGACAAGGAAAATCTCAGAGAATATGACATAAGGAACCCAACCCTACAAAAGATCCTCACCGACCCACTGGGAGAAGAACAACAACCACCTAACACACACAGAATGAATCTACCCAGAGACAATCAAAGTGATAACAGCCCCCAAGATAACTCTGGCTCAGAGATGGAAGAAAGGCAAAAATGAAGCACAAACAGACATTGACACAACCCATGGAAATAGAAAAACACCCAATCCAACAGCGATAAAATGACAACACAGAGTGCACAGATAGATGTAATAACCCTAAATATCAATGGATTGAATGCAGGCCTTAAAAGACAGAGATTAATAGACTGGCTTAGAAAACACACCCTCAATCTGCTGCATCTTAAGATCACAGAAAAAAAAGTATATTGAGAATCAAAGGCTGGGGAAAAAAAGTATACCAAGCAAACAGCAATTCAAAAAATACCAGGGGTAGCAATCCTAATCTCAGATAACATTGACCTCAAAGTGCAAACCATAAGAGACAAAGAAGGACACTATATAATGCTTAAGGGAAGGGTATACAATGATCCAATAAACATTTTATATATATATCCCCTGAATGGGAGACCTGCAGAATATGTAAACCAGACACTTCATATGATGAAAAAAGAAATTGCAGCCTCAACAATTATAGTGAGTGATCTCAACACACCACTCTTTGAGAAAAGCACATCACAGGGATAGAAACTCAATAAGGAGGTGAGAGATCTAAACACTACAATTAGACAGTTTGATTTGGTAGATATCTACAGGGTCTTTAATCCAAATGATTAACATTTTACATTCTTTTCAGCCCCACATGGAAGCTATTCGAAGATAGATCACATGCAAGGCCTTAGGAGAATCTACATAAATTTAAGCATATTGAGATCATACAGAACTCACTCTCAGACCACTCTGCCATAAGGTTGGAAATCAACAAAAGGAAGGTGAGGAGAACGAGAGAAAACAGTTGGCGAATGAATAATTCTCTATTGCAAAAGGAATGCGTACTGGCCCAGATCAGAGAGGAACTAAAAAAATTTCTAGAAACCAATGAGACGACATACCAAAACTTATGGGACACAGCAAAGGCAGCGTGTCAGGCAGGGTTCTCTTAGAGTAATAAAAATCAGGACACTAGTAATTCTTTTTATATATTTATATAGAGAGGAAGGTATATAAGATAAGAAAGAAACAGTTAATTATCTATAAAGCAGTACAAATTGCTCGGTGCAACTTACTTGAGTGAGGCAGCTAGAAGACTGGCAGGTCTTCAAGTCTTGAGGGCCGCTAAGTAGTTCTCGGTAGAACAATTCAGGCTATTTGGTCACAGGCAGCAAACAGCAGAGCAGGTCACCAACAGTCAGCCAGGTGACAGAGTTCTACATTCCCCAGCTCAAGAGATGTATATCCCAGGAGCGTGGCGAAGTAGGGCTTGAAGGAAACTCAACTCACAGCAACACAGTCCACGATTAGGTGTCCCATGGGTAGTGTTGCTTGGAGGTCAAGGCACAGGAAGAACAAGACAACTCTCTGGTCTGAAGATCTGGAAGCAAGAGAGAGGGCGGGACTTGCCAAGTCCTTCCTATCTCTGCCCTTTAATTCATCCCATGTGTTCATTGGCCGTGCCGTCACAACAAACCCACCAATCTTCTGTGGCCATGTTGGCATAACAAACCTACCCATCACAGGCAGTCTTAAGAGGAAGTTTCATAGCAATACATGTGCACCTGAAAAAGGAAGAGTGTCTCATAACTGATACATTGACACAGAATTTACAACAACTAGAGCAGAGTCAGCAGGATAATCCCACTAATAGCAAAAGAAAAGAAATAATAAAACTCAGGGCTGAGATTCAGGAGAGGGAAAATAAGTAAACAATGGGAAAAAATTAATGCTGCTTAAAGTTGGTTCTTTGAAAGAATTAACAAAATTGATAAACCGTTGGCAGACTTAACCAAAGAAAGGATAGAGAAAATTTCAATAGCAAAAATAAGGGATGAAAGAGCGGATATCACAACTGACTAATGAAATGAAAAGAATAGTTACTCGGTACTACAAAGACTTATACACCAATGAATTCAACAACTTGGAAGACATGGAAAAATTCTTGGAAAAGCAATCTCTTCCTAGATTGTCTCCAATGGACGCCAAGAATCTTAACAGACCTATAACAATAGAAGAAATAGACAAGGTTATCAAGGACTACCAGCAAAGAAACCACCTGGACCACATGGCTACACAGGAGAATTCTACCAAGCATTTAGGGAAGAACTGACACCAACCCTACACAAGCTCTTCCAAAGCATAGAAAAAGATGGCAAACTCCCAAACTCCTTCTATGAAGCCAGTATAACACTGATACCCAAACCAGGCAAGGATCCCACAAGAATTGAGAACTACAGACCAATATTCTAAATGATTATTGATGCAAAAATCCTTAATAAAATTCTGGTCAATAGAATACAAAAGTATATAAAACAAATAATTCACCATGACCAAGAGGGGATCATACCCAGATTGCAGGGGTGGTTCAACATACAAAACACCATTATTATCATTCACCCTATTGACAAGAAAAAAATATAAGAATAATATGGTTATATCCATAGATGCCAGAAAGCATTCGACAATATTCAGCACCAATTCATGTTTAAGACACTCAAGGATATAGGAATAGAAGGAAAACTCCTCAAGACAATATAAAGTATATACGAAAAACCAACTACAACGTGATAGTCAATGGAGAAAAGACAAACACAATCCCACTGAAATAGGGGACCAGACAAGGATGTCCATTTTCCCCTCTCTTATTCAATATCGTACAGGAGATTTTAGCTAACAGCATAAGGCAAAGAAAAACACGGAAAGTATACACCTGGGGAAGAAAAAGGTGAAATTATCACTATTTACAGATGATATGATTATAGATATGGAAAAACCCAAAAGCTCCACAAAGGGATTACTAGAAACAATAGAGAAGTATGGCAGAGTGGCAGGATACAAGATCAACAATCAGAAGTCGATTGGTATGCTGTACACATCAGATAAGACCATAGAAGAGGAGATAAAAAAAGAGGTGCCCTTCACAACAGCCAAGCACAAATTGATATATTTAGGGATATACCTGATGAAAAGAACAAAAGATCTATATGAGGAAAATTATAGAACACTATTACAAGAAACCAAAAATGACTTCAAGAAATGGAAAAATATCCCATGCTCATGGATCAGAAGACTCATTGTAGTAAAGATGACAGTTCTACCCAAGGCACTATATAAGTTTAATGCAATACTGATACAGTACCATCCTCCTTTTTCAAAGAAATGGAAAAAATGATTACCAACTTCATATGGAGAGGGAAGAAGCCCAGAATTAGTAGAGAACTCCTCAAGAAGAAGCACATCGTGGGAGGGCTTGCCTTACCTGACTTTTGCACATACTATATAGCCACAGTGGTCAACACAGCATGGTATTGGCATAATGACAGATACTCAGACCAATGGAAGAGAACAGAAAATCCAGAAATAAAAACTTAAACATACAGATCTATGATAAGGGTGCAAAAAGTATCAAATGGAAAACAGATGACATTTTCAACAAGTGGTGCTGAAAAAAATGGATGTCTACCTATAGAAAAATGAAGCAAGACCCTTACCTCACTCCATGCACTAGAGTAAATTCAAGGTGGATCAGAGACCTTGAAGTAAAACCCCAAACTATTAGGGCCATCAATGAGGGAAATGGGAACAACCTGAGAACACTGACACATGGACTACATAGGCTAATAGAAATAGGGAAAGACAAACACAGAGGAGGTTCAAATAGACAAATGGGATATACTGAAGATAAAACACCTGTGCACATCGAAAGAATTCACCAAGAGAGTAATAAGATAGCAGACAGACTGGGAAAACATCTTTAACAATGACAAATCAGATAAAGGCCTTACTACTAAAATCTACAATACCCTGATAGCTTCCAAAAAGAGCAAAACTAACTACCCACTGAGGAGGTGGACAAAGGAGTTAAACAGAAGGTTCACAGAGGCAGAAATCAGAGTGGCCAATAAATATATGAGAAAATGTTCCCTATCATTAGTCATAAGAGAAATGCAAATCAAAACAACAATGAGATACCACCTAACACCCTCAAGTGGGGAGATAGGGTCACTTATACACTGCTGGTGGAAGTGCAGGTATGTACAGCCACTATGGAGATCAATTTGGAAATATCTAAAACAGTTGGAAATTGAATTACCATATGACCCAGGAATTCCCCTGCTGGGCATATACCCAGAAGAGACAAAAACAATACACGAACAGAGATCTGTGCCCCAATGTTCGTCGCAGCACAGTTTACAGTCGCAAGGATTTGGAAGCAGTCCATATTCCCATCAACCTATGAATGGATTAAAAAGCTGTGGTACATACATAATGATGAATGCATAAAGCACATCACCATATGGGAAGAACTGAAAGAAATTATGCTAAATGAAGTTAGCCAAGCACAAAAGGACATGTACAATATGAATCCGCTGGGGTAAGCATAATAATAATGTTAAAATTGGAAGGGGGCATTTGGAAAAAGCTCCTATATAGAGAAGATCCTGGGAGAAGGCCCAGGTAATATGGCAGGGGCCAGGTCAAATCTAGGGCTACATATGGAAGCCAACTAGGGGGAAGGGGCGAGGGGGGGGGGCAGGTGGCGATGTACAGAAAAGGAAGGGGGCACTAAACCATCAAAGGGAAGCATAGTGTTTATATCTCTACAGGAAAAGAGAGACCAAACTTAAACCCGGAGATGCAGGATATGAATGCAGCACGACAGCATGGAGTGGAGAACCAGTGGAGAGACCTGAGAACACAACCCGAACCCCAGCTATAGAGGCAGCCACCTCTTTATCAGAGGAATTTGACTTGGAGGTTAGCACTGAAGCTGAAGCTTGGAGAGTGAGATGAAAACGGAGGAAGAGAGAATACTTGTATCCCACTCAGAGCAACTAATGCACAAGGAGGACTATATGGCCGGTCCCACTATGAAATATGGCTGCCCTGGCTGGCCTAAGACATATCAGGGCCAGGATGAAGAAAAGAGGTCAATATTATTCCCTGTGGGACACAACCACACCAATGTAAAGTACTAAAAGTGTGCAACAGAACATGGAGTTCCAGATGGACTGCCAAGGATATACTTTGGGTCCAGGGTGTGGCACCCCATCCAACTCAACCAGGGGTCACTACTGGAGATCAACTATAGACCTTGAACTTTATACAGGTTTTTATATTGCTATTATTTTTATTATTCTTTTACATATATGTATAGCACATTGAGGGGATTTCTTGCTGTTGTTATCATTGTTTTATTTCCTTTAGTTGCTTCATTTTAGGAGGCCTTTTTTGTACATATTGTTACCTCTGCAGGTCTGTCTAGACAAGATAGGCTGGACAAAGAGACTGGAGGCGAAAAGGCAGGACTGATGATTCCAGGTTAGGGTACATGGAAGAGGGGGAGGAGGGAGAAAGGTGGTGATGTCAACCATCCCAGGAAAAAAGGAATAACAATTGATACAAAATCAGTGACAAAGTGGGTGAGAGAAGGCCGATAGGGATTGATTAAGACTAATGTGACAGAGAGAAAATACTGAAACACAAATGGAGACCTAGCATGATAGTGGGACAAGAGGGAAGCAAGTGGAATTAGAGGAAGGAACTGTGGGATAATGGGCATTTATAGAGGTTCAAATGCAGGCATGTACATAGGGGCATATATTTATAAGTGATGATGGGGAAAGAGATTAACATGCATACTTATAGGGCTAGTAGTAGGACAACAGATGGGCATTGGACCTCCACTCAAGTACTTCCTCGGTGCAAGAACACTTTGTTCTATTAAATTTACATTCCAAAATGCTCACCTTTCAGACATGATCACTGAAGACAAATGTGTGCATAAGCAAAGGTGGTAAGAAAGCTGATGGTGCTTGGCTATCAAAAGATGTAGCGACTGGAGTCTTAAAGGCTTGAAAATAAACAAGCAGCCATCTAGCTCAGAAGCAACAAAGCCCACATGGAAGAAGCACACTAGATTGTGGGATCACAAGGTGTCAAAGGGATTAGATATCAGGCTTCATGAACTAAAAAGCATAACATTGCACGCTCATTTTCCTGATATGATCTCTGAGGACAAATGTGTGCATAAGCTAGTGTGGTGAAGAAAGCTGATGTTGCCTGACTACCAAAAGATATAGTGTCTTGGGTGTTAAAGGCTTGAGTAAACAAGAGGCCCTTCAGGTCAGAAGCAATAAAGCCCACACAGAAGAAGCACACCAGCTTGTGTGATCATGAGGTGGTGAAGGGATCTGGTGTCAGGCCTCAAAGAGCTAAATTATATTATTATATTATTATTATTATTATATTATATTATATTATATTATTATTAATGAGGGGGAGTAGATATTGGGGACCCAAAGTCCATCAATAGGTAAAGTGACATCCTCTTGCAGAGGGGATACAAGGATGAGTTGAGTCAGTTAAGATACCGGGTAGTAGCAATGAAATATGTAACCTTCTTCTATCTCCCAAATGCTGCCTCCCACCGACTATCATGACACCATTCTACCACATAAATCCTGCTAGACAAGGAGATGTACAGTGAAGATGGAACCATGGGAAATTTAGGTTAGATGATCCAACAAGACTAATAATAGGAGTGGTAATATCAGGAGCATGGAAGAATGGAGGAATAGAAAGGAGGAACTAACTTCAGGGATCTACATGTAGCCTTCTCTCTGGGACACGGACAACAGGGAAGTAAGTGTTGCAACTCATTGGACAGTGTACAGTATGAAAATAATAACACTTTTTAATTAATAAGGATTCAAAGGGAAGGGGGGAGGAAGGGAAATATAGGGAGCTGATACTGGAGGCCTGGTTAGAGGGAGGATGTTTTGAGAGTGATGATGCCAATAAGGGTGTAAATGTGGCCTGCATACAAGTGATGTTTGTTTAGATTGTGATGGGATTTGTATGAGCCCCCAATAAAATGATTCATTAAAAATTAAAAAGAAGAAGAAGGTAAGTAGCTTTGCACTACCTACTTGCACTCAAAGTCTACTCCACAGCCACACTGACCCTAATGACCTAGTTGTATTATCATGACAGATACACACCACTGGATCAGGATAGAAATACTGGAAATAAAAAGTCACATACAGACAGCTGATTTGTGAAAAAGTCCCAATAAGCACTTAAAGGGAAGCAGATGTCCTCTTCAATAATGGTATTGGAAAAATCGGTTATCCATGTGCAGAAAATGAAACAAGATCCATAATTTACCCCATGCACAAAACAAACTCAAGATGTATCAAAGACCTAAATGTAAACTCTTAGTTAAAAGAAAAGACTCATAGTTATCAGGATCTTCATTGGGAAAATTGGGACAAAGCTTAGTGCCTGAGTACAGGGACTATGTAGGCTATTAGATATAGCAAAGGAAGCACACTATGTGAAAGACAAAATATAGGAGTAGGACCCATTAAAAAGAAAACATTTGTGTTCATCAAATGACTTCATTAAAAGAATAAAGAGAACCCACAGATTGGGAAAAGATATTTTGTAATGACATATCAGATAAAGGATTGATTGCTAAATATACAGTATACTACAAGCCTACCACAAGAAAACAAAGACTAAAGCTAACAGCCCATTGAAAAGGTGGACAGAGAATCTGAACAGCTGGTTCAAAAAGGATTACACCCAAATGGCAAATAAAGACATGAGGAAGTGATCTCATTCACTAGCTCTCTGGGATAGCCAACTCCAAAGAGCCCTGAGCTACTACATCATAGCCCACCTACAAAGATATAAAAAGTGTGTGGACTGTGTGGTGAGATTGGCTCTCTTATTTATTGCTGGTTGGTTTGTAAATGCATAGAGTCACTATGGAAAGCTATATGGATATTCCTAAAAGAGATGTCAATTGAATACCATATGACCTAACAATACCATTACTGGACATATACCCCCAAAGAAATAG
>PVJH01001251.1:41764-158474 GCA_004026705.1 Nesogale talazaci
ATATACACACACACACACACACACATATATATATATATATATATATATATATATATATATATAGAGAGAGAGAGAGAGAGAGAGAGAGAGAGAGAGAGAAACAGTGAGAATCTATAAAACAGTACAAATGGCTTGGTGCAACTAACTTCCCTGAGTGAGCTAATACATTGGTCATCATTTAAGTCTTGAGGGCCGCTGGGTAGTCATCTGTAGAGAAATTCAGACTATCCTGCCACAGGCAGCAAACAGCAAGACAGGTCACCAACAGTCAGCCAGATGACAAGGTCCAACAGATGCTAGTTCAAAAGGTGTATATTCCAGTAGCAAGGTGTAGCAGGACTTGAAGGAACCTCAACTTAGTGTGACACCCTCCATGGATTAGGTGTCCCACAGGCAGTGTAGCTTGCAAATGGAGGAGCAGAACACGCAAGGCAGCTGCACAGTGGTCCAATGATCAAAGAGCAAGAGAACAAAAAGGGCAAAGATTGCTGAGCCACTTCTCTCTCTTTCCTTCAGTTAATCTCACATACGTTCACTAGAAGCCTACCTATCATAGAAGTAAAAGCAAAAGCAACAACAAAAGAAAACACAGATCTATCAATGAGTTTGGGGCTCAGACTTAATCCTAGCGCTAACTGAGCACAATTTGTTCTTACTTCATCCCACACAGCCCACACAAACTCAGGAAGAGCAAACAGAAGATATTAGTGCTATAGCAAAGAGTGGTGAGGAATTTAAATTGTGCCCAGCTATCACATAAATGTAACAGTGGAAAAATTTTCTATGCCAAGATATTTGGAAGACAGTTTCCTTGCCAACCAACTGGAGGAAGGCCGTAGGTGTGTACATTCAAAAGGATGGCATGTTAGACTGTGTAAAGTTCAGGGTCAGAAAAAAAGAGGGAGCCTTCAGAGGGATGTTTTGGCACTGTAGCTTCAGTAATGGATTCAAATATAACAATTATGAGGGAGAAGTTGGGGATTTTATGAGTTAGAGTAAACTAGACTGCATTTAACAAGAACAATGTGTTAGTCTGGGTAGACTAGAGAAACAAATTCATGCACATGCATATGGATATAAGAGAAATATTTATATACAAGAGGAATGGAACATTGAGAAATGTTCCAACTCAGTCCAGTCCAAGGTCATAAGCTTTATAGCAACCCAAGTGTCCAATACCAGTCTATAAAGTCTCCTTCCAACTCACGAAACATGTCCAATTACCCAGGACAATTACAGGCCAGTAGATGCAAAGTCTTGTGTATCCAGCTGGGTTAGAAGCAACCTGGAGCTGGCATAGGGATCTCCCCAAGGCTCCTCATTTCCAGGATTCAGGGTCCATCAGCAGTATCCATTGGTGGTAGAAACATCTCAGCGCTAGCAGGGATCTCTCTGTGGCTTCTCTAGCCCCAGAGCCCTGGTTCTAACAGGGCAAACCAATGTGGGTTCTCCTGCAGCTCTTCCAGGTTTCAGGACTCAGGATCTATCAGGATGCCATCATCTTGTCTTGTCAGTAGACCGACTCTCAGAGACTGAATCTCTCTTCTCCAATTGGGAGAGACCATGAGACTTCCCGGAATTCTCAGGAGAAAACCATGCACTCACAGAGGCCACATTGGCTCTCTCCAGAGTGACAGACTAGACTCCACCCCTACACTCCCAATCATGAAATTGACATCAAGTGCATGACTGCCACAAACAACAACATACTCCCTGCCTCAATGGAGACCTACTGGCACTGTAAAAGAAGTGGTGGGTCACAAGTTTATTTGTTCAAACCCATCAGCATCTCTGTGGTGAAAATAGAGACTGTTCACTAAAGATTCAGTCTGGGAAACCCTTTATTGAGTCCCTATGATAATAATCAAGAGTAATGCAGTGCCATTGTTTTATTCCCTGTTATGTCATATTGAGTTATCCTTTAGCTGCTATTCACAAGATCATCAGACAAATGCAATGAGACCTTGGAGGAAGAAAGATGAGGTTGTCTACTCTCAAAAATATTTACAGCCTCAGAATCCCCATGGAGCAGTTCTACTGTCTCCTGGTACTACCTTTGTTGGTTTGCTATGAAACACTATCAAGTATATGACATTGTCAGTGAATCTAATCTATTGAAAGGTGACACAAAATGTTTGTAGAAGTGACTATGTGGGGGAGGGGAGGCCTGTAGCTTAATATAATAGCTATTGACATTGCTATAGATTGAAATTTTACTTTAGCATAGAAGGCATTTCCATTATTGCCCTAGACAGACAATAGTTTATTTGAGTATAACCTATCTAAATTTCAAGAACATCTCACAAAATAATATTGATGCATTCAACATTAATGACAGAGGACTGGATGAACCGAATGATAACATCAAGAACATCAAACAAGAAAAAGTCACTAAAAGACAGAAAAGCTTAAAAAAAGTAGCTGTCAGAAGAGACTCTGAAATGTGTTCTTGATTACAAAATGTTAGCTTGGCAAATGGAAGAAGTTAAGTCAAAAAGCTGAATAGAAAATTTCAAAGGGCAGCTCAAGAAGACAAAGTATTACAAAGAAATGTGCAAAGTCCTAGAAATCCAAATTAGAAAAGCATGCTTAGAACATTTAAAATTAAATAGCTAAAGAAAAAATTCAAGTCTATAGTTGAAATATTGAGTCTGTTCAAAAAATTGAACAATGTCGGAAACATGAAAGAAGAGTAACCATACCCAAAATAGTCAACATTAAATCATTTCAAGTGTTACCATATGATCAAAGACTCATAGTGTTAAAGGAAATTGACATTGTACTAAAGGCATTATCCAAAAACAAGTTTCCAGGAATTCAACAAATATCAATTGAAATGCTTCAACAAAAAAAACAGTGGAAGCGCTGACAGCATTCACTCCTCTGTGCCATTACTAAGAAGAGGGATTCACAAATTAGAGAACAATATCATTGATATCACATACAAGTAAATTTTGCTGAGGTTTCTCCAACAAGAGTTACAGCAGTACATTGATGGATAGCTGCCAGAAATTCAGACCAGATCCATAAGAAAGTATAGCACAAGGGCTTCCATTGCCAACATCAGATACATCTTGGCAGAAAGCAGAGAACAACAGAAATATGTCTAATTGTGGGTTAGGACAGGTTGACTAAAGAAATAAGTGAAGTGACACTCATACAGGTACAAGAGTGAGCTTTATACTAAGAAGTAGTTATATATCAAGAAAACATCCCAAGCCAGGCTAATTCAACTCCATAAATTCAATACTAGTCCTCCAGCCTCATGCAGTCACAGTCTATGATGCAGAAACACCATAGGCCAGTGGGTGCAAAATCATGTGGATCCAAAGTCAGTGGGAAACATTAAAGGGCTCCTGTAGCACTCAGAATGGTGAGAAAGCAGGAAGTTGAAGGGAGACATAGAGAGAAGACACACATACATACACACACACACACACACACAGATAATCTTACAGAGAGCTATATACCTCTGTTGCACATCCAAATGTGGTAATCAGTTTTTGACCAGATTCACAAGGCTAAATTACACTACTATGCTTACATATATCTTCAAGTTGAAATGATATTATGTAACTACCACAAATTGTCTTTTATTGACAATGACAAGAAATTTAGTTTGAAAAACATGATAATTTTTCTCATATATGCCCAGTAAGTGGATTAAGAGGTAGTTGTGCATGCTAAACAAGGGAAAACTACATGGTTTAAATTAGGAAAGGCTAGCATCAATATTGTACCATCTCATGATATTTATTAAATTTCTATGCTGAGCATGTAAGCAGAAAAACTAGATTAAATGAAGAAGAAATTGGCATCAGGATTGAGAAACACTTACTAATTACCACTGATATTCAGATGACACATGCTTGCTTGCTGATAGTGAGGGTGACTTAAGTACTTGCTGATGAAGAACAAGAATTTTTGTCTTCATTGAAATTATGACTCAGTATAAAGGAACCCAAAATGTTCACAAAAGGAACAATAGCTAAGACAAACTTGAAATTTATCTCATTTGGTTCCACAATAAATCAATGCTCCACAATCAATGCTCAATCAAAGCAGCAGTCAAGAGATCAAATGGTGAATTAAAATGGTAAATCTGCTGCACAAAACCTCTTTAGAATTTTGAAAACCAGGAAGTTCCTTTGAAGACCAAGGGTCACCTCACCACACCATAGTATTTTCTAACATCCCAATTGCATGTGAACAGTGGGCAATGAATAAGGAAGGCTGAAGAAGAATATACATATTTATTTTAATTACTCTTGTGAAGTTCTGTGAACTGCCCCCAAAACAAACAAATTGACTTTGGGAGAATGCTTCCTAGTGGTAACAATGTAGAGATTGGAAGCTCCATAGAAGTAGCAATGGGAATACCTTGTGGCATGTGCTGTGGACATTTTATCAGGAGAAACTCTGCCCAGGAGAAAAACATCATGCTTCATAAAATAGAAGAACAGTGAAAAAGAGTAATACTGTGGGCAATATGGATTGCCAAAGTGGCTACAAAAATGGGCTCAATCATAGGAACCTTTTGTGAGGACGGTGCAGGACCAGGCAGTGTCTTCTTCTGCTGCATGAGGTTGCTGTGTGATGGAACCAACTGTACAGCACCCAACAACCACCTGGACACAGTGACTGTGACAAAGAGGTGAAATGTAAGAATAATTGCACAAATGTCTGAAGACTGGGCACTGTGTCCTTTAGTTGTAAATGAAGTCACTCTCTAGAGGCACAAGTCCAGTGACACTCATGTATGGAGAGGAAAGAGATTTATATAAAGAAGTAACAATATCAAGAAGGCATTTCAGCCTAGCCCAGCTCAAATATAACAGCCCTGTGTAATCTTGAGGTTCTCTTCAGACTCATGTACCAGCAGGCGGTGACTCAGAAAGGTCAAGCAGGATATAGGAGAACATAGTCTGGTCAGAGCAGAGCCACATGCATCCAAATCAGCAAAAATATGACAGGGTGTCAAAAGGTGTCAGGGCCTTGTAGCCCATATGCCACCTATCCCCTCTCCCCTGGAAGCAGATAGAGTCCCAGGAAGCAGTAAGGGGAAGGGGAAGAAATAGGAGAGGGAAGTCTTTCTTTTCTCTCTTATAAGAATGCAGTACCCCCAAGGATGAAGCAGCAGGCTTTGACATGATTGACAGGTTGTAGTCCACACCTGTACTTTCATTCACAATCAAGTTGAAATAGAATACTCCAACTATCACCATCTCTATAAGCAATAACTGATGGGTGCCATCTATTATTGCCTACAATGCAAACCTGCACTTTCCTTGGGACTTTGTGTGTTAGTCCGAGTAGACTAGAGAAACAAATTCATAGACACACATATGGGTATAAGGTTAAGGTTTATATACAAGAGGAATGGAACTTTGAGAAAGCACACCAACCCAGTCCAGTCCAAGGTCATAAGTCCAATATTGGCCCATATGTCTGATACCAGTCTATAAAGTCTCCTTCTGACACATGAAGCCAGTGGGTGCAGTGTCCTGGCGCTGACAGGGGTCCCCTCATGGTTCCTCATTTCCAGGGCTCAGTGTCCATCAGCAGCATCCATTGGTGATAGAAACATATCAGCGTTGGCAGGGGTCTCTCTGTGACTTTTCTGGCTTCAGAGGTCTGGTTCCATCAGGGTAAGCCATGTAGTTTCTCCCCTAGCTCCTCCAGTTCCTAGGACACTGCCATCTTGTCTTGTCAGTCCTGGGTCTCCCAACAACTGGGAAAAGTGGTCTCTCATCTTCATGAGGGAAATATCAAGAGACTTCCCAGAATTCTCAGAAGAAAGCCATGTCCACCCAGAGGCCTCATTGGCTACTCAATGGCTATCTCCAGATTGACAAGCTAGACTCCATCCCTTCATCCCAATCATGAAACTTACATCAAGTCCACGACCGCCACACCTTGATATTCTATGCTATATTACAACGGGTTTTCAAAAAGTTAGTGGAAAAAATAAATTCAAAGACAATATAATTTTTCAAGAAACTTTTCAGAGTCCTCTGGTATTTTCTGAAGAAGTAAGAAAATATGTATCCTCAGAAAACTATTTATAGCTGCTTTTCTCATAAGAGCTAAAAACTAGAAATACATGAAATATCTATCAAGCAAATGCATCAATTGTGATATATTCATGCAGCAACACATATGCTAATGCATTAAGTGAGAAATATAGATATAGACTCACATATGCTATATAACCTAATCTAGTGGTGCAAAGAAACAACAACCCAGAAGTAATATTGATTTGGGTATTATGCATTGACTTGAAACATGCTTAATCTCATTACCTGACATGACATGTAACAGAAAGACATGATTACTTACATTTATCAGAACTTCTTGATTTTACTTTGATATCCCTCCTTAAAAATGCTTTACTCTAAAACAAATCATAGGAAGTATTAGAAAAGCATAGACTGAAGACCACCCACTGAAGATTCTGTTACAAACCAAGCAAATTCTCCTTCCTTATGATGCTATGTGACTCAATAGGATTCCTGAGATTCAAATAATTCTTGGAAGGAATGTCAGGAGGCCAGTCATCAAAGAACTCTGGTACTAATTGATCGTTTGGCAGTTTAAATCCAGCAGCTGTTTCCACAAAAGCAGTTTCACAACCTGAGAAGCTCTATGGATCTGTTCGATACTGTGCTTCACGGTCTCTGTGAGTTGGAAGTCAATTGTTAGCAAGATCTGGTTTTATCTTAACTGGGGAAAAAAATCACTGCATCTTTTTTCCTTATTAAGAGATTGGATGGTGAGTTCATATAGTGCCTGAGTGTTAACCAATTGTACCATCTGAAAAATTGATGATATACTTTAAAAATGCTAACATCATGAACCATACAAATATTAAACATTAAAAAAGATTAGATATACTTGCAAAAAAATTCTAGCATCATCATGGATTTGTTCCTTAGTGAAGAAAAATAATAACTTTTCATTATGGACAAAAGTAATTTAATTTGAATAGACCTGTGGGCTAACTGATAGCATTATAGTAATTTTAATTTTTCTGGTTTTGAGTTTCTAATTTGAAAATATTCACAGGAATGAAATAATATGATAAATCAATATATATAAACAGGACTTCACAAAATTCTTGGGGAAATTCTATTTTTAATTCCATATTTTCCACAACCTTTTGAAGCTCTCTCTCTCTCTCGTTGCCAATTATTAGATGCTGACAACTAAGCAACCTCTAAACAAGATGGAACTGCCCCTGAGAGTTTCAAAATCTGTAAACTCTTAGGGAGCATAAAGTTCTGCTTCTCCCTCAGAGAAGCTGTGGTTTCAATGTGGTCACTTTGCAATTAGCCGCCCAGCAACAGCTCCCACCACCAGTGCTCCCTCCCTTTTATGTAGATCAGAGCAGACATGACAATTAAGAATTTGAAAAGACTGAAAAGGCTGAAGGTCTGTGAGGAAAAGAAGGTATCTTAAAGATCCATGCTAGATTCCAATCTTATACCAAAATAATTATATATTATTTTTGAAAATTGCCCTATAATAATAGCACAGCAAATATTGTATTCATGACAGAATGCATAGGCAGTAAAGCATAGATTTTGCTAAATATCTCCAATTTTGTAAGATTTTATTATGCATCTTTTAAAAGTTTTAGGAAAAAAATAGATTGAAAAAATATCTAAAAATCACAAACAGACTTTATCCATATATGTTTAACTTAAAGGAAATTGCAACTCTTATGTATTGATACATAATAAATTTTCTAGAACTTGTCAGTTGCCATCAAATCAACTCCAAATCAGGGTCACCCTATGTAGACAGGGTTTTTACGGATGTTCTAACCCGCTGGTCTGTCTTCCCAGCCTTCTGCAGGAGGGTTTGAATAGCCAACTTTCGGTTCATAGTTCAGGATTTAGCCAATTCAAATGTCCAAATATCTGCCATCGAGTTGATTCTGATTCAAATCAACCTTATTATTGACTTAAAAACCCCACCCATTTGCTTATTTTCCCTACGGGTCAGGCATCCAAGAGTGTCGTCCACTGGTGGTCAGGCCTCAGAAGACACCTGATCCTCAGAATACTATTTAGTTTCTCAATTCCTTCATAATGAAAACTTTTCATAGTCGTCTTGAGTAGCCTTAAGTTATCATAATTTACGTTCCGCTAAAGAAATATATGAAGTAAAGGGAGGAAGCACAGACCTTTATTACCTATCTTCTGAAATTATATCACCATTTCTACATTATTTTATCTGTTTGAAGTCAGACTAAGTGTAGTCCACTTACTACTGGCTGTGCCTCTTAAACCTAAGAGAAAGGAATTTGTTGGCACATTTTTAAACTGGCACATCAATCAATACATATACACAATAGAATAGGGCATGCAATGGTATAACCAATGCACGATAGGAGAAAGAAAAGGGCATAGTGTGAAGCTTTCATTCAAATCATTCACTTACATTGTTTTCAGACCTCTTCTTCCATGATGCTTTACTGTCTTGACTATTTGTGCTTTCTCACTGAATTCCTGGGGGCTTCTGATGATAGTCACGGCAGGTTAGATACATATAATTTCTTATGGAATTATTTCTCCTGTGCAATCCTCCAAATTTAGACTGTGATATTTCCTTGATTATAAGAAAAGACAATTTCTTGAATAACAAATTCATTTCTAAAATCATGTAAATGTTCCATTATTTATCAAATAACATCAATAGCTATCTAATGACACTGTTTTCTAACCAAGGAAGAATAAAATGTTTCAGTTACATTTAATAAAGTTAAAGTACCTAGTATTTTCTAAGCTAAAAGTCTTTGGAAACTGCAATATAATGGAAGAAATTAACAAGAAATAGATGAGTCCAGAAACAGCAGGTGGTTGTGATATGGATGAACAGCATATTAATGACTTGAATATTTTGAGATTTATTTGAAAACTAGACTGTGATTAGCTTAGCTTAAAACCATCAATATTAGGAATAGTACTTGAATTATCATAAATGTATCTTACTTTTCATTGTTTGAAACTGTCTTTCAATAATCGGAGTTTCCAGACCACTTGCTTTACCTCTAAGTCTTTGCTGCTACTCATTGTTTCATATTCAATCTAAAGCACAGCATTTCTATAGCACATACAGTTGGAAGAAAATTAAAATGGAATTTTATGGATTCATTTTGTATTTAAACAGATTTGAATACTCAGTAGGAACTGAGTGTATTTAGTATTTTATTTCTCACATTTCACATGCTGCAGCTTTTGGATATTAAATCCAAATTGTGACTCCACTATGGTACCACATTTTCATTTTTTTGATAGTAAAGTTCATGAACTGAGTATTAGTAAAGCATTTCCTTTTTTGAAAATACTCAAGAAGTCTATAGGCAGTATTCTAAAAGTCTGCTTGATAATAATATTATATTGATATTTTAATGATAAGCTCATGCACATGTTTTACTGCACTGCAAAGCTGTATATTCCAGTTCAGTTAGAGGTTGAAACATTATATATTCCAGATTGTGATCTACACTGTGCAGCAAACAGCATTATGCAGGGTACAGCTGTCATTATGGAAACATTGCAAAGTATTTCACAGATAGAAAATGCAAACAAACCATGAAAAATTCAAAGAAACTAAGGATAAACAAGGTGGAAATTAGTCTTGAAATTCTTGGTTATAAAGTAATCTCTATAAAATATATATTGGATTAACCTACATGTATAGAGGCTGTCTATGTAATTATTCAGCCTATTTTATGCATAATTCATTTACTCAACCTTAATAGTAATCCAGATACTCTTAAATGCTGAACAAGTGAATATGGTAGTCCTAACCCTCCTCACATGTTGTTTATATGTGAGTGGATTTAAATAGCACACAAGTAGACAGGTAACATTACAAACTAGGAAAGACTATGATCTATAGAAATCAAGTTGATTTCAACTCCTGAGCTCCACCTATGTTTTCCAGGGTGACTAGTCTGCACCGGCACAAACAGCCTCACCTTTCTCCTGTGGAGCAGACTAGTAGGCTTGACTGCAATTAGTAATCCAATTATTTTCCAACAGAGTCACTTAGACTCTTGAGCCTACGTAAATAGTCATGTCCAAACTATTAATCAGCAACTCCATGGGAAATTTTTCATCAGGTAAAATACAAAAATAAAAAGGTTCTTTTTATTGGTAGCCTTGGGGAGTTCATTCAGTTCTGAAGTTACTTAGTTCAGGACCTTGTGCATCCACTCACCCTCCATTCAAGAAGGTGGTTTCATACATTTGCAATAGTTATTATATTGTCCTGTCATAGATTGCAATTCTTTCTGGGTACAGTTCACTTAAATGATTATTATTTACATGCATTAAGGCTTACTCTTTGTGCTATAATCCTCTATGTATTATGACAAATCTGTAATTTGCATTCAAATTCACAAATGTCTGATTGCTTTATCTTACAGAATAGAACAGCTTCCATATCTAAAAATGCCACTCGCTGTACTACTTGATCATGTACCTACTGATCTTTTTATTTTTGCCTTCATATATTACATAATTGGAATTATACAGTAGGTGCCCTTGTCAGACTAGTAATTTTTTTCTTTATTTTGCAGTTTTTAATTCTCTATGTGCATTGAAATTTCCTCCACATTTTTCATGGCTTTATTTTTGTCACAAAATAGCATTTCACCATATGGCTTCATCACTTTGTTTATTCATGCCCCTGGAGCAGTGGTCAGAAGACTGCATCTTGGACGTCATATGTGGCTCTTTCAGTGTGAATGTGCACATCTGAAGTAACATTAAAAACATTTGAAGGTTATTATTTCAGATAGTGGCAATTTCATTTGTTTGGAAAAACTTATTTCGGCTCTTGAGTGATTTTGAAGTTGTTAGGAGGGCCAGGAAAGGCTCTTCTGTCTCAAGAGTTTGCCGACCCCTGACCTACATAATTGCTGTGCATCCAACTGACTTGATCGATGGTAGTGAGTTTTCTTGTTTGATTTTGTTTTTATTGACAGCCATTTTGATGACTTCCATACTTTAGGGACTGTGACAGTCATGTACTCATGTGCCAATTTCATGATTGGAAGTGAAGGGGTGGAGTCTAGCCTCTCAATCTGGAGATAGTCAATGAAACCTCTGTGTAGGCCTGGTTTTCTCCTGAGAATTCTGGGAAGTTTCATGGTATTTCCCAATTGGAGAAGAGACACTTAACTCACTTTCTTGGAGTCAGTCTACTGACATGACAAGATGGTAGCATACTGATAGGTTCTGAGTCCTGGGACCTGGACGAGCTGCAGGAGAAGTCACATGGACTTGCCCTGATGAAACCAGACCTCTGGGGCCGGAGAAACCACAGGAAGACTCCTGCCAGTGCTTCTGATGCTAGAGATGCTTTTACCGCCAATGGATACTGTTGATGGACCCTGAGCCCTGGAAATGAGGAGCCATAGGGAGACACCTGCCAGCACTAGGATGCTTCTACTGCACGTGCTTCGGGAGTGGGAGGGAGACCTTATGGACTGGTGTCAGACATATCAGCTAGTATCAGATTTATGACTTTGGACTGGGTTGGACTGCTTTCTCAATGTTACATTCCTCTTGTGTACAAACCTTTCCCATATATACCATATATCCCTGTTTTTGAGTTTGTATCTCTAGTCTACCTGGACTACACAGAGACTAAAAATAAAGACTAAAAATAACTACTGGCTATTTTTCATGAATTCCATGATGTATTGATTAGAGTACTTTAATATACCCTCACTGCCATCAAGTCAAGCTTCATGACTGTAACGATTGGCGATTTTCTACTGTCCATTCTGTAGATGGTAGCCCAAAGTCTAACCACTACAGCACCATAACAGTCTCACAGTTGACTGTAATTTGCTTAGTCAGTCTTTTAACTTTGATTTTATTTTGTACTATGTCAGTTCTCCTAAATCTTCTTTAGTTTCTCTAAGGGGAAACTTACTTTACTCATTTCAGTATTTCTTAAATTTCTGTTATATGTATTGTGTTAGACAGGGTTCTCTAGAGAAATGAAACCTGGACACTATAATTTTATATATATTTATATAGCTAGAAAGATAATTAACATAAGAAATAAACAGTTAACTAATCTATAAAGTAGTACAAATGGCTCACTGCAACTCACTTGCTGGAGACAGCTGATACACTGGCAGTCCTTCGAGTCTTGAGGGCTGCCAGATAGTCCTCTGTAGAGCAATTCAGGCTATCCAACCACAGACAGCAAACAGCAAGATAGGCCACCATCTATGAGTCAAATGACAGGGCACGACAGTCTCCAGTTCAAGAGATGTATATTCCAGCAGCATGGTGGAGCAGGGCTTGAAGGAACCTGAAATCTCAGCAACAAAGTCCACAGATTCGGTGTCCCACTGGTAGTGTAGCTTGCAAATAAAGGTACCGGAAAAGCAAGGCAACTAGCTGGTCCAGGAGCAAGAGAGAGAAAGGTGAGGCCTGCTGATCCATTTATATCTCCTTCCTTCAATTAATCCCACATGTGTTCATTGGCTGTGTTGCCCCAACAAACCTACCTATCTTCATTGGCCATTGGCACAACAAACCTATCTATCACATGCATTTTACTCCATAAATTTATTTCTGCCTGACAGTGGATGTCAATATATTTTTTTTAATTTTATTGGGGGCTATTACAGCTACTACAACATTCAGTACTTTATTTGTAAAAAAAAATATTCAGCACATTCAGCACATTTGCACCCATATTTCCACATACATTTCCCAATATTTTCCACTTGAGCCCTTGATATAAGCTCCTCTTTAAAAACAAAACAAAACAAAAAAAAACCTCCCCTTTCCCCTCCCCTTCCTTTTTTAAAAATTAATCATTTTATTGGGGTCCCCTACAACTCCCATCACAATCACTAATAACATCAGCTGTATTCAGGCCACTTTTACACACCCATTGCCATCATCACTCTCAAAGCATTCTCCCTCCCTCCAGGCCCCCTTTATCAGCTCCCTATATTACCCTTCCTCCCCCCTTTCCCCTTGAACCCTTAGTAATTTACAAATTATTTTTTCATCCTGTACACTGTCCAATGTGTCCCAACACTCACTTCCCTGTTGTCCGTGCCCCAGAGAGGAGGCTACGTGTAGATCCCTGAAGTTGTTTCTCCCTTTCTTTTCCTCCATCCCTCCACTCTCCTGGTATTACCACTCCTATTACTAGTCTTGATGGATCATCTATCCTAAGTTTCCCATGTTTTGAACTTCACTGCACATCTCCTGGTCTAGCTGGATTTATGTGGTAGAATTAGGGTCATGATAGTGGGTGGGAGGCAGCATGGGAATTAGAGGACAATATTTTGATCAACTGTATCCTAATTTTCAACTACTTAAATATATTTTAAAATATTTTGATTATTTTTTATCTATGTGTTATTCAGGATTGTGTTGTTAAATCTTAAAATAGTTTGAATTTTGATATCTCTCTGAATTATCTAAAGTGAGATTTTATTGTGGTCTAAGAACATGTCTTCTTTTTTATATAGGTTTACTGTTGATCCAGCTGAAATTAATGTCATAATTCCAGTTTTCTTTGGATTATGACCTTTGTTTGGTATATCTGTCTCCATCCATTATTTAGTGAATGTGTTTATTTATTCTTATGTAATTCATGATAAATTTTATAGTTCAAGTAATTGCGAAATTCATTTTAGTTATAAATTTATGGGCTGAGTCCCGGTGGTGTAGTGGTTGAGTGTGAGACTGCAGCCCACGGCACTGGCAGTTCAAATCCAGCAGCAGTTCTTCAGGAGCAAGGTTGGGCCTCCAACTCCCACCAAAGGTCAATGATGCCCCCCCAAAAAATAAAAAAAAATTATGAAGATTTAGTAGTTTATACTATTGTTTTACTGTTAATATACATGTGATCAGCATAGATACTTATATTAGTCCATACTTACATCAAACTCCACTACCATTAACATTAAGTCAAATGTGACTCATATAAACTCTATCCTACATTCTAAATATTTATGGGAACAAATAGCTTTAACTCTCTTCCTTATAGTGGCTAGCAGGATTGAACCTCTGATCTTTTCATTGACAGTCTAATGCTTATGCAATAATCACCACTAGTGACCACTGATTAATCAAGATTGCAGCATAAAGATGTATACTACTTATACTTCAAGCGACTTTAGCAATAGATAAATTGGTCTCAGATGCAATTCTCTGTATTCATTTGTCTGTCCAGATTTCAAGATGTCACTTGTTATGTATCCTCAATGCTCTGAAAGGTCATTAAATTTTACCAGTTTTCAGTTTGATCAGTCTTTTTCTTGTTAAAAGAAAAGCAGTGATAATTTTCAAACTCTTTACATTGGAGTTGGGACCGGAATCCCCAAGACTATGACCCTTTTACACAAGGGATATTGAATACCATTGTAGCATCATGGAAAGAGGATTTTCATGATCCAACTTTCATTTTAAGCATTCTTTGCAGAAAAAAAAAGTTCTTCATGGTGAATGGGAGTACAATCAATATTATGCACTACTATACCTTGCATGACTAGTACAACACATAAGGCAAAATAAAATTTGTAGCAGAAGACAAGTTCTGAGTTGGCTTATGATTTGAAGGTGAAGCAAAGCATTAAAATGATTGGTTGCCAACTGAAAAGTTTGAGATTCAATTTTACCCAAAGACATTTCAGACAAAGGCTGTATATCTATATAATAAAGCTATTAATTAATAACCAGCCACTCAAAACTCTACAAACCATAGCTCAATTTTCAGATAAAATAGATAAGATGGAAAATTGAAAATCAAGTGAGCAAACAATGAATGTGGAATTAGCAACAATGTTAGCCTGATGCTATGTTACCTTATTTTCTAGTACTGCAGTCATATATATTTGTCTGTATATATATATATATATATATATACACACATACATACATATCACAATGGGTGAATGTGAAAAATATGATTTTTTTCTCCAATAACTTCATCATAGAAAATACCATTTTAAATAACACAAATTATAACTGTACCCAAGGACTTCTCTAGTTGGAATAGACAGAAATAAAATTGATTACATCTGTGGGAAGAGAACATGGAGAAGTTCAATATGATCATTTGAAACCAGACCAGGGGTGGCTGACTGTGGAAGAGACCATCAGTTGTTCATATGTAAGTTCATAAGGGAATTAAAAACAAGTCTATTGGAGCAAAATATGACCCTGAGTCTATACCACCAGAATTTTGAGACCAGCCAAAGAACAGATTTGCTGTATTGAACACTAGGGACAAAAGACCTGATGAGCTCTGAGAGGACATCAAGATTATCACTCATGTAAAAGGCAAAAGGTCCTTAAAAGACATGAGAAAAGAAAACATCAAAGTGGATGTCAGAAAAAACTCTGAAACTTGCTCGTGATCATAAAGTAGTCAGAACAAAAGAAAGAAATGGAGAATTGAAAGAACTGACTATGAAATTTCAAAGGACAACTTGAGAAGATAAAGTAAAATATTATAGTGAAATCTGCAAAGATCTAGAATTAGAAAAGAAAAAAAAACACTCAGAATATCTGAAAACCAAAAGCACTCAAGAATAATCCAAGCTTTAAGTAGTAATATTGTCAAGCAGAATATAAAAATATGAATGATGCGAAAAGCAACAAAAGAATATGGAAAGAATACGCAGCATCAATTTCAGGAAGGTAGCGTATGAACATGAAGCAATGGTAATTGAAGCAAAATGTTCAAGTTGGCTGGAAAGCATTAAGCCAAACCAAAGTCTCAGGAATTGCTAGACTATCAGTTACAATGTCTTTAAAGTCAATGAAGCAATAGAAGTACTTCCTAATGTATGGCAGAACATTTAGAAGGCAAACTTGGCAAATTGACAACAAGAGATCCATATTTGTACTCCTTCCAAAGAAAGATAATCCAATGGAATGCTCAAGTATAGAACAATATCACTTATGTCACACACATCCACAACTAAAATTTTGCTGAAGATCATCCAACAATAGTTGCACCAGTACAATGGGAGAGAGTTGCCAGAACTTTAGCTGGATTAAGAAGAAGACATAGAAGAGGATACCATTGCTGATGTAAGATAGAAATTTGTTAAAAGCAAAGAATAGTAGATAGTAAAGATGCTTCCTTATGTTTTATTGACTATGTCAAGGCATTGAAATGTGTTGATCATAACAAACTTTGTATAGACTTAGAAAGAAAGGGAAATTAAGCACTTCTCATTGTGTTCCTGGCAAACTTGTAAGTGGATCAAAAGGAAGCTGTGTGAAGAGAACACAGGAATACTGCATGGTTAATAGCCACACAAAACTCAGACAATACTTACAATTTTAGGATTTAATGTTCTTTAAAAAGCCTTTAAGAATTTCTTTCTTTTTCCTCAACAAACATTTTCAGCCATGTTGTCAGGGACTTCACTCTCTCTGATCTGATCCGTGAATTTAGCCATGTGATCTTTGGCCTCTGCCATCTTTGGCCTCATCACACTGCCTCACATTCTCAATGCCGCTCATCTGTTCTACTTCATGCTTTCAAATATGGAATATGTATATATGTGTGTGTGTGTATGTGTGTATATATATATATACATATATAAGCTTTCTCCTATAGCCCATTTTTTAAGCTTACATCTGTGGATTCAAGTTGTAGTTGTCTTTTTGTACATTGATTACATTGCTTAGCATAATTTCCTCCAGTACTTTCCATGTGGCAATGTGCTTCATGCATTAGTTGCTGCTTTTTAGGAATGTGTAGTACTCAATTGTACGTGTGTACCACAGTTTTTGATCCATTCATCTGTTGCTGGAAATTTGGGTTGTTTCCAACTCCTTTCAATTGTGAATTGTACCATGATGAACATTGAAACACAGTTATCTGGTGTGATTTGTTTCTTGTCTCGTCTGGGTATATGCCCAGTAGGGGGATTGCTTGGTTATGATACTTCAATTTCCATCTATTTTAGATAACACCAAATCAATTTCCATAATGGCTGTACATATCTCCTAGTCCACCAGCAGTGGACAAGAGGTCTTAACTTTCCACAGTCCCTCCAACACTTGTTACCTTCTGATTTCTTTAATTGGGCTATGTTTGAGAGTGTTACATTGTATCTCATTGTATCTCATAATTGCATTGATGAGGAACAGTTTCTCATATATTTCTTTGCTTTTTTCTATTGGTCTGATTATATGTCATATACCAGCACCACTTTGTTTTGACCACTGTGACTGTATATTAGATCCTAAGTCAAATAAAGCAACCCTCCCACTTTGTCCATCTTCTTGAGGAGTTCTCTGCTAATTCTTGGCTTCTTCTCTCTCCATATGATGTTGATTATCAGTTTTTTCCAATTCTTTGAAGAAAGATGGTGGTACTCATATGAGAATAGCATTAAACTTATATTGTGCCTTGGTTGGGACAAAGCTGACATCTTTACTATATTGAGTCTTCCAATTTGCAAGCATGGAATTTTCTTCCATTTGTTGAGGTCTTATACTAGTGTTTGATAGTTTGTGCAATTTTTTTAGTCAGGTATGTCTATAGATATTTCAATTTATGCTTGACTAATCCAAAGGATACCACCTTTTTAATTGCCTCTTCAATGATGTTATCTGATGTGTATTAAAGTCTAATAGGGTTCCACTTGTTGATCTTATATCCTGCCACTCTACTATATTCCTCTATTGCTTCCAATTTCTAGAACCTAATGAGAATGAAAACACCTCCTATCAAAATCTTTGGGACATGGCGAAAATAATTGTCAGAGGTAGCTTGATTGCAATAGGTGCTTATATGAAAAAGGAAGATATGCTCTCACTGAAATTCCAACAACTAGAAGAGAGTCAACAGAATAATCCTTCCAACAGCAAAAGAAAATAAATAATAAAAATCAGGGCAGAGTTGAACCAATAGGAAGATAAAAGAACAATGCAGAAGATCAATGCAGCAAAGAGCTGGTTCTTTGAAAGGATCAATATAATTGACACACCTTTGCAAAACTAATCAAAGAAAGAAAACAACATGCAACAATAGACAGGATGAGGAATGAAACAGAGGTAATCACAACAGATCCTGCTGAGATTAAAAGGATAATAACAACATGTTATGAAAGGCTTTACTCTAATGAGTTCAACAATGAGGAAGCCATGGACAAATACCTGGAAAAGTAATAGCTCCCCAGACTGAGCCAGATAGAGGTTGAGAACCTAAATAAACTCATAACAAGAGAAGAAATAGATATGGTTATCAAGAACCTAGCAACAAAAAAAGCACCAGGATGAGATGACTTCACAGGGGAGTTCTAGAAGCTTTCAAGAAAGAGCAGGCACCAATCCTCCACAAACTTTTTCAGAGCATAGAAAAGCATGGAAAATTCCCAAACTTCTTTTATGAAGCCAATATAACTTTGATACCCAAACGGAGAAAAGTTCCTACAGGAATAGAGAACCACAGACCGATATCTCTGATGAACATAGATGCAAAAATCTTCAATAAGCTATTGGCCAATAGAATACAAATGTATATCAAACACATAATCCATCAGGATCAGGTAGGATTCATCCCAGGGATGCAGGGATAGTTTAACATCTGCAAATCCATCAATATTATATACCACATTGATAAGATAAAGCATAAGAGTCCATGGTTATAGCCATAGATGCAGAGAAAGCATTTGACAATATACAGCACCCTTTCCTAATTAAGACACTTAGGAGAATAGGAATAGAATGACGGTTTCTCAAGTTAATACAAGCTATCTATGAAAAGTCAACAACTAACATCATTGTCAATGGAGAAAAGACCAAAGCAATCCCACTGAAAAAGGGGACCAGCTAGAAGATGAACAAGTGGCTATTCAGTGCAGAAATAGCAAAGCCCACATAGAAGAAGTGCAACCATCTGTGTGATCACAAGGGGTCTATGGGAGCAAGCAACAAACATCAAAGAACAAGGATTTAATCAGTAAGAATGAGAGGAAGAGCAAGGTAGGGACCTAAAGCCCACTTGCAGGGAATTGGACACCCCCTTACAGGGGAGGAGATGGGACAATCAAGAGGCAGTGAGGTAGCAATGAAGCATAAAACTTTCCTCTATTTCCTGAAGGTTTCCTTCCCCTAAACACCATGGTCCCAACTCTGTCCTGCAGCTCCAGCTGGGAACTCAGGTGGATAAACCACTTGGGGTCATTGGTGGGAGTGGAGTTGCCAGATGGGTGGAGGGAGGGTGGGGTGGAGAGAGGAAGCTAGCTATGGGGATCTGCAGACTGTCTCATATCTGGAGGGCAGACGGAGGGATAACTGGGCAGGGGGAGATGTCGGGCAGTGTAAAATATGACAAAACAATAATGACTGCAGAGTAATGAGGACTTGGGGGGAGGGGGAAATTGGAGGGGGAAGGAAGGGGGGGGGCTCATATCTGGAGCCCAAGGGGGAAGGCAGATGTTGGGAGAATGTTGACAAGGACAGGCAAGTGGGGTTGCTTGGCACAGTGTATGTAGCTATGTATTGAACTATGTAGGATGAAAAGTGATGTATGAGCACCCAATAAAATGATTAAAATTTTTTAAATGATGGCAATATATGTACTGATATGTCAGATGGAAATGATTTATGGATTGCAATAAGCTGCAAAATCACCCAATAAAATGATCTAAATTGAATAAAAAATTTAAAAAGATATACTAATGGTTTTTTGTATGTTGAATCATCTCTGCATCCCTGGTATGGATCTCACTTTGTTTTGGTTAATGATTTGTTTTTTATGCTTTTGTATATTACTGGCCATTATGCTGTTAAGGAATTTTGCATTGGTATTCATTAGGAAAATTGGTCTGTAGTTCTCAAGTCATCCAATTGTATTGTTTAGATCTGTAGACACCTTGTCAAATGTCTTTCCCCATGCTCTGTTTTTTTCAGAGTGTTGAATTAAAGCCACCTACTATAATCATCAAGACTGTGATTTCTTTTCTGTGATATCTTTTGGAGTGTTTGCTTTATGAATTTCCTAGGTCTCTGGCTGGGCAGGTATATATTTATTATACTCACTGGTTCTTGGCCTGATGTTCCCTCGAGTATTATGCAGTGTCCCTCCTTGTTCCTTGTTATGTCATCCACCTAGAGATCAATTTTGTCAGAAATTAAGATTGCTACCCCTGCTATTTTGAATTGCTATTTGTTGGTATACTTTTCTCCATTCTTTAATTATCAGCCTGTTTTTGTCTGTAAGCTTGAGATGTGTCACCTGCTGACAGCAGATCAGTGTGTTATGCTTTCTAAGTCATTCTGCTAGCTTCTGCCTTTTACTGCTTGAGTTCTATACATTCTTATTCAGTGTTATATCTTCCTGTGGTTTCACTCTTTCCCTAGCCAATTAGGATTATGTTGTTTGGAATGTGCGCTGGATAATCCTCTCACAGGATGCTCAACAGGAGATGATGGGTCCATAAGGATGTTGCTTTATTGGCTAATCTCCCAAGAAGCCATGGTGGTGTGGCCCACAGGACTTGGAGAACCTCGGGTGGTGTGCGGTGGTTCCCCTTGCAACCTACAACAGGAGTGTTACATGGGTGGGTGCATCCTCCTTGGTGTAGAGCACTGTGGATGACAGGTGGATTTACCATAGTTAGGGAGATTGCCATGGAGGTTGAGTAGATGTTCCTGCAGCAGCATGGAACACCACAAACAGTGGTCAGAAGTTCCCCAGTCAACTGAAGGTCCTTGCAGTGGAGCTGGTAGTTCCCCCATCTGTTTGAAGGGGAGATTCCCCCAGACATTGGGAGAATGCCCAGAATGGAGGGCAGGTGTGCTTTCCCCATCTCTGTATCAAGCCAACAAGGTGGGGGGGGGGGAACGCCACCAATTTGGCAGTCAGAGTTGCTGTAGGCAGGGGAGAGTAGCCTGGTGGTGGTAGTGGCATGTGAAAAAAGAGGGGGAAGAAGAGAAAAAAAGAAGAAACTGAAGATAAGAACAAAACTAAAATCAAGCTAAAACACAACAAAAAGGTAGACAAAGAAAACAACGAAAGCTGAGTCTGTTGAGACTGTGAAGGGAAAACGAGAAGAGTTAGAAGATGCCTAGGTATTGGGTGCCACTTCCTTAGTCAGCAAGATCACTGTGGAGGCCAGGCAGAGGTTTCCTCAGCAGCTTGCAGTGCTGAAGAGGCCTGTCATAGCTGGCTTGTGTGGTGTGCATTGCTCCCACAGAAGCAGCCTGGAGTTCCTCCCCGCTGCTTGCATGGATCTGTCCTAGGTGGAGGTTAGTGACCTGGGAGCCAGCAGTGACATGTCAAAGGAAAGAATGGGAAAGAAGAAAAAGGAAAGCCAAAAACCAAAACTGGGCCTACTGAGACTGACTGTGGTGGGAAAGGGAGAAGTGACAGAGATGAAAGAGAAGAAAAAGATAATGTGTAAGGAGACAGAGGAGCCTTGAACACCTGACAGTGGGCCTGGAGGCGTTCCAACCCTGCCTCAAGGTGATAAGGTGGTTTGCCAGCTTTGTTGTAGGGTCCCATGGATTCTGGACAGAATTACCTTTGCAGGCAGGTAGAGATCAGGTAGAGGTTCCCCCAGTGGTGTGGAACACTGAAGGTGACTTGTATAACTGCCTTGTGCCTTATGGGACACTGCAGAGGGCAGGAGGAAGTTTTCACAGCCCCATTTAGGGCCCTAAGACAGGCAAAGGATCCCCAGCCATGAGAAGCGACAGACAGGATTTCCTCAACTGTGTGTTGGTCCATAGAGAGCAGACATAGCTTCCCCGTTGGGTTTGCAGAGTTGCTGTATTTTATGCTGAGATTGATGATGCCCCAGTTGCTCTGTTAAGTTCCCCACCCACTGTGGCCAACTGCAATCGTATTAAATTAGCCTCATGGCTGTGAATGTTTATGCTCTGTGGAACTGTTGTGAGATTGATGCTTGCCTCAGAAGATCTTTGTTCTGTTGAAAGCATCTGGGCTATGCTCTGTAGCTAACTTCTGGCATTCTTTAGCTCTGACCACTTTGTTATGTTGATGGATGCTAAAGGAATTATTCTGCACGTTTGTCTGGGAGTTAAACAATGTGCCTAGGATTTGAGGCTTTTACCAAGAAATTTTATTTTCCTCTTTATATTGATTTTGTTGCGTGCCCTGATTTGGGGCTGTCACATTGACCCCCAGGGGAGGAGATCTAGCTTATCAGAGAGGTTGTATTCTTCTGTCAATTGGAATTGAGTTCACCCCAGGCTACTGGCTACAACTTTGTGCTTCGCCAAACTGTGATCAGTCACAGGAAAATTTTCTGACATCTTTTCAATTGCTGCAATTCTAGACTACAAGTGCCAGGCAGCCAACAGTGCAGGGAACTCTGGTACGGGGTCCTGTGACCAGGTTTCAGTGACTGTACTTGAGTCTCACATCACGGTCACTTTTAGACAGCAGCATGGGACAATCACCACTCAATGCAGGGCAAGAATTCTAGAGGGGGCTCTGTCAGGTGGAGACTTCAAGCCCAGTACAATGAACCAAGGGCATCTCAAAGTGCTCTCAGTTGACTTTGTGAGTGAAAATAAAAAAAAAAAAGCAGGGTCTGGACCAGACTCTAGTTTGTCATTGTTTGTGGCAGGACTTGTGGATCTGGGGAAAGGCCTTGAAAGGATACTGCTGCATGTCCTAGAGTGGTAGGTCTTGAAGCCACTGGATATGTGCACCCTTAGGTCTCTGAAAGCCCTGCTTCTCTGTATCCTGAAATATTCAGATGTTGAGCCAGATTGAAGCTGCTGGGTGCCCCGTGCTTCCAGGGCTCCTAGAAAACTACAATCTTGAGACAAATATGAACCCAGGCAAGCACACCTGGCAAACTTCCACTTTGACCTCTGAAATGCAGCCTATTAGAATGCTTTTTGCTTTCCCATAATGCACTTAAGGGTCCTGCAATGCAATTGGACAGTAAGATCCTGAAATGCAATTGGCGGCTATGATCCTCTAATGCAATTGAATAGTATGATCCTGTGATGTGATTGGATGAATTAGTTCTGTGAGACAATTGGACCGGTTGGCTCAGCCAGGCACACCTTATTTTCATAACTCAGTCTGCAACACCTCATTTACATAGCCCACAGTGTGGGCCCACTGCCTTTCATGTTGCAAAACTGTCACCTTATAAGGATGTCAAAAAAGGTGAGAGAAGTCATTTGATTGGTTCATAAAGCATATGCAAGCCTTGCACAAGCTGTAATAGAGTTAGATCTGTGTCATTAGAGTCCAGTCTCTAGAGTCTGTGTGCACGCTGATGGCTCCATCTCCCTCACTTCCCTGCAAGCTGTTACGGTTCCCAGGCCCGAGGGCCCCAATTCTGATTTTCTTATTTGGCCTTCCTAACTCATTCTACTTACCTCTTAATTTTATGGTCTGACAGCAGGAGTGTCAGTTGGACAGATCTACTTGGATGCCATCTTCCATCTCTCTCCACTAATAATATTATCATTGTTTTTTTTTAATTATTAGTGCAAGCTCCTCATATAGAATAAGACTTCATGTTCTAATTTCCAAAATGGAAGACAGTGAGGCTACGGCAAACCACTGAAACAGTGGATTTTGACTTACAGTTCCATAGGACTTATAAGGCTACCAATCTTAACAGAAACCAAATGCCGCATTTTTTTTTTTTTGTATACAAGCTACTTTTTTAAAAAAGGAAAAAAAAAAGGATTGGGGGAGAGAGCATTGGACCTAACTGTGAATGCATAACTGATTAAAGGCGATTTAACCATGGGGGTGGGGCGGGGATGTTCTAAAATTGATGTGGTGATGACTGTACAATTCTCCTTGATCTGACAGAACAATGCAGTTAGCTGATGCGTTCATTATGTTTCAACAGAACTGTTGGGGAGAGGCAGAAAAAAAAATGATTGACTGCCCAGGAAACCTACAAGGTCACCAAGAGTGAGAATCTGCTCCACCACACTGTCTCTGCCATGTCATTGCTAAGAACTGTGACTCCACCAGACCAAGGGGGATGCCCAAGCACTCTGAGCCCCAGTGTTCATGCCCAGCCTCTGGGTTTGCAGAGCAGTTGGAGCACTGGGCGCAGAGGGACGCGTGGGATGTTTATTCTGGCATCACTATAGCAGCAATGGAGTAGAACGGCCAGACGAGGAGGGGTAGGCTGGGAGTGTTGGACAGAAGGGTGGACATGGGACATGTGTGTATGTGTGTGTGTGTGGGGGGGGTGGGACACGGAGGACTGGCTCGCTGACATTCAAGGCGAAGAGGGGCTCAGGACATTACGTCTTGGACACACAGCAAAGGGACATAGAGATAGGTAGTAGGGATTTGGGTGGGGGCGGTCAACCCCCTCTCCCCTGCCCCAAATATGCATGGCCCCTTGTCTAAAGGGCGAGCCCGGGATAAGGAAGAGAAAACACAGTGAAGATGGAATAACATCCCCTCTCCCCCCCCCCTCACCCCTACCATGAAACAAGGCGCTGGACCCCCCTGCCTCTGCTCCTCAGGCATCTCTGGGGCTGGAGAGATGGGCAGGTCCGGGTCGCCCTGCACCATGCAGCTCGGCCCTTAGGGTTTTGAGGAGATGGTTCCCGGTCCGGCAGGAAAGGAAGGAGTCCTGAGAGAGCCTGGTCCAGACCTCTCACTCTGAGCTCTCCTCCTGAGATAGTCCTTTGCCCCCTTTTTTGAAATTGGTCAGTCTTCTCCTCCACAAGCTGGTGCCAGTGTTCCACAGGCTTGGGGGGATTGACCACCCTCTCTGCCCAGTGTTTGCGGCCACCAGGGTCTGTGACCTCCGGCCCACGCGGCACGCACCGATCACTTGATTATGTCCAATGCAGTGGTAGTCTACCAGGCGTTGATGCCGAGTCCCCCAACGTCTCGGGGACACGTCAAGCACCGGTGCCTCGTTGTTTGTGGGGTTCACTGTGTTCTTCTTGATGCAGGCTTTCCGCTTCTTAATCTTTTCATCTCAGAGTGGCTGATGGGTTGGAATCACCAACATTTCAGTTAACATCTGAATGCTGAAGGCACTGTGACTTGATTCTCCATCTACTGCTCCCCCAAATTATCTCTGTTTAGCTTTCTATTTTCTTTGAAAAAGAAGTTTAATGCATTTAATTTTAGCGATCATCTGGAAATTATTTAATATAAGAAAATAATTGTTGCCATATTTGAAATATGATGCATCTCTTAATTCTGCACACTTTTCTTAGAAAAGTCTGGTACAATGTTTCACATTATTTTATCACAAGGGTATATTAATAATCTTTGAATGTTTTTCCAACTGTTTAAAGAGGTTTTCTTCCCCTCAAAAATTTTTATTAACTAAAATATACTCAGTAATCATGATCAAACAGCCGTGTATTCCTAAAATGAAAGTAATGTTTACAGAGTAGTTGTTTAAATTTATAATATTTTTGGAGTATGTAATAACTACCTAAATTTTTAAATACATTGTTTAATTTAAGACCTGATTTAGTTTAGTCAATTTTTGTCTTTTATGAACCAGACATGCTTGAAGAGAGCCATTTAGATATTTGGTAGAACATCTTGTAATTTGGGTTTCTTTAATATCTTCCACAATAACATTGGGATTCTTGATTTTTGGAGAGAATGCCACAGAAGTGAAATGCTCTCCTAAAATATCATAGCAAGATATTTTCATGATTTATCACTTTTGATATTAACTTAATCATTTCTTAAAATGGCGATTATATGCTTAATATAATCACTCATATTTATAAATTATATTCACAGCATTTATTTGATTTAAGTGTGTAGAAATCCAACTCACACTAAATAAGTGATGATGGTGTCATTATGGTGGTTCCTACCCACCTTATGAGGTAGTCATATTAAATCTGGTAATTGTTTTCAAATGTATAAAAGTAACTCGGTTTTATAATGACATAAAACTTCCAGAAATTCAAGACAAATCAAAGAATATCATTGTGAGAATATCATTGGATGAATCTTGGTTTGAAGCACAAAATATCAGAAAATATTTACTTGCATTATATAGACTAAATTCATCTAGCTGTGTGAACCATATCAATGATGAATGCCAAAATGAGGAAGACAAATTCCAGGATATTCAATTAAATTTATTCAGAATTTGTTCATAGATCAAAAGAGTCAGCCATTCAAACAGAGAAAAGGAGATACTGCATGGCTTCAAATTGGAAAGACTGCATCTGAGTTTTATCCTTTCATCTTACTTATTCAATCAGTGTAACGAAGAAAGAAACCCTGTAAATGGAATCTTTGAAAAGAAGAGCACTGGGATTGCAAAACGACACATTCAGAACTTACCATACGCAGATGCCATGATTTTGCTCAATGAAAATGAAAATGACTTGATGCATTTACTGATTTAAGTTAAAGACTTGAGCTTTCAGAATAGATTATGACAGAATGTGAAGATATCCTATCCTTATGCCCTTAGAGGAGAAAGTTTTTGTTAATTAAAACTTAAAGACACAGTTATGAAGTATTCTTTGAACTACTCACAAACATACTATAAAAAGCAACTTGATAAAATAGAAATTATTGAAGTACTCCATTGTTTCATTGTTTGAAAGTCAACAATCAGTATCCATGGAAATAACAGTTAAAAAAAGCAAACAAAAATCTTACTGGATAACATGTGCTGCGACACTTCTTTAGTATATCTCAAGCTAAAAGGTCACTTTGATGACTTGAATGAGTTTGACTCAAGTTAGACCACAAAAACAAACATTTTGTTGGAGAGCTAGTTGCACCCTGAAACATCCAATATCACTATGAAACCTTATCTAATCTATGATTTTTAATAGCTTCATTAACAGCATTAGCAAGACAATGCATAAGAGGGGAAAAAACTTGGTGCATCGAAACTGTGATTTTGATGCAGAATACTAATTGTACCTTAGACTTTAAGAAAGTAAACAAATCAGAAAGAAATACAACCATATTTTTTTGAAAGGAGGATAGCAAAAATTTTGTTTGCTTACTTTGGACTTTTCATAAGGAAACACTAATCACTAGGTAAAAAACATTGTATTGAATAAAATAGAGGTGATATTCTAAAATCGTAAGGGGTTGCATATCCTATATGACCTTAGAGGAGGAAGTGTTTCTTATTTAAAACTTAAAAATGTAGTTATGAGGTATTCTTTGGAATATTTAATTACATTAAAATCAAGAATTTTTACTTTTCCAAGGACTATAAAATTATATTTACATTACTTGGAATATATGGATGTACATCTAGATATTAGGCTCTATGTTTATATATGTTGTTTTTGTTAGGTGCTACTCATAGTGATTGACATATAATTTAGAAAATAGAAACATAATATAGTTATATCATATTAATCATATATTCTACATAATAGAACATTATATGATTTAGATATTGTAAAAACATAATATCATATCTGGTACTGCTTTTTCCTAAAGTGCACCAAACAACTTTCATAATCATTAATATTTTGAAAGTGATTCACTTTTGTGCTGAATCCTCTATTCACATTAGCAATTTCTCTATATTTAATATAGTTCTCTCTTCTACTCTCCTTACACTTTTTAGTATTCAGTGGAGCTGATCCTTTAATATTTTAGATATATTTTCCTTTGTTTTGTGGCTTATAATGAATGTTTAGTGTGGCTTATCTAATTTATGAGCAAAAGCATTTATGGATTTACCATCTATGTTCTATTTAATAATATTTTGTTTCACTTCCATATTCATATTCCCCTTATCCTCTTCCTGCTATTAACAACACTGCTTTCACTGTATTTCAATGCTATAATGATATTCACATTAATATTTTTGAAGAAATATTAAACAAAGAATTAGAAGACATCTGACACCTGATATTAGATGCTGCTACTACAAGTGAAAGCATGTATTCCTATGAAGTAAGGTTTCTAGATTGAAAGCTTAGTACAGTACAGTATGAGTACAAACATAAAGTAGTAACAAAATATTATGACCAATAAACTATGTTTTATGTAATATACATATGTTCATCCCGTAATACACATCTGTACTGTAATACTTTTTGCTCGGCCTCACAAACACTTTGTGTATGTGGAGGATGAAATATATATGCTGGTTTCAGGAAACTATTGTTATCTGTAAATTCCATTCTTTGCCTAGAATTTCTGAACTCTATCATAATATTTTGGGATCAAGGAATATTATGTGTAGTTGAATTTTGTCCAAACAATATTTGAAACTTGACTATATATGCCAGATAAAGAGTTCGAGAAAAAAAAGCAGGACTTTCATTTAAAGAATATAATATATCCCTCGGCATGTTCCTAGAACGAGACATAATGGATTCATAGTGTGTAGTCTCTAGGATTCCTGGTAGCATGATAGTTATGCGTTTGACTGGTAACTGCAGGGTCAGCGTTTGACAGCAGCAGCAGCAGCTCCAACAAGGACCATGAGGCTTCTTCTCCCCTGCAGAGTTAGTCTCCCAAACCACCAGAAGCAGTTCTCCCTCTACTACAGGTTTGCTAGGAGTAGCCATGGACTCAGTGATGGTGAGCTTGGTTTTTAAAATGTGTTACATATTAGTTGAGATTTAATACACATATTTTATTATTCCAAATTTCAATCACATCAAGTAGAACGTACCATTGTTACCACACTCAGTTCCTAAATACCCATTTTTTTACATGGACTCCTTGGCACTCTCTCCCTTTTCCCCACCTCCATAACTTGACCCCCTGTTCCTTCAAACCCTGTATTCTACTGGCTGTCTTTGTAGGTTCTTTGGTCCTAGCTTTCATATAGCAAAAACTGAAAAAACATATGCAGTAGTTACAAAATCCAGTGTGAAATTGAGGATATTGAATGAAAGGGTAGGGTCTAGCCTGTCAATTAGGTCTCAGATTGATGACCTCATTTGGAGATAAGGAGATAAATTGCTTCCTAGAGGTCAATACACTCTGTCCCTGCAAGACATGTCTCTTGATAAGCCACATGGAGCTATGTTGATGGCAGCCAGAGCCTTGGTGGCATGTGGAGACCCATGCCAGCCCTGAGATGCTTCCACCACCACAGGTCCCAAAAGATTTTCTTCCCACTGGCCTGGGATCTTCCTGTACTCAGCATCATTGCATGTGTTGCATGAGCCTGAAGAGGAATTGATGAACTGGTAATGGTCATATGAACTAGTATTGGACTTAAAGAACTTGATCTGCCCTTGGCTGGGATGTTTACTTAATATATAATTACTCTCAAATGTAAAGCTCTTTCATATATATACACACATATATATACATATACACACACATATATATATCAGTGTCCATGGATTTGCTTCTCTACTCCACCCAGATGAACACAGAATATAACACAGTTTTAAGAGGGTGCCCACCATTGAAATAACACCTCTGTGACACACTATAGTATGAACAATCAAAAATTGAAGAAAGCATAAATACAGAAAATCTTGGAAAAGAAGCACCAGGATTATAGAGGGGACCTTTTTACAAAGTTTTAACTGTTCAGCCAAGATTTATGCCTTTGAGCTTCCATATTCTTATCTCACAAGCACACTGGTACTGATCACTTCCCCCCCCCCCTGAATTTTAAATAAAGCCTGTTTCTTGAGTAGTTCCATAAATGAATCATACAAACTACCACTGTCACCCATTACCTCCACAGAGTGGATTCTTGCAACCCAGAAGAATAGAGAATTACAGACTAATAGCTTTTATGAACATAGATGCACAAATCCTCTACAAAATCCTGCCCAAAGAATCCAACAACATACCACAAATAATATATCATGACCAAGCGGAATTCATACTAATTCATCATTTGAAAAACAATGTAGGGCTAAGCCCCCATGGCATAGTGGTTGAATGCGGGGCTGTGGCCCATTGGCTTGGGAGTTCAAAGCCAGCAGCAGCTCTCCAGAAGCAAGGCTGGGTAGCTCCCACAACCACCAGTGGGCAGTGATTCCCCCCACCCCCCAAAAAAAGAAAAATAAAAGCAGTGTAATCTACCATAACAACAAGAAAAGGACAAGAACTATATGATGATATCAATTGATGCAGGAAAAAGCATTTAATAACAACCATTCCTAATAAAGATTCTCAAGAAAATAGGCTTAGAAGGGAAAAGATTCAATTCAGTAAAAGACGTACAAAAAACCCAATAGCTAATATTACACTTAGTGGAGAAAAGCTGAAAACATTTTCACTGACTTGGAGGGAATTTGTTTTTTCATTGCTTGTTATTTGTTTGGTCCATCTTCTACAGTAGAAACTGCACAGCACAGTGCACGCTGTCTTCTTCGTCCTTTTTGTCATGGAAACTGTCATTTGGGGTAGACTAGTGGAACAAATTTCACAGACATGCATATCGATATAAGGAAAAGTTTACATACAAGAGAAATAGGACATTAAGAAAACATCCCAATCCAGTCCAGTACAAAGTCATAAGTCCGATACTAACCCATACGCCTGATATCAGTCTATAAATCTCCCTCTGAAGAAGTCACAGGTCAGTGGGTGCAGAGTCCCGGCGCTGGCATGGGTCACCCCATGGCTCCTCACTACCAGGGCTCAGGGTCCATCAACAGCATGCCACTCCAGCTTCAGAGGTCTGACTCCATCAGGGCAAGGCTGTGCTTTCTCTCTGACAGCTCCTCTAGCTTCTCTGATGCTGCCATCTTGTCTTTTCTGTGACTCATCACCTCTGAGACTAACTCCCAACAACTGGGGAAGATAGCTTCTCATCTTCACGAGGGAAATATTGTGAGATTTCCCAGAAGTCTCAGGAGAAAGCCATGCCAACATAGAGGCCTCATTGGCTACTCAATGGCTATCTCCAGATTAACAGGCTAGACTCCACCCCTACATTTCAATCATAAAATTAACATAAGCACATGACTGCCACAGACCAACCCTTGTTAATTTTATACTTTCACATAACTCTGTAATCACAAGTGACCTTCAAATAAAAAATAAAATCAGATCTATATCTAAAAGGATAAAACTAAAATGCATACAATTAAACATGTGTCACCATCATTTAAAAATAACATTCTATAAGTGAACAAAACAAAAGATATCCTGTGTCTTACAACTGTAGTTACAAAATATTTACACCTTGATTTTATAATCCTATGAATATATACTCCACCACCTAGAAGCGCTTGCAAGCTACGCCAATATTTATGGCAGTACAATTCACAATCACAGAGTTGGAGGCAACCTAAATTTCCATCAGTAGATGAATGGATCAATAAACTCTGGCACATATACACAATGGAGTACTATGCCTCACTCAAAAGCTCAGACAAGCACATGAAACACATCTCTGCATGGAAATAACTGGAGGAAATTATGCTAAGCGAAGTCAGTCAATCAAAAAAGGATAGATATGGCATGGGCCTCCTGAGGTAAGTAGAAACAGTATGGGGAGTATAAAAGAGAAGACTCCTATATACCATATTAGCTGGCCCAAGAGATAGGGTAAGGGGAGGAGGGAGGACCAAACCCAGGGAGGTACATGTTGGATGCAACACAGTAATGGGAGAAGGATGAGGGGGTGGAGGGGAGTTCAAAGGGAGTTCAAAAGTGATAGGATAACAGAGGGAACGGGGCACTAATCCACCCAGGGAGGGAGTACGGGTCTTGTCTCCACAGAAACCGGAGTGGGTGAGCAGTTCCTACCAGGAAACACCCAACCATGAGGACAATGTGGACGCATGGAAGGATGCAAGAAAAGAGAGCTATAGAGCTGGATGCAACAAGAGTCAGATGGACTCCATCCCTAGTAGTGGGCGTGGCAGAGAACAGGGTGAGGGACGGGCCAGCATCCCACACCCACAGGGACAAAGAAAAGAAGGGAGGAAGAAGGGAGTTGGTTCAAGCTCCACGCCGACACATGATGCTCAGAGAAATACATCCCTCTGGAGACTCATTGTGCCACAGGAAAGACTGAGCAAATGATTCCTGGGGGGCACGAAAGAGGAGAGGAGAAGGGGGTGGGGACAAACTCATGGATGGGGAGGGGGAGTAACAAGTGGTCGGGAATTGATGGAAAGGAGGGTATGGGAGGTCTGGTCGGGTTAAGCAAGGACAATGAATCTGTGTGAAAACAATGAAACGCCAATGAAGGTGGAACATGATGGTGGAACAGGAGGGAGATGGAAGGGAATCGAGGAAAGAGCTAGAAGGCAAAGGGCACTTACAGAGGTCTAAACATAGGTATGTCCATACATAGATACAATTACTTATTATAAGATGGGAGTAAATTTAAGAACACATTTATAGGCCAAATATTAGGGTAGCAAGTGGACTTTGGGCCCTCACCTTGATGCTCCCTCAATGCAAGAACACTTTGTTCTATGAATCTGGCATTCCTTGAGGCTCAATGGCCCAACACGATCACTGAAGTAAAATGGGTGCACAAACAAATGTGGTGAAGAAAGCTGAAGGTGCCTATCCAACAAAGGATATATCAGGTGTCTTGAAAGCCTGAAGATAAACATTAGACCATTTGCCTGAGAAGAGACCACAGCCACACAGAAGAAGCACAACAGCCAGTGTGGTCAGATGGTGGTGAAAGTGGTGAAAGGTTTAGGCAATAGACATCAAATGGGGGGAGGATGAGGAAGTAAAACAAACATATATCACTGTGTGCACACATCCCCAAGGTACCCATTGAAGACATGTAGGAGCATGAGCAAGGGTGGTGAAGAAAGCAGATGGGCCCAGCTATAAAAAGATAGAGCATCCGGGGTCTTAAAGGTTTGAGCATAAACAAGCAGCCATCTAGCTCAGAAGCAACAAAGCTCACCATAAAAGATCACTTACCTGTGCGATCACGAGGTGCTGAAACAATCAGGTATCAAAGAACAAAAATCAAAATCAATGGACTAATTGACTCCTGATATCGCTGAAGACAAATGGATAAGAGGCAAACAGAGTAGAAGAAACGATGGTACCCAGCTAACAAATGATTAAATGCCTGGAGTCTCAAAGACGTGAAGATAATCTAGTCACCATTCAGCGCAGAAACAGCAAAGTCCACATGGAGGACGCACACCAGAATGCATGATCAAGAGGGGCCAAAGGGAGCAGATATTGAGCACCAAAGAACAAGAATCACATCATTACAAAGGAGGAGGAGAGCAGGGTGGGAACCTAAGGCCCACTGGTGGGTAATTGGTCCTCCTTTTACAAGGGAGTCATGGGGAGGAGACAGAGCAGTCAAGGGGCAGCAAGGCAATGATGATGTATTCAAGTTTCCTCTAGTTCCTGAAACCTTCCTCCCCGTCCCCCAACCATCATGGTCCCAACTCTATCTTGCAAATCCAGATGGACTGGAGAAGTCACACTGGCATAGAGGGGAGCTGGAGATATGGGGAAACCAGGATGGATGGGCCCCTTCAGGCCAATGGTTAGATTGGAGATACTGGAAGCGTGGAGAGAAGGGGGCGTAGAGAGACAGAACCAACAGCAAGGATATACACACAAGTTCCTATTTGAAGGACGGGAATCAAAGGAGTGGATTGGGGGAGAGGTCGAGCAATGTAAGATATGACAGAACAATAACAATGTATAAAGTATTGAGGGCTGTGAGGAGGAGAGATCAGGGGAATAAAGAGAAGGATGGAAAAGCTGATACTAGGGGCTTAAGGGAAAAGGGGGATGATTGGAGAACAATAAAAGAAGTGGATATGTGAGGGTGCTTGACACAGTATGCTTATTTATATATTGTGAAAAATGATGTATGAGCCCCCAATAAAATGATTTAAAAAATTAAAAAAAAAACAATTGCACTTGACACAATGAATGTATGTATGGATTGTGATAACAGTTGTATGAGTCCCCAATAAAATGATTAAAAAAAAAAAGAGTTTGCAAGACAACCACTTCATGCCTTCATTCCCCCATTTTGGGAACCTAATTTCTATATTACCCAGTGCTTTAAGGAAACAATCTTATCTTTAAACGTGAAGAATCTTCATTCCAGTCAGAAACTCGTGAAGTGTGCGTCCATTAGCAAAATCAAATCAGGACAGGCCATCCATAAAGTCAGCAATCAGTTCACAGACTCAAATCACTTCTCTTCCTCTGGTCGGGTTCTGGTCAACTCAATGTGGGCTATTTCTCTTAGCTGCACCTTGGTAGCCATTGGTCGCCTTCTCTTTAGACCAAGGTCCCAACAAATTCTCAACATTTCTAGCTCTCTCATCCTAGGTCATGAACTTCAGACCAGTCAACCCGTTCTCATCTTCTCTATTTCCTGTGAAGAAAGTCCACGAGTGTCAGTAGCCAAAGTCAACCCGGCTCTTCATTGTCGCATTTCTCCTGCTTTCATCGACAAGCAGTAAATCTGGGTGGTCACCTAACAAGCATTTTAGCCTGCCACAAGTTTCCTTTAACATTCAGACCCAGAGAGGAGTTATCTTCATGGTTCTAGATTCCTTTGCTTCTGAAGACAATTACTAGTCAGGATTTTCCAAGGAAATAGATTCTATCCTTCTTTATCGGTCAGTCTGACCTTCTCTCAGACTACAAGTATCCTGAGTACTCTGAAAGACTGAGTGGGGCTACTTTCTTCAGAGAAGTCTTTCCAGGTGTCGCCTAACCCCATTTAAGCTCAAGGGGGGGAGAGGGGTTTAATCTCTTTAGAGATGTCTTTGACACTAAGACCTAAACCCTCTAGAGGTCAATGATTGCCTTAAGGTAACTGGATTTGCAAACTCTTTCCATACTTCCCAATAAACATCTCTATGCATCCTTATATTTACAATAAGAGGCACAAGAAATCAGTATAAACAACAGAGTCAGAAATCAAACTTAATTCTTAAAACAGTCAAAGTCAATACTTATTAAGCTTTTCTATATCCTTATCTAAACTACTGTTTACACAAAAACATTGAATTAGGTCTCTGAAGGCATCAAAACAGATCCCTCCTTTTGGTCAGGCATTCCGACCTTATTAACCATTCTCCTTTAGCAGAATCCCCATTTTTTAAAGGAATAACCAAAGATAGCATCCAAACAAAATAATCAAAACTTTAACTTGCCACATTGTTTTCAGAAAATAACTCAGTAAACTGCAAGGAAATATCTGACTTCTGGCTAGCAAAAGAAGTAACAATACCATGAGGCACAAGGCAAACATACATCTAATTTCCATCTTTATGATTTGTTCCTCTAGTATCCCACTCCTAAGGTACGATAATATATCAGTCTAGGTAGACTAGCGGAACAAATTTCATAGACATGCATATTGATATAAGGAAAAGGTTTACATACAAGAGAAATAGGACATTAAGAAAGCATCCCAATCCAGTCCAGTACAAAGTCATAAGTCCAATACTAACCCATACGCCTGACATCAGTCTATAAATCTCCCTCTGAAGAAGTCACAGGTCAGTGGGTGCAGAGTACCGGCGCTGGCAGGGGTCTACCCATGGCTCCTCACTTCCAGGGTTCAGGGTTCATCAACAGCATGCCACTCCAGCTTCAGAGGTCTGGCTCCATCAGGGCAAGGCTGTGCTTTCTCTCTGACAGCTCCTCTAGCTTCTCTGATGCTGCCATTTTGTCTTTTCCATGACTCATTGCCTCTGAGACTAACTCCCAACAACTGGGGAAGATAGCTTCTCATCTTCATGAGGGAAATATCACGAGATTTCCCAAGAGTCTCAGGAGAAAGCCATGCCAACATAGAGGCCTCATTGGCTACTCAATGGCTATCTCCAGATTAACAGGCTAGACTCCACCCATATATTTCAATCATTAAATTAACAGAAGCATATGACTGCCATATACATGTCAGGGTACCCTACAAATAACGCCAGACTGTGCTGGGCAGAACGGAGCTTTCATACTCTGCTTTTCCCCCACTTGTCAAATAGTGCTTCACCTGGGAAGGGCCTCTTTGGTAACTGAATTTTTTCATGGAAGCAGTTTCACTAGAACCTTGTTGTTTGTGAGGCCATTTAAGAGAACAGCATGTAGCTGTGAAATTTTGTTTCCTGCTCAGGAAAAAAATGCTGCAGGAACTGTTGTGATGTTGAACACAGCTTACAAGGACAGCACTATGGGGAAAAGTGTATGAGTAGTTTTCTCATTTCACAAAAGGTGAAATGATTATTGATGACAAAACTTGTTCTGGACATCTGTCAACTTTAAAAATTGACAAAAAAATGTCAACCTGTAGTTAATTTGGTGTTCATTCTACCAGGTTTCAATGATAATCAAACTTTCTCTTTAGATGTTCTACAAAGATTACATAGCAATGTGCAACAAGAAGGGCAAGGTTTGTGGCAGATGGGGGACTGAATTTGACACCATGGCAACTGAATCTGACACCATAACAATATACCATCTTATGCAAATATCTCAGTGCACCAGTTTTGGACAAAAACAGCATGTCTCTCTTACCCCACCCCTTTTATGCACCTGACTTGACTCTGTACAACTTTTTTTGTTTCCATAAATGAAGAGAGACATAAAAAGAAAGCAATTTTAATGGCATAGAAGAGATGGAATCAACAACAGAAAATGAGGGAGGATCTCTCAGTCATGAAAACATTTGTTTGAAAAGTGTTTCCAAGAATCAAATTGCAGATTTGACAAATGAATTACATGTAATTGAGAGTGCTCGAATGTGATAAAGTTGTGTCTAAAAAAAATAAATACATAGCTTAATCATAAATTCATAGTATATATACACATAGTATACATTATATATAGTATACATTATATATGTGTGTGTATATATATACCAGCAACTATGACACGGGCCAAACCAGACCCAGGAATACCTATGGCAACCAATGAAATAAGAGGTTGGGGGGAATAAAAGAACAAAACAAAGGTAAGGGTGTGATCAGGGCACTAACCACCCAAGGGGAAGTATTGTTTATATCTCCACAGGAGAAAGAGAGAGAAACCAGGCTTCAAACCGATGCTCCAAGATGTGAATACAGCATATTGGCATGTACTAGGGTACCAATAGAGAGGTCCGTGGGACTGGCCCCAATCCCAAGTATGTGGACACCTCCCCTCCAATCCCTGCCCCAGAAGAATGCACCTTAGAAGACAGCACTGGGTTACAGATTGGGAAAAACAGCACAATGGATTAGAGCACATGGGAAAAATGCAAAGGGATGAAGGAGAAGAGGACATCCTGGCCCACCAAGCCTCAAGGATCATGTTCCAGCTCAGAGCAGACAATGCATGGGGAGGAACATTAGGGTTTGCCCCACCATAGAACATGACGTCCCTCACTGAACCATGATCCTGCGGGGACCAACACTGGTGAGACAGTGCAAGAAGTGTGCATAGTCTGACCCTATTCTGCTTGGTTGAGGCACGGAAGGCATGCAGCAGAGCAGCAGGGAGAGCAGAGTGATGAGCACCCACCCCTCGAGACAGAGTTTGGCATCCCATCAGACTTGACTGGAAAACACTTGTAAAGGCCAACAATCAGGCCTTGAATTATTTATTTTTGTCAGTGGCTTTCTTTTTGCTATTGTTATTTTGTTTTTGCTGCTGCTATAATTTTGTTGGTTTTGACTTCCTTTGCTTATTTGGCTTTGTCAAGTTTTTACACTTATTAATATCTTTACATGTCTATCTAGATAAGATAGGCAGGATATATAATTTGGAGATGAGGAGGACAGAAATAATGGTTCCTGGGGGATGCAGGAGGAGGAGATGTGAGAGAAAGGAAGGGAAGGGGGACCAACCAAGAGATAGGGAATCAACACATAAATTACAATCAATGGAAGGAAGGGAATAGGATGCCTGGTGGAGCTTAATCAAGGGCAATGTAGCAGTGAGGAACTACTAAATCCAAATGAAGGCCAAAAATGATGATGGAACAAGAGAGAAGTACAAAGGAAAAAGAGGAAAGAACCAGGAGGCAAAAAATATTTGTAGAGGTCTAAGTACAAGCATGTGCATATGTAAACATATACAATGAGAGGGTAATAGATCTATGTACTCATATCTGTATGTGAAGAACAAGTACTCCCTTGAATACATGAACACATTGTTCTAACAATCTGGCATTCTGTGATGCTCTCCCTTCCAACACAATCACTGAAGATAAAATGGGTGCCTAAGCAAATGTGGTGAAGAAAGCTGATGGTGACCAGCTATCAAAAGATATATCATCTCAATTCTTAAAGGCTTTAAGATAAACAGGTGACCATCCAGCTCAGAAGCAACAAAGCCCACATGGAGGAAGCCCACCAGCCTGCATGATCATGAGGTATAGATGGGATCAGGTATTAGGAATCTAAGACCTGCGATAAAATGATACCCAAGGTGAATGGGGGGTGCAGTATGAAGTGGAGACCCATTGCCCATCTTTAAACAATTGGACATCCCTTCACAGAGAGATCACAAGGATGCTATGAGCTATTCAATGTTCAGTATAGCACCAATGAAACACAGCATTCCTCTAGCTCTTTGGTGCTTCCTTCACGCCACTAGGACGACCTCAATTCTACCTTACAAATTGGGTTAGAGTAGAGGATGCACACTGCTTTAGTTAAGAACCCACAACACTGGGAATCCAGGATAGATAAAATCCTCAGGGCCAACAAGAATAGAGAGATACCAAAAGGGTTAGGGGAGTGTGGCAGTCATTGATCTATGTCAATTTCAGCACTGGGATCGTAGGGGTGGAGTTTAGCCTATCACTCTGGAGATAGCCAATGAGGCCTCTGTGTGGGCCTGACTTTCTCCTGAGAATTCTGAGAAGTCTCATGGGATTTCCCAAATGGAGGTGAGAGAATATCGACTCCATCTCCTGGAGATAGTCCACTAACAAGACAACATGGCAGCATGATATAGACCCTGAGTCCTGGAACCTGAAGGAGGTAGAGGAGAAGCCAAATGGGTTTTCCCTGTGGAACCAGACTTCTGGGGCCAGAGAAACCACAGAGGGACCCCTTCCAGTGCTGAGATGCTTCTACTGCCAATGAATACCACTGGTGGACCCTGAGCCCTGGAAATGAGCAGCCGTGGGGAAACTCCTGCCAGCCCCAGGCTGGCTCTACTGCTTCTGGATATACAAGACACTGGACTCACTGCCTGTGATCATCCTGGTGTCGTTGCACATGCTTCTTGATTTGGAAGGAGACTTTGTAGACTGGTATCAGACGTATGGGCTAATATTGGGCTTAATGACCATGGACTGAACTGGGTTGAGATGTTTTCTCAATGTTCCGTTCCTCTTGTATGTAAACCTTTCCCTTTTAGTTATTTTTGTTTGTTTGCTTTTTTGTTCCTTTGGGAGGCCATCACTGCCCTTTGGTGGTGGTGGGAGCTACCCAGCCCTGCTCCTGGAGAGCTGCTGCTGGATTTGAACCACCAAATCTGTGGGCCACAGTCTGCACTCAACCACTATGTCACTGTTGCTCACCCCCTACAAAGCTTTCCCTTATATCCATATGTGCATTTATGAATTTGTTTCTCTAGTCTTGCTGGACTGACACAGGGAGTATGGGGGAAGAAAGGCAAAATCAATCATGAGCATTAACTATAACCTCCTTCCAGGGCAATGAATAATGGAAAAGTGGGTGAAGGGCAATGGAGAACAATGTAATATATGTAAAAAATGATCTATAACTTATCAAGTGTTTGTGAGGGAGGATGGGTGGTGGAGGGAGAGGGTAGAAATGGGGAGCTGATATCAGGGGCTCAAGTGGGAAGACAATGCTCTGAAAATGATGATGGCAGCATATGTGCAAATGTGCTTGACACATTGGAGGAATGGATGGGTTGTGATAAGAGATATAAGAGCCCTCAATAAAAAAAAAGAGCCCTCAATAAAAGTATTTAAAAATAAAACAAATTAAATAAATAGCTTGAAAAAAATCTGTAATCGGTAACTGAGTCACTGACAATAACACAAAACATAACCCACTATGCCACCAAGGCTTCTTACAAAAAAAGTTGCTAGATACTTCCTTTGAAAAATAATGAAAAATTGAGTACTCTTGTATGTGCTTAGCAATTTATAATGTACATTTGCCAAAAAGTATACTACAGAAATTCCAACAAAATATAAATATGCTTAAATTCATCAAAATATTTTTGATTTTAAACATTGCGAGCATACAGTCCCTTTTGTGTGTTTGTGAACACATTGAAAAATAAATATTTGATTTTCACAGAATAAACTAAGACTTTTGACTGCCAAATCATAAACACCAGAGAAACAACATGCTGATAAATCAAAATTGAGATTGCTGTTTAATTTTTTGCCACAAAGTCATGTAAAAACACTGACAGTGTCTACCTATTCCATATGAAAACAGAGAACACACACACACACACCTACTTGCATAAGCAAACACACCCTACACTTCACTGAATCTTAGTATCTTAAGCAAGGTGAAATGTTTCATATATTTCTATTGTTATACCCCTGTTTGTGTGATTAGGAATGTGGCAGTCATGTGCTCTGGTGCCAATTTGATTAAGAATGTAGGGGTGCAGTCTAACCTGTCAGTCTGGAGATAGCCAATGAGACCTCTGTGTGGGCATGGCTTTCTCTGAGAATTCTGGGAAATATCACCATATTTCCCCTATGGAGATGAAAGACCACTAACTCAGTCCCTGGAAGATGCTCTATGGACAAGACAAGATGGAAGCATGCTGATAGGGTAGAGCTGGAGGAGAAGCCACATGGACTTACCCTAATGGAACCAGACCTCTGAGGCCGGAAAAGCCATGGGAAGACTTCTGCCAGAGCTGAGACTCTTGGGAGATCACTGGCAGACCCCTGCCAGTGCTGAGATGCTTCCACCACCACTGAATACACAAGATTCAGTACCCCCTGGTTTGTGATAGTCCTGGCATCATTGCATGTGCTTTGTGAGTCTGAAGAGGACTAATGGATTGGTATTGAAAATATGGGATAATATCTAATTTATGGGCTTGGACTGATCTGGTTTGGGATGTTTTCTCAATGTTCCATTCATCACGTATATAAACCTCTCCCTTATATACATATGCATGTTTATGAATTTGTTTCTATAGTTTAACCAGACTAACACAATGAAACAGCAAATTTTAGTTAGCCTACAATATTTCTGCTTTTTAAACTCCTCATGTTAGTGAATGTATAAGTGCAAACATTCTTGATTCTAGTTATTAAACAACAAAAACTGAATTTTTTCCAGTATTCTTGCTATCAGTTTTTGAATTACAATATATTTGACTATCTTCTAAAGTAATAAAATGAAAAAAAGAAATCAATAATTAATAATATTCCATAGCAAGGATATTGTACAATTTATATTTTCTTCATTATTCATCATTTTATCCAAGTCACATGTATTTCACATACATATATATGCAATATATCCCTTAAAGATCAAACCCAGATCATAAAAAATAAGCAAAAGTCATTTTTAAAAGTTTGAACATTTCAATATCACATAGTTTGTCTTGTACCTGGTATTTCTAGAGGCAGAAGGGTTTAGCTCCTTCAGCTGGTACACATTAGCCTCTGGGACTTGTCTATCTTACACCTTGTTTCCCAAGGATAAGCTTATGAGCCACCTCATCAATCATCCCTACAACATGTTTTCTTCACTCCCACACGTCTAACTTACTTTATGAGTTTGTTGTTAAAAGACCTTTTATCTCACCTGTTTCAGCAACTGCTTCTAGAACAGCTATCAAGATTTTTAATGCATTTGTTACTTTCCATTAAGTCACCCTATATCCACATGAATGATGTTGAAATGGCTGACTGCTTCTCTTACTGTTGAAAACTGAAATGCCAAGGTCAAGGTAAGCTCTGCTTAGGCCAAGGTATATTGGCACTTCTTGTCACTCACCAGCATGTTTCACTCCAGGAGGTTGGCAGAGTATTACTAGAGAATTCTCTTCATAGAGCTCTGTAGAAACTGAGCTTTATCACGAGACAGAATAGACTGGATTTTCAGAGAAAAATCAATACACAGGCTTAAGGTGTCTCAATGATTGTGACTGCTACATGCTTTGGATTTTGTGCACTTACATCAAGATTTAGGTGTTTACTTTGGCTTTTTTAAGGAGGAATTCTTGTTTTATATTCATCTCAAGTAAAGTTGTGAGAAAATTGTAACTTAATATATGTTTTAGAATTGGTAGCATACATACTTAACTTTGAAATCATAACTTTTCTGGACAACTTTTATGTTTAAAGGATAATATTAATTTCATATTTCAAAAACATTCTGAGTGTTTTAAAATTCACATCTAGTGTCATAAAGATATTCATATCATAGCATAAGCGCATCTTGGTCACTATACAAAGTACTAACAGCTCATTGGATGTTGGCCTATCAATGATACCATTTATTACATGTGAAAAAGAACAAATTGTTAAAAGTTATTTGGCATTCTGAAAGTCTTAAATTATTTTTAAAATTCCTTAATTAATTTTCTGGGAGATTTATGAAACACAAATTTCTGTTTATTTTTTCTTAAGCCTGACATTTTAAGAATCTTATCATAAAAATCCCTGAGTGGATAAAAAAAACAAAATCTCGGAACTGATGAACACATATGTGCTAAGTAAAAGGTGAACAGTTCCCTCAGAAGAAACACGGGGTGAGCTCCTTATCTGAGACGGATCATGTTCCTGGAGCAACTTTGAGTCAAACTCAATGGTCACTTCTCTTTGTTTTGTTTTATTTTTATAGTACAACAAAGTGCAATTACATAAATAAAACATTTAGAAATTTGATGTAAAAAGAATATGTTTTAATTTTAATTAACTTGTAAATATAGAAATAACTGTGAATCCTAAGATGAAAAATGGATTCAATTTTAAATCAATCAATGTTATTCTATTACACATCACTTAAGGAGGAAGTTGAAGATTTGCATTCACAAGATTCTACCACCCTCATGAAAAACATTATTGAAATTAGATCAAAAACAAACCCCATCTATCACATAACTACCAAATATACATTAGCTTGTTGTTATGTGGTAGCTTGTGTTTACAACTGATCACTTATTTGGGCTATGACGATTAGCTAAGGGACATAGGAGTCTTGGTGAACTCGTGGTTGCATGTTAGGCTGCAGCCCCAAGGTCTTCCCTTGTGAACCCCCAGCTACTCTGCAGGATAAAGTTGGAGCTGTTGAGAACTATAAAGAGCTACTGTCGCAGAAACCCATGGAGCAGTTCCACCCTGCTCTCTAGGGTCGCTGTGAGGTACCATGGACTGGATGGCACTGAAAGCTTTGACAATCTAAATACAAAATCACATAATTTTGAATATGTGGAAAATCTAAACCTCTATACCTGTGGTGATGTCTCATTTTGGAGGGAATTACATGCCATGCTAATGAGGCAGGTTTAAGTGGGGTATATACTGAATCCTTCCCTGACTAAAGGGTCTCTCAAGTCACATCCTGTTTTCTTAGGTTAAGACCTACTGATTAGCTGGCATCTTTGATATCTGTGTTAAATCAGTAACTACTTTTTAGGCTGTTCCTTTAAGAGTTAAACGGTCCACTCTGCTTCAGTAAGAAAAGCAGATACTGAAATCACAGAATAGCCTAATATTAGACACTGACCAGGTAACATATGCAGAAGTGACCCCTCTATACTCTATCTAAACTTTTGATAGCAAATGGCAAGACAAAAAGAACATTGCCAACAAAGCCACAGGTGTTGGACAGAATACCTCATTTGGGACACATCCCTTTCCAACTGAGCATGTGCAGAAGACTAGAACTAAACGATGCTGATGAATGGACATCAGATGTCGGTTACTGTAATATGAGGACTCCTGGTCCTGGACTTGGAGCCCAATCTTGGCAATTCACGTAACAGTATACATATGCACTAAGTAAATTTTGACATGAGGGAAGAGAATTTTCCATCTTGCATCTGTCCTCTAGATTCAGGGCTTGCTAGACTCTGTATCCATGTGAACTATGCTTCTTGATGTTTGTGGATTCCATTAAATATTTCAATAAATTTCATAGTCATGGGATGTGAAGGAGGATACTTTGGGAGGGGGTGGTGGTTGATAAAAGAGTTTATGGAGTGATACGACACTTTGGAAAAATTAAACTTCAACTCATTGGGACTATCTTGTCATTACCCTTCTAAAACAAGTTATTTTTTGAATGCAGCAAGTGTTGAAAATATAACCAGGATTACCATGATAGACAGATTTCATAATAAGGCACTAGAAAGAAAGACCTGATGATCTTGTTTAAAAAGCAGCATAGTGGAAACCTTGTAAAAAAGCAGCAGAAAATATGAAACAGGAAGATAAATGCCTCAGGTCGGAGAGCACACCAAGTAGTATGCAGGGAGTGATGCAAACGCACAGGATCTGACTTTAATGACAGAGATAGAAACGAGCTCCTGGGACCCTAATTTGTCTATGTGATATAATTTAAAATGAAAAAGAAAAGCTACAAGCATCGTCTAATAAAATATACATTATATAAATTATATAATCTATAATTACAGAAGAGTAAAAAATGAAATGGTAAGCATAAAGTTTTGTATTTTAGGCTTTAGGAAGCTGAAAAGGGTAGATATTGGACATGTGAAATGAAAGCATCAGAAAAGCTATACTGCTGTGCTAGTTAGATGATTTTATGTCAGCATAAATTTTATGAAAATGTAAAATTTTCTGTGTAAAAATGGTCTGTGACTGACTGATGATGCTTCTATTGGGCGTGGTTTTCTTATAAGCAGGGGACATGGGAACCTCCCCTTCTTCTGCCTCTTGATCTTCCTGCCTGTGAAAGGATACCTGCCACTCAAGCCTGAGAGCTCCTGGAGTTTTGCCATTTTCCCACTGATATTGGGTACCCTGGATTCTGCAGCCAGCAACCAGAGATCTTCCAACTCCTGCTTCCTCCTTCTGCATCACCGGGATGTGGCTAAATGAGTTCAAAGAGGCACAAATGGACTGACATTGACTAGATTGACTTGAGTTGGACTGGGCTTGGCTGATGTTTGGATATGTAATTGCTCCTTAAAATATAATAATATAAAGCTCTTTCTTATACAGTGCTGAGTGATGTTAGATTTGCTTTTCTAGTCAACCTGGACTAACAAAACTGTAAATGGAAAAATAAAGAATAATGACACTGTGTATCATAAAAAAACAAACAAAAATCTAGATATTCCTTATAATACAACATTTTCAGTGATAGGATAGTATTCACACACCTGCAAGGAAGACCAGTTAATAATCTATATATACCAGTACTAATCTCTATACACACTACTAAACAGTGTCAAATTTCCTCATAATCATTGATGCGTTTGAGCCTGTTTTTGAAGCCACTGTGTCAATCTATCTCACTGAGGTAGCTTTTATCAAGTACTCTCTCCTTTACAATGCCTGATATCCCTTTTTTAGGGATTAGTACATCTCGATAACATATCTAAAAGTACATGAGAGAAAATTTTACAATCCTTGCTTCTAGAGATCTTGCTGCACTTCCTATAAGATAGATATGTTCATTTTTTTCCGGCAGTACAGTATATATAACAACGTGCATATGTTGCTTTTGCTGTTAGGCACTTTTGAGGTGGGTTTTTCCCCTAGCATTCCGATGCACGGCAGAACAAGCAACGGGCTGTCTTGTGCCATGCTCACAATTGCTCCTGTACTTGAATCCATTGTTGCAGCCACTATGTGAATTCATCCTTTCTGGGCCAGTCCTTTCCCCCAACCCATATCCCCTCCATTTGATCTAACACAATGTCTTTCCCCAGGGATTGACCTCCCCTGATAATATGTCCAAAACATGTAAGATAATTTCTTTAAAACTGTCTGAAGGAGCGCTCTGACCTTATGTCTTCAAATAAAGATCGGTTTCTTCCATTAGCAGTCCATGCTTCTTTCAATATTTTTCTCTGGCATATTTAAAATGTATCTATTCTTCTACAGTCTTCCTTATTCAATGTCCAACTTTCACATGCATATTGTGTAGAAGATTGTACCACAGCTTCGATCAGGTAAACCTGAGTCTTAAAGCAACACTTTGTTCTTCGATAACCTAAAGAGGTGTCCTGCAGCAGGCAATTTGTTTTTTTTATTTCTTGTCTGCTGCTTCCATGACCACTGATTTCAGATCTAACAAAAACAATATCCTTGAAAACTTCAAACTTTTAATCATTTATCATGATATTACTTATTTAATCAGTTGTGAAGCTTTTGATTTTCCTTAGATTGAGTTGTAATCCATAGTGAAGGCTATAATCCTTAATATTCATTAGGAAGTGTTTTTCACTTTCAGCAAGCAAGTTTGTGTGATCTGCATACTGCAGGTTGATAATAAGGCCTCCTCCAATCCTGATGATGCATTCTTCTTTATATAGCCCAGTTTGTCTGATTATTTGCTTAGCATATAAATTGAACATGTATGGAAAATGCATAAAACCTTGATGCACAACTTTCCTGATTTCAAACCAAGCTGTCTGCCCTGGTTTTGTGCACACAGCAGTCAGTTAATCCATGTACAATTTTAATAAGAGCATAATGAAGAGTTCTGACATTCTCATTCTTCTCAAGATTGTCTTTAGTTTATTATGGTTCACAAAGGCAAATGTCTTTGTACAGTCAATTAAACACAAGTAAACAAAAACCTTTGTCATCTTCTCTGCTTTCAGCCAACATCCTTTCTACATTCATAATGATATCCCTTGTTCCATGATATCTTCTGACTCTGGATTGAACCTCTGATAGTTCCCTGTCAATGTACTATTATGACTGTTGGACAACCTTCAGTGAAATTTTACTTGTGTATGATATCAGTAATATTGTTCTTTAGTTTGAACATTCTGCTGGGTCACCTTTCTTTGAAATGGACACAAAAATGGATCTCTTCCAGGCAATTGGCAAAGCAGCTGTCTTCAAAATCTCCTGGCATAGATGAGTGAGCGCTTCCAGTGCCTTTCAGCGTGTTGAAATAATTCAATGGGTATTTCATCTATTCTTGGTGCCTTGCTTTGGTCTAATGCAGTCAATGCAGTATGAACTTCTCCCCTCAGCATCATTGATTCTTGCTCATACATTACCTTCTGAAATGGTTGACTATTGACTATTTCTTTATGGTACAATGAGTTTTTGTATTCTTTGCATATTATTATTATTATTATTATTATTATTATTATTATTATTAATTTGTATTGAATAATATGTCACATCACCAAAAATTCAATCACTTCAAGTAGAATGTACAATTGCTTACTGCAATCACTTTCCAAACTTTCCCTTTCTACATGGACACCTTGACATAGTCTCCCTTTTACTCCACCCCACTGCTCTACCACCTCACTCCAAACCCCTTATTCAACTTGATGGCCTCTTAGGTTCATTGAGCCTAGATTTCATGTACCAAAAACTGGAGAAGCATAAACCCAGCATCAAGAGGTTGACTTCCCTTGATATAACAGCTCTGCGATACACTCTAATATGAACAAACATAAGCTGAAGAAAACAATACAAAACAAAAATACAGAAAAATTTGAAAATCAAAACAGGTTAAGCCTGCATTGACAAAGTTTTAACAGTTGAGGTAGATTTATGTCTTTGATCTTCTATCCTTCTCTGTCTTAAGCACTCTGTTTAGTGAAGACTTTCTTCCATTCCCACAATTTTACATAGGGGGACTTCTCTGGAGGCTATTTCCTGAGAAGTTCCATAAATGAATCTTGGTTACCAATGTTATCCATCACCTCTGCACACCATACTCCCACAATTTAAGCTCTGATACTGGTTCCTTCTTCAAATTTGGGTTATATAGATTCCCATCCTTCTTTTAATGCTGCCGGCATCATTCAATATTTTTCATGTGGAACTATTCAAAATTGCAATTTGACACTTGAATTTTTTTTGAGTTCTTTCAGTTTCAAATATGCTGAGTATGTTTTTTCTTTTGGTTTTTCTAATTCTAGGTCCTCACACATTTTGTTATAATACTTGGTTTTGTGTTCTTTTGCTATATTTTGAAATTTTATATTCAGTTCTTTGACTTCATCTTTTCCTTCATTTCTTTTAGCTATTCTAAGATTAAGAGAAAGTTTCTGTGTCTCTTCTGACATACTTTTTGATGTTTGCTTTAGAGCTTATCTGTTAAATAAGCTTTTACATTCTTCATGAATGATGGTCTCCATATCCTCTCACATCTCATCAGGTCTTCTGTAATTAGTGTTTAATCCATTACGATAGGGTTAAAATTTAGGTAATATAGACTAAGTGATGCATTTTGGTTGCTTTGGACTTGCTTTAATTTTCTTCAGTTATATCCTGAACTTATATGTTATCACACTTAGCTCCTGGTTTGAAGTGTTCATATGCAGATTCTCCATATTATCTTCCCACATCTTGTCATTTTCATATCTCTGCATCCCCCCTGGGGAAGTTCATGACTATTGTCACCTTTTGTGTTGTTGAAAAAAAGGTATTTGCTATAAAGAAGTCATTGTTCTTGCAAAATTCTATCATGTGATCTTCATCTTGATTTTTATCACCAAGTCCAGATTTTCCTTTCTTCTTGTTTCCAACTTTTGCATTCTACTCACCAATAACTATCAATGTTTCTTGATTGCATGTGTGATCTATTTCTGACTGAAGTCTTTCATACAATTCTTCAATTTCTTTATCACTTGCTTTTGTAGTTGGTGCATAAAGTTGGATAATGATTGTATTAATTGGATTAACTTGAAAACAGACAACATAATTCAAATAGCAATCACAGATAACATTTTACTTCATTATGGTTTGGACAAGATCCTTTCTGATAATGAATGTCATAACACTACTCTTGATTTTGCAATTCTTGATAGAGTAAATGATATAATTTCTGATTCAAATGGCCAACAACAGTCAATTTCAGCTCATTGTCTAGGATATTGATCGTCATACATTCCATTTTATTTTCAATCACCTCCAATTTTGCTAAATTCATACTTTGCACATTCAAAATTGTCTTTAGATTTTTGCCTGTATTTCTCATTAACTTGAATCATGCCCCATCAGCAAATGAAAATCCTCAAGACCCTATTTCTATTGGATTTACCTGATTTATGTCAAGATGGTAGACTCCTGTCCAAGAAAAGTTGCTTCTCTCAAATGCCCTTGGCCTGAGAGACCCATCTGCCACCAGTGTTGCTGATAATGCTCTGCATCTTTTGTATAGACTTCCAATATTTGAGAACTCTTTGCAGTTATGCCTAAGGTTTTCTGTGGCTACCTCCAAAGTGGGAAACCCAGCCCTTTTGAGTTGTCTGCTCTCAGTCTGGAAGCTCTGCTGAAACCTCTTCACTCCGTGTGACCTTGCTGCATTTGGAATTTCAGGGACAAATTTTCCAGTGAGACATCAGCACACAAAACACCATTGTAGGACAGACTGACAGACAAGTGGTGGATACACACATATCTATATCAACAAAGCTATCTATATATGTGTGTGTGCATTTGGCAACATCTTAATCCAAATGTGTCAATTCATCCTTTGTCTTTCTTATTCATTAGCCAGACTTTACACACATATGACTGTTATTTTCATTGTTAAATGCTATTGAGGAATTCACCAATGCATAGTGATTATGTGCACCACAAAGCAAAACACTGGCTGTTCCTATGCCATGCTCACAATCATTGCTATGTGAAAGTTTATTAATGCAGCCACTGTGTCAAAATATCTCACCGCAGGTCTGTAATCCTTAGCATTCTGCAAATGAGAATCTCACAATGTAATCTCTGATATGGCTCCCTAGTTTAGTTCTGGATTGTATCAGTTATGAGCCTGGGCTCACTGATGTGGGTGTGCTTCTTCCATACGCACTTAGGTGGCATCTCACTCAGATGGCTGCTTGCTTGGAGACAAGCCTTTAAGTCCCCAGATGCTATTTTATCTGAGAGGTGGACACCATTTAATTTTTTTCCTACATCTTGTTATGGCACTCATAATTTCTTTTTGTTGTTGTTGTTTGTTTTTTGGGCATCAGTGGCCTGTGGTGGTGGGAGTGGGAGGCCCAGATTTTGCTCCTGTGGAGCTGCTGCTGGAATTGAACCTCCATCCCAGTGGGCTGGAGTCCCGCACACAACCACTACACCACTGGGATCCATAATTTCTTCCTTTTCTGAAAGCGAGTATCATTGGGGCCGTATGTAAGAAATAATTGTTCTTATGTTAAAGTTAAGATTTAGTTCAAGCCCAAACCCATGCCTGGATCTATGATTTTTTTCTCCTTTGTCAACAACGTAATTACTGTGGAAGTCGCTAATCTGATATCAATTTGAGAACCTGTAGTGTAGAGCTGGAGTCAAGCCTGTCAATCTGGAGGTAGCCATTAAGACCTCGGTGGGGGCATGGCTTTCTCCTGAGAATTCTGAGAAATCTGTCCATATTTTCCCCTTGGAGGTGAGAAACTTAGGAGCCATTTCTTTGGAGAAGCTCTACTGACAAGACACAAGGCTGATTCCCTGTGAGACATCCTGGAGGAGAAGCCACATGGTTTTCCCTTGATGGAACCAGAACTCTGATGTCAGAAAAGCCATGCAGAGACTCCTTCCAGTGCTAAGATGCTTGAGAAGTCACAGAGAGGTCCCTGCCAGCACTAAGATGCTTCGTGTCCTCTTGGCTTTCAATAAGCCAGGTTATATCATCTGCACACAGCACATTTCTTTACTAAGCTTTTCTCCGATTCCAATGTTGTGTTTTTCTATGTTAGTCCTATACCTAGTAATATATGCTCAGCTTACAGATTGAGTATGGAAGTCTGGTGAGAGGATAGATCCCCAACATTCAACGTTTCTAATATTAAAGTATGTAGTAGACGCTTGTTCTGTTCAAATAACTGCCTCTTGGTACATGCAAAAGTTTTCCTGGAGCACAATGAAGTCTTTTAGACTTTCATTTTAAAGCAATATTGTCCAAACCTAATTGTGCCAAATAAGATTCCTCCGGTATCAGCAATGGTATTTTTCAATAGACATGTCAATAGACATTCTTTTCTGTATCTTGAATTGATCTCTGACATTTCTCTGTTCTTTTCCTGCTGTGGCCATTTTAAAATGATCTTCAGCAAAATTCTACTTTTATGTGAAATTAATGATCCTTTTATAATAATTTCTCCATTCTTTTGGGTTGACAGTCTTTGGAAGATGTACAAAAATGAATCTCTTCTTTTAGGGTAAACAGCTAACTGTCTTCTTTATATCTAGTTGTAAAGTAATGAGCTCTTCCAGTGCTTCATCAGCTTGTTTAAACATGTCAGCTGATGTTCTGTCAATTCCTTGGGGTTAGCAGTCCAACACTCAGCCCACTGAGCCATCAGAGCATCTCGTCAGTTCTGTCAATTCCTGAAGCTTGAATTTCCTTCAATTCTTTCCTTCAGATATTCTGAGCATATTTTTTGTTCCTGTTTTTGGATTTCTAACTCCAGCCTTTATATATACCTCATTTTGAAACATTTTCCTTCGCTTCAAGAGCTTCCCATAGAAATTATCTGCTCAGCTCTGCTACTTCACCAGTTATTTCATTTGCTTTATCTACTCTAAATTCAGTAATAAGTTTCAGAATCTTTTGATATTCATTTTGAACTTTGTCTTTCATGTTTTTAATGGACTTCTTTTATTTCAAATAATTTTATTGGAGGCTCATACAACTCTTATCACAATCCACGTTGGATATCTATCCTTTAACCATACTTAAATATTCAATCTGTGTGCTGAACACACATTACTAGATGTAGGGTAACGTAGAAGATAGCATACATTCATTGTGTCAAGCACATTTGTACACTTGTTGCCCTCACCATTCTCAAAATATTTGCTTTCTACTTGAGCCCTTGATATCAGTTCATTTCCCCCCTCTCTTCCTGCCACCCTGCTCATGAACCCTTGAAAATTTACAAATTATTATTTTGTCATATCTTACACTGTCCAATGTCTCTTCTCACCCACTTATCTGTTGTCTGTCCCTCCAGCAAGGATGTCCTTGTAATGGGTCCCCGATTCTACCCACATTCCCTCCACCCTCCAAGTGTAACCACTCTCAGCATGGACCTGTATTCACTGTTTTTCCAGTTCCTTTCAGTATCAGTTTACATCCTCTGGTCTGGCTGGCTTTGTAAGGTAGAATTGGTTTCATGTTAGTGGAGATGGGGTGGGGGGAAAAGCATTAAAGAGCTAAAGGAAACTTGTATGCTTCATCAATGCTACACTGCACCCTGAGTGGCTCCTCTCCTTCCTGTGACTCTTCTTGTAACGGGGTCTCCATTTCCATACAGATGGGCTTTGGGGCCCCAATCTACACTCCCCCTCATTCACACTGATATGACTTTGTTCTTTGATGCCTGATACCTGATCCCTTCAAAACCTCGTGGTCACACCAGAAGGCTGATGTGCTTCTTCCATGTGGACTTTCTAGCTTCTTCACTAGATGTCCGCTTGTTTACTTCCAAACTTTTAAGACCCAGATGCTATATCTTTTGTTTGTCATCCCATAACTTTATGGTAAAAGGAAGGGGCACAGACATCCCTGATATACTTTGGCTTCTCTATTGCCATAAAAGACAGATCATATTTGTACCCAACCTACATTCATCTGCACCCTATTAATTCACAACCACATATCTTCCTATGGCATGCTACTTCAATGCTGAATTCCATAATTAATTGTCATGGTCACACAGAACTCACAGACAATATTTACAATTAAAGGGTTTTATTAGAAACTTATATAGATCTCCATGAGCCAAGATCAGCAAACAGTAAGGATACAGTCATTCATCTACGAAACACTTATCAGCCAGCATCCATGTCTCTCTCCTATCCTCAGACTCAGTAACATGCTTCCTTGACTATGTCTCTATGGGCCTGAAAGCCACACCACCTGTCACTCTGCTTCACATGTTTATAGTCTGGGGTCAATACTATCCTAGAAATAACACAATCAAGGGGAATAGAGTGCCATTCATTGTCAAAAAGGCCATTGACAACTCTCTCATGACATACAATGCTGTGATGGCAGTATATCTATGTGACTTTAAGGAAATCAAATCAATACAATCATTATTCAAATTAATGTACCAACAACAAAAATTGGTGGGAAAGGAATTGACGAAATCTACCAAGGACTTCAATGAAAAATTGATCAAATGGAAATCAAGATATATTGATAATTATTGGTGATTGTAATGCAAAAGTTGGAAGCAAACAGAAAGGAACAGCATTTGGAAAATATGAGCTATATGATAGAAATGAAACCAGAGACTTCAGGTAGAATTTTGCAAACAAATTACTTGTTTATAGCAAATGCATTTTTAGTGACACAAAAGCTAACTGTATCCATGGACTTCTCGAGATGGAATCCAGAATGTGGTTGTTACATAATCTCCTGTCAACTTGTAAAGGTGTGGAGTCTAGCCTGCCAATTAGGTTGCTGCTTTATGACCTCATTTGAGACATGATGGGGATAAATAGCTAACTTGCGGGCCCACACCCACTCTCTGCTTGTTTCCCCGTGAGACATTCCTGTTGACAAGCCACATGGAACCTCAATGATAGAGCCAGAATTCTGGAACTAAAGGTGACACATAGAGACCCACATCAGCACCTATATGCTTCTGCTACCATTGGATCAAAAAAAAAATTCTACACACTAGCCTGTGATCTTCCTACAATCAGCATCATTTGATGTGTGATTCTAAAAGAGAATTTATGGACTAGTATTGACATATGAGGTAATATTGAACTTATTGATTTTATTGGACTGGAATTTTTTCATATTTATACTTGTTCGTAATATAAAGTTATCTCTTACACATATAAGTGTCTCTGTATTTGCTTCTGTAGTCAACCTAGACTAACATAGACAGGTATTGACTTCACCTTTGAAATAATACTATGGAGACTCTACATATGGTACCAAAAACTTTTTCTCAGGATCATTCAACAAAGTTTGCAGCAGTACATTGAATGGGGGTTTATCAGAGGTTCTAGTGGATTATAAGATTATAAGAAGATGCAACAAGGGATGACATTTCTATATCAGAATGACCTTGACTGAAAGTAGAGAATACCAGAAAGATGCTTACTTGTGTTTTATTGACTGTTCAAAAACATTAGACTATATGGACCATAATAAACTGTCCATAATCTTGAGGACAATGGGAATTCCAAACCACTTCATTGTACTCATGAGGAATGTGTACTGTATATAGATCAAGTGGCAGAATAGGACATGTGACTACTTAATGGTTTAAATAAGGAAAAAATATGTGACAGGGCTGTATCCTCTCATCATACTAATTCAATCAGTATGCTGAGTAAATAATCAGATAAAATGGATACTATAAAGAATAATCTGGCATTAGGATTAGAGGAAGGCTTATTAGCAACCTACCATATGTAAAAAGTACAACCTCACTTGTTGAATGTGAGGGGGACTTGAAGCACTTGTTGATGAAGATTAAGGACTTGAGTATCGATTATTATTCAATGTAAAGAATACCAAATCCCCATAGCTAGACCAATATGTAACAATGGAATCAATGGAGAAAAGATTGAAATTATCAAGGAGCTTGTGTAATGCTTGGATCCATAATCAATGCACATGGAAGCATCAGTTAGGAGATCCAAAGACATGTTGCATTAGGTAAATATGGTGCACAAGACTTCTTACAATTATTGGAAAGTAAAAATGGTACTTTGAGCACTAAAATGAGTCTTACCCAATTCATATTACTTTTAATTGCATCATATGGATGTGAAAGTTGTACATTGCATAAGGAATACAGAAGAAGAATTGATGCATTTGACCTATAGTGCTGTGGAAGAATATGAAACTATAGGACTATTAAAAGTGCAATGTGATCTATCATAGAAGAAGAATGGTCAGAATCTTCCATAGAGGCAAGGATGGCAATATTTCATATCACATATTTTAACATATTTTCAGGAGATTGAGATCATGTTTGGTGAAATGGTAAGGTGGGGAGGAAGAGAATGATCCTCAATTATGGATTGACACAGTGGCTGCAACAATGGGCTCAGACATAGAAACCATTGTGAGGACTGTGTAGGAATGAGCATTGCTTTTTCATTATTCCTCATTCAACATATAATATAATATAAGTAATTATGGCTAGTATGGTCATAGTGATTAACCATATTTGAAAGTTTTCTGATGTTCTATTGTTAATGGTCCAAAGATCAAATGTCTCACGTCCTCCCTATGACCCTTGTGTAAGGGGATGTCCAGTTGCCTACAGATAGGCTTTGGGTCCCCAATCTGCACTCTCCCTCACTCACAATGATATGAATTTTTGATGCCAGATACCTGATCCCTTTGACACCTCATGATCACACAGATTGGTGCTCTTCTTCCATGTGGACTTTGCTGCTTTTCAGGTAGAAAGCTGCTTATTTACCTTCCAGCCTTTAAGACCCAGACACTATATATTTTGAATCTGGCCACCATCAACTTTCTGCACTATAAAGAAGAAATGTTAAAGGATTGTGTAGAGACTGAAATCCTCACAAACTACTGTTAGAACTGTAAAACTGTGCAACTACTTTGAAAAGAAGCTTACCATATGATCTAGCAATCCCTGTCCTTTGGTATATATCCTAAAATATAAGAGCCAAAGCAGGAAAATTCGCACTTATGTTCATTGCATCACTCTCATAATGATTACTCTTTCATCTTGATTTCATGCTTCATCAATTTCAAACTAATTTTTAGAATTATCTGGTATCTGTAGTGGTTTCATACATAGGAGACATAGGTTGGGTTAAATATAACTTAATCCTCACATTGATAGCCTTGTTTTTTATCACTTCAAATTGGTCACTGTAGCAGATTTTCCCAATGAAATAGGACTTTTGATTCTGTGCTGCTTCTATGAGTATTGATTGCAGATTGATGTAAAATGAAACTTTAGCAACTACAATAGTTTCTTTGCTCATCGTGATGGTGCTTATTTGCCCATTTGCTAGGATTTTTTTTTTCATTCTTTTGAGGTTTAATCCATATTGAAGGGCATAGTCTTGAATCTTCACCAGAAATGGCTTTAAGCCCTCTTCACTAATGGAAAAGAAGATTGTGCCTTCTGAACATACATTGTTAATTAGTCTTCTTCCATTTCTAAAGTTTGTTCATCTTCATATAGTCCTGCTTCTTGCAATATACATGTAAATATATATGGAAAAATTTTAATAACCCTGAATCACAATTTTCCTGATTTTAAACCCTATCATCTTGTTCTGTCCAAATTACTGTCACTTGGTCCCAGTGTAGATTGCTTATAAAAGAAACTAATTATGCTTAGAGTCTCATTTTAGCAATATTATCCATAGTTTGTTATTGTGTACACATCAAATGCCTCCGTTTTAGATAAAAAGTATGTAGGAATCCTTCTTACAGAAGACTCTAATTAGTGAAACCTTAATTGTATTGAAGTAGTTTCCATTTCTAAGAGCAGAGTCATGATTTCTGAGACTGACATTTTCAAATTATCACCTTTCTTAGAGCAAACAATACCTTTGCAGTTAAGTTTGATGAATTATCCTTTTTATTTCCAATTCAATTTAAGTATTAGATATATGAAAAATACTGATATAGTTGCCTATTTCAATCCCAAGCTATTATTTTCTCCCTACTGCAGGTAAGTGAAACAAATATATTTTCCACCTCACCCTTTGAGAAGTGTTTCCATGTCAAACTGACTTTCATTAGGCTAAATAAAGATTTGTAAATGCTTGTGTGCTTTTAAAGAAAGCATTCTCTCTTTCTTAAATGGTTCAGTGTTTATGAAGCATATTTAAAAGTGATATTTTAGCATCATTAATTTATATGATGTATTTCTAAGTAACCATTTAATTATGTCACCTCAAGGGTAATTTTAGGTCATATAATCTGGGGATTATAAAGGTAATGAATAGACTGTTGCCACAGATGAAGTGACATTTTAGCCATTGAGGGATTGAGTGCTGCATGGCATGACATTTGTGCCTTCTGTTAAGATCAAAGTGACAACTTTGTCCTTTCATCTGAATTTACTGACTGTAGGTAAGTAGTGATCCCTAACGTCTGTGTATTATTTACACTAAACAGCAAAGTGTTCATAAATAGATAATTTTAAAGCCTGCCTGTTAGTAAACTATACTGTAACTGAATTTGTTAGAAATTTCATTAAAATCTCTTCACATCTGATTGTTTCAAATTAATTTATAACCATAAACAGCACAAAACTAGACCAAGTAATAGAATATTTTAAAAATTTATAACATATTTATTTCACCACAAGCAATATGCAATTATTAATTTGTTTTAATAGGAACATAGTAACTAGAATTAGAGAAACAAGATTTTATTAACACTGTAACATTAAATAGCACTGTGAACTTAGCAAGTTTATTCAGCTTCTCAGAGCTTCTCTTTCAGACTGAAACTAATAAATCTATATCACAGAGTGGTATTGCTATTACTGGATAATATTTTATTAATACCAAGTAAAATACTTTTTCTTAATTCATTTCCATACTTTCTCAATATTTTCCAGCATAGAGAAACTCCATTCTCTCTAATTAGGACAGATTCTTTGACATGGTTCTATGAACTCTTTGAACTATATTCACTCAGGCTGCTTCCAGCAAAGAGACTTGATTAAGAGAGATAAAAGCTTAAAAAATTTAATGTGCACACTGGGATGATCACTCAGTTGCCTCAATTAACCCTTACAATAGTTCAGAACTAGAAAAATCCACCACACCAAGTCACAGAGGCAAGGCTTAATTCCTAGAGTATTTTTTATTTTGTTTCTTCAACAGTAGGATTTTGTCATCATTATAACTTCCCTTCTTTCTCCTGTCCTGTCTTCTCCTCTGCTCTTTTACTCAAATCTCTAATTTTCTGCTTATTTTATAATTACCACTCCACTCTCCTTTGTGTTGTCTCTATTGTTTTTGATTTTGGTTTTGCATCTCTGTGTTAACTGTATAGATTCTATTAGTTTACGTTATAGTTGTTAGGTGCAATCCAGTCCTTCTCCACTCACAGCGACGCTTGCTATAGGAAAATGAACACAAACAGGAACATGACCCAGTTCTGTGCCATCCTCAAAGCTCTTCCTGTGTCTGAGCTCATTGCTGAAGTGACAGTGTCAATGCTCTTGCCCAGCTTTTCTCTCTTTCAATAATCCTTTGCTTTATCCAGCATTAGGCCCATCCTCAAATACTGGCCCCCGACTAAAAACATAGTATATTATATCTTAGAGCAAACTGCTCTAAGATATATCCCACCATCACTTTTTCAATACCAGTTTCCTAATTTTCATGTCAGTCCATGTTAAAATTAATATTCTTTGCCAACTCTAAAATTCAAGCCTCTTCTAAACTTTATACTTGGTTAATAATTCCCATTTATTCTCAGATGTTCGATTAATTTTAAAATGTGCATAGTCCCCTTGTGTTATTATTATACTTATTGCCTGTTTATTGTTTGCCTAAAACTTGAGTCATGAGGATGAATTCTTTGACAGATTTGAAGATGACTAAGGGCCACAGCCTTGGAGATTCCATCAGTTTCTCATCCAGTCACTAAGCCTGGTCTTTTTTATGATGTTGTGCTTTGTTCCACCATTCTCTATCCACCACTCTATTCAAAGCCTAAGGAAATCTAATTCAGAGCAGCAGTTAGTGGTAGGCCAACATCACCAGATTTTTTTCTTTTCAGGGTCTTGGGGACTAATGTTTAAGTCATTACAATGACTCCATTGTCCTGTCTCCTTTGTCTTCAATTTCCATTTTTCTGTTTTCGTGGGTACAGGGAAAGACTGGTATTTGTACCTTATAAGGAAGCTCATGAGCTTCTGCATGCCCCACCTCCCCTGACTTATTTTTTTCTCTTTTCTTTTTATTCAATATGTGTTTTCTTTTTGTTTTTGTCTCTATTCTTGTTGCTTTTATAAGGTAGGCATGGGAAGCAAGCTCAAGGCAAAAGCATTGAGATCAATGGTTCCAGAGAGAATTGGTGGAGGAGGAGGCGAGGCAAAAGACCTGTGAGCAAACAATGCCATAGATAGGGGGATAATTAGGAAATTAAATCAACAGGGAGGAGGATGTAGAAATCATAGAGGTGTTGGAACAATAGCAATCTAGCTGAGAAAATTACTAAGAAGCGGAAGGGCAAGAATGATGTTGGGGCTGGAGGAAAGTAAAGGGAAGCAGGAAAGATCTAGGAAGCAAACGTATTGATAGAGATATAAATACATGTGTGTACATGTGTAACTACATTAATTCATAAAATAGAGGTATTGGCAGAGGTACATCTATTTATTTATTTATTTATTTATTTTGGTTCATATATTTATATGGTAATTCCCTGTGATAGTAGATGAACTTTTGGCCTCTGCTCAAGACCTGCCTCAATGTAAGAACACTTTGTTCTAACAACTTGGCATTCTGTGATGCTCATCCTTCTGACACAATCACTGAAGACAAATGGTCATGGATGCCTAAGCAAATGTGGTGAAGAAATCAGATAGTGCCCAGCTATCAAAAGATATAATATCTGAGGTCTTGAAGACTTGAGGTAAAAAAAAAAAGTGGCCATCTAGCAGAGAAGCAACAAGCTTACATGGAAGAATCACACCAGTCTGTGCGATCATGAAGTATTGACAGAATCAGAGAACAGGCATCAGAAGAAAACAAACAAGCAAACAAAGAGCATATTGCTGAGAACAAGAGGATTTAGGGCAGAGGCCCCAGGCCCATCTCTAGACAATGGCACATCCCCTTACAGAAGGGTCACAAGGAAGAGATGAGTCAACCTGGGCAGGACATGGTATAGCACCTATGAAACACACAAAATTCTTCTGGTTCCTTGAGGCCCAGTCCTGACCCCAGTCCTGCCTTTCACTATGGGTTAGACCAAAGCATGCACACAGATAAAGATGAGAGGTGAGAGTTCACGACACACAAAATCCAGGAACAGGAATGGGAATAGAGATAGTAGAAGGGTAGGGAGAAGAAGGGGGGTGTGGGTAGGGGGAACTGATCACAGTGATCAACACATAATCCCCCACCCCCACCCTCAGGGAGATGAACATCAGAAAATGTGGTGGAAGGGAGACATTGGTCAGTGTACAATACGAAAACAAAACTAATTTATAATTTATCAAGGAATTAAGAGGGTGGGAGGTCAGGGAGGGAGGGCAAAAAGCAGAGCTGATACCAAGGGTTCAAATAGAAAGTAGATGTTTAGATAATAACGATGGCAACATATGTACGAATATGCTTGACACAATTGATGCATGCATTGTTATAAGAGCTGTACAACTCTCCTATAAAATTATCTTTTAATAAAATATTTTTAAAACATTCCAATCACTAGTCACTAAATTAGGATTTAGTGACAACATTTTCTTTTTGCATTATACCAATTGATTTAAGTGTATCCTGAGACTATGACCCTAAGCCCCAGAGTCACTGACTGATTATCTGAAAATATTTCATGTCTAATAAATCTTCCTAATTTTGTTCCCGGTGTGTTCCATCATGCCTTTAGTATATTTGCAGTAAGGGCAGTTTTCCTTCGTTGGACTCCTTGTTGTAGGCTCTCCATTTTTCATCTGTTTCCTGCCATGTCCCTCAGAAGCCACTGAGCCAGCTGCTCTCTCTGTAGGTTTATTCATATTCAGAAAAGCAGAAAATCAAAACAAAAAGCAAACAAATGGCACAACACAATGACAGAATGAAACAGAGAAATCACCAATTGGGAAAAATCACCAACAACAATAACAACAACAAAAAACCCGGACTTTTGCAAGGCAGAGCAGAGCTTTCTGGGTGTGCATCTTTCCCATGTGGTGAGCATCAATGACTCTGACTTAGCACACCTCTTCTGAGAAGGTTCTCACTGCTCACAGTGGATTTTTTCATAAAAGCATTTCACCTCATTTTTTTTTGCCATGGCCCACTTAAAAGAACAGCATATGACTGTGCTATTTTGTTTCATGATCAGAAAAAAATGCCACAGAAACTGTTGTGATGTTGGAAACTGTTTATAAGAACAGCAGTCAACTCAAGTCTAGGAGTGGTGTTCTCATTACACAAAAGGTGAAATATCGATTGATGACCAACTGGACTTCAGTCCACTTCTCAAAAGGACAAAACTGTTTACAAAATTCACGCACTTGTACTCAAAGAAAAGATGGGGAAGTTGTCTGGACTATCTTGGATCTTGGCTCAGCGAATTTTAACGGAATATTCAGCAATGAGCAGGGTCACTGGGAACTTTGTCCCTCGGAGTCTCACTGACCAGGAGCAATGATGGAAATGTGCCATACTTTGAAAAGCTGGCTACAAAGCAACCCAGACTTTGCCCCCAAGCTCATTGCTGATGAGTGAGGGCACTGGTGCCCTTTTTACGATTCTCAAATCAAACATCAAGCCAGTCAGTGGAAGACAGCATCCTCACCTTCCTCCCCCTTTCCCCCAAATCTCACCAAGTGAAATCAAAGATTAAGATGGTGTTCTTTCTTTTGTATGTAGGACTATGATGCATTTGGATTTCCTTCCACCAGGTCATATGGTTAATAAAGGTTTTTATTTAGAGGTTCTAAAAATATTGTGACTAAGAAGGCCTGTTTTCTTGCAGTCAGGGAACTGTTTTTGACACCACGACAATGACCTGCCCACACAGCCATTTCAGTGTGCCACTTGTTGATAAAAGCAGCATGCTTCTCTTGCCCCATACACCTAATTTACCTGACCTCCCATCTTGCATCTACTTCAAATCAAATGAAGAGGGACATGAAAGAACAGCAATTTGATGACATAGATGAGATTTAAAAAAAAAAAAGACGAGATTCTATCTTCCATACAAACAGATGAATTTGAAAATGTTTCCAAGAATGGAATTGCAGATTTGACAAATGTATTAAATATAATGGACAAAATTTTGAAGGTAATAAAGAAATATTGTAAAAATTTTAAATACTAGCTTTGACTAGAACAAACAAATCAAGACCATTTTTTTTTGTGGACTCCCCTCTAGGCTAGTCTTAGTTGACTTGAGAAATGAATTCATAGATGCCTATATTAAAACTTTATATTAAAAGTAATTGCAAATTAGGAAAACAGTCCAGATCAAGTCCATAAGTCCAGTATTAGCCCATATGTCTGATAGCAGTTTGTAAGTTATTCTTCAGACTCAAGCAATGATACAGAATGCAGGAAGATCACTGGCTACTGGGTGAAATGTCTTGTGGATCCAATGGCAGTGGAAGCATCTCAACACTGGCATGGGTCTCCAAGTGGCTACTCCAGCTCCAAGGGCCTGGATCCAATAGCATACCTCCATGAGGCATGTCAACTGAACTGTGAAGCAGTCTGCATATCCCAAGTCCAGGGAGGAAGACAGGAGATTCCATAGTCCTCAGGAGAAAGCCAAGCCCACAGAGAGACCTCATTGGCAATGACCTGATTGACAGGCTAGATTCTACCCCTTTGCAAGTCCACAGGAGATTGTGTAACTGCCACCCTCTGGTATTGAAAACAAAAAAATTATACATGGGATAGAGAGGGAGATTAGATTCCCCTATTTTATGTAGCTTAGACATAAAAATAAAATTAGGAGCAGAGTTAGTAGCGCACTGGGATTTAGTAGGCTTTAGAGGATCTTACATTATTAATGAAAACCAAACATACATTAAAAAGCATCATGACTATAGTATTACGTGAATATTCTATGCCACATAATTTATAAAGATTCACAATTCCCCAACCCTACAGATGTAGTTACTTTTCCTCGATAATAAAAATGTCCTCTCATTTTTAATTCTTTGAAACAAACTAAAGGAGAATGGTGAATAAAATAACATTTTTCTTTATTTGTACTAATGTTAAAACTGAATCAAAACTCAAGGTAATTCTTAATCAAATACTTTATGTTCTTTCCAAAGCTAGAACCATTAAAATGTACTAGCTCTTCTCTGACAGCATAGAGTGTCTAATATGTATATTAGTCATTTGACTCCATTTCTGTAATTGTTCTAGATGCCACTTAATTTCGCTCCAGTTGTTTCTAGTTTCATGCATTGATTTTGCTCTCTTTCCACATTCCATGTTTCCTTTTGCAATTGATGAGGGAATTCACCTTTCTTGACTTTGACCAGGGACTGATTTTAAGTGAAATCTTTGTAATCACGGTACGAGGATTCCTAATTCTGTCCATCTGTCAGAACTAATATTTTTCCTATGTCCTCACCTGAAGGGGTCTATATTTCATTTACCAAAAAATAAAGACAAAACATAGCTGCAAGAATGTGAGACCCAAGCCTTCATAATTTTGAGATGTTCCATTGTAGACTTATTAGTGGGATTTTAACTACAAAATTTAGCAAGGAGGTTAACTTTAAGAGAGATATGTAGAGTGCAATCCACCTATATGTTTTTTATGGTTCAAATAAAAACACAACAAAATCTCCACAAAAATCTACCATATGTATTTGTGTATTAGCCGAGTTTTTCAGCACCTTTTTAAAGCAGTTTATGTGATAAAATTAGGTACCTCAGCTGATATTTGGATAACCTTATATTCAAGTATATACAGTAGGTGTTTTTCCCAGGTCTGAGAAATGGATTTAGGGGAGAGTGCCCTTTATGGTAATGCATGTAGCAGGACTTGTTTTACTATTCTGCCACTGTTCACTAGCCAAACATGTTGGATTTTTAAAAACATGCTGCATTCTTTCATACCTCAACACTTCACAGATGGTGTTCTTCCTTACTTGCCTCATCAGCTTCTACCTGACCTTTATTACTTCAAATTCAGATGTGACCTTACCTATAATTTTCTCAATTAGGATTTGGTGGATGCTTGTACACAAAGATAACATAAGATGCCCTAATTAATGTTATCTTTGTATCTTGTACATATTTATCAACGTACTCATCAGAAATTATACTATGTGTATAGTTAGCATTAAAATTACATCCTTTAATGGAATAAAACCTGTATGAAGTTTAAATGAATTAAATTCTCTACTTTAGTATCTTGCTTTTTTAAGAACTACTTACATAACACCAAATTGATAACAACTCAAGCCTTAGCAGACAGTGAATTTATGTTGATTTGTCATAAAAGCCCAAAAGTAAGTTGAAAATATTTGCACACCTGAAAGATTAAAATCATTTTTGTCATATGTCATCATGATTGACTTGGTATATAATAAATTATATAATAAATTATTATTGGTATAATAAATTATAATAAATTATAATTAAAATAGCTGAGTAAAATGATATTTTCAAATTAAAAATCATTTTATTGGGGGCTTGTACATCATTTTTCAAAATGCATAAATAAACAAACTGTGCCACGTACCTTCACATATTTGTTGCTGTCATTATTCTCCAAACATCTGCCTTTCGCCTTGAGCCCTTTATTCAGCTTTTCTATCCTTTTCCCTCTTTCCCTGCTCTCCCTTCCCCACCAACCCTCAATACTTTATACATTGTTATTGTTTTGTCATATCTTTCACTGCCCAACCTCTCCCCCATCCCACTCCTTCGATTCCCGTCCTTCCAATAGGAGCTTATACGTATATCTTTGCAGTTGGTAATCCACCTTCTCTCCACCCTTCCAGTATCTCCAATCTAACCATTGGCCCGAAGGGGCCCATCCATCCTGGTTTCCCCGTATCTCCAGCTCCCCTCTATGCTAGTGTGACTTCTCCAGTCCATCTGGATTTGCAAGGTAGAGTTGAGACCATGATGATTGGGGGGTGGGGAGGAAGACTTCCGGAACTGGAGGAAACTTGTATTCATCATCACTGCCCGGCTGCCCCTTGACTGGGTCTGTCTCCTCCCCATGAGTCCCCTGTAAAAGGGCCACCAATTACCCACCATTGGGCCTTAGGTCCCCACCCTGCTCTCCCCCTCATTTGTAATGATGTGATTCTTGTTTTTTGAAGCTCAAGACCTGCTCCCTTCGGCCCCTCTTGATCACACAGACTAGCGTGCTTCTTCCATGTGGACTTTGCTATTTCTGTGCTGAACGGCGACTCATTTATATTCAAGTCTTTGAGACTCCAGATATTCAGTCATTTGGTAGCTGGACACCCTCATTTCTTCTACTCTGTTTGCCTCTATATCCATTTGTCTTCAGCAATTGTGTCAGGAGTCAATTGGTCCATTAATTTTGATTTTTGTTCTTTGATGTCTGATACCTGCTTGTTTCAGCACCTCATGATCACACGGGCAAGTGAGCTTCTTTTATGATGGGTTGTGTTGCTCCTGAGCTAGATGGCTGCTTGTTTATGCTCAAGGTTTTAAGACCCCAGATGCAATATCTTTTAATAGCTGGGCACCATCAGCTTTCTTCACCACTCTTGCTCATGCACCCACATGTCCTCAGTGGGCACATTGGGAATGTGTGCACACAGTGATATGTATTTTCCCCTGTTTGATGTCTGTTGCCTGGATCTTTCACCACCTTGTTGCCACGCTGGCTGTTGTGCTTCTTCTGGGTGAGTGTAATTTCTTCTCAGGTAAAAGGTCTGTTGTTTATCTTCTGGCTTTTAAGACTCCAGATGCTCTGTCCATTGATAGCTGAGCACCATCAGCTTTCTTCACCACATTTGGTTATGCACCCATTTTACTTCAGTGATCGCGTTGGGCCAGTGAGCCTCGTGGAATACCAGATTCATAGAATAAAGTGTTCTTGTATTGAAGAATCACTTGGGTGACGGTCCAAGGTCCACTTGCAAACCTAGTATTTGACTTATAGATATATTCTTAAATTTATTTCCTCCTTATAATAGATCATTGTATTTGTGTATGGCTATACCTATGTTCTGACCTCTGCAAGTGCCTTTTGCCTTCTAGCTCTTTCCTCTATTTCCTTCCATCTTCCTCCTGTCCCACCATCATGCTCCACCTTCATTGCCATTTCAGAGCTTCCTCACAGAGTCAGTGTCCTTACTTAATCCCTACCTGGCCTCCCACACCCTCCTTTCCATAGAGTCTGGACCATTTGTTTCTCACCCCGTCCAGATGCCCCCTTCTCCTCTTCTCTCCTATGCCCCCCAGGAACCATTGGGCCTGTCATTCTTTACTCCTGATTCTGACCTGGCGTGCTTCCTTCTTGATTCTGTTTGATTTTTGGGAGGGTCAATCAGCAATGCTATCCCACCATGTGACTCCTGAAGTGTCCTGTGTCACTGTCTGCTTCAGTAGGGAGCCAGTGTGGCCTGTCCTGTTGTTGTTTGACCAGTCTTTCTGTGATACATACGATCCCCAGAGGGGTGTAGTCCTCTGAGCATCATATGTCGGTATTGGGACTGGACCAGTTCTCTTCCTCCCTTCTTGTCTTTGTCCTGATGGGTGTGATTTGCTGACCCCTCCCCCAACCTATTCTCTGCCATGCCCACTTCTAGGGATGGGTTCAATCTGACTCTGGTTGCGTCCAGCTCTGTAGCTCTCTCTTTTCTTGCATCCATCCATGCGTCCACGCTGTCTTCATGGTTGGGTGCTTCGTGGTAGCAACTGCTCACCCACTCTGGTTTCTTTGGAGGCAAGATCAGTACTCCACTCCTGGATGGGTTAGTGCCCCTTTCCCTCTGTTATCCTTTCACTTTTGTACTACCTTTTATTTCCCTATACCCTCCACCCCCTCATCCTTCTCCCATTACTGTGTTGCACCCTGAATGTACTTTCCTGAGTTTGTTCCTCCCTCTCCCCCTTACATTACATCTTGGACCACTCTTATGGTATAGGAGTCTTCTCTCTTATACTCACTATACTGTTTCTACTTACCTCAGGGAGCTCATGCAGTACTTATCCTTTTGTGATTGACTCACTTCACTTAGCATAACTTCCTCCAGTTCTTTCCATGCATAGATGTGTTTCATGTGCTCCTCAGGACTTTTGAGTGAGGCATAGTACTCCATTGTGTGTATGTGCCAGAGTTTGCTGATCCATTCATCTACTGATGGAAATTTAGATTGCTTCCAGCTCTTTATGATTGTGAATTGTGCTGCAATAAACATCAGCGTGAATACAACTGGCTGTGGTTTATTTCTTACCTCTTCTGGGTACATACCCAATAGCAGGATAGCTGGATCATAGGATAGCTCAACTTCCATTTTCATTAAGTGTCGCCAGACTGCTTTCCATAGCGACTGTACAAATCTACATGACCACCAGCAATGTAGAAGTGTTTCTATTTCACCACATCCCCTCCAAAATTTGTTGCATTTTGATTTTCTGACCTGGGCTAGCCCCAAGAGTGTTAGATAGTATTTCATTGTTCTTTTGGTCTGCATTTCTCTGATGGCTAATGAGCAGGAGCATTTTCTCATATGTTTATTAGTCATATGGATCTCTTCCCTAGTGAAATTTCTTTTCAGTTCTTTTCCCCATTTCTTCAAAGGATTATCTGTTTTCCTCTTCTTGCAGGAGATGAGAATAATGAAGACTTTTGCAATAAGTCCTTCATCTGTTTTACCCTTTATGAAAAGCCTATCCCAATCTATGGGTTGAGTGGCTACCCTCTTGATAAAGTCCTTTGATGCACACATGTGTTCTATTCTTCGTAAATCCCATTTGTCAATTTCAGGTTCCCCTGCATGTGTACCATGACCTATTGCAGTCAGCCTTTGTGTTCCCTGGGACAAGGTTCTTAGATTTTCCCCGATTATCTCACTAATGATCCTGATGGATGGTTTGTGATTTTACTTCCAGGTCTGTGATTCATCTTGAGTTTGTTTGTGTGCATGGGGTGAGGTAGAGATCCTGTTTCATTTTTCTACATGTGGATTTCCATTGTCTCCAGCACCATTTGTTAAATAAGGCATCACCCTGCCAATTGATGCTTTTGGGGTCCTTGTTGAAAATCAGTTGTCTATATGCTAATGGTTTTATTTCTGGGTTTCCTATCTTTTTCCATTGATCTATATATCTATCATTATGCCACTACCATGCTTATTTGACCATTGTGGCTATGTAGTAAGTGTGAAAGTCAGGTAAAGCCAGCCCTCCAACTGTGTTCTTCTCCTTGAGGAGATCCCTGCTAATTCTGGACTTTTTTCTTCTCCATATGAAGTTGGTGGTGAGTTTTTCCAGTTCTCTGAAGAAGGTTGTTGTTATTTGGATCGGGATAGCATTAAACTTATACAGTGCCCTGGGTAGGATAGACATCTTTCCTAAATTGAGTCTCCCAAACCATGAGCATGGGATATGTCTCCATTTGTGGAAGTCACTTTTCATTTCCTTTAATAGGGTTTTGTTGTTTCCCTTGTATAGGTCTGTTGTTTTTTTTTTTTTTTTTTGGTTAGCTATATCCCTAGATACTTCAATTTGTTCTTGGCTATTGTGAATGGTACTGCCTTCTTGATCTCCTCTTCTGTAGTCTTGTTAGATGTGTAGAGCAGACCAATCAACTTCCATTTTTTGATCTTGTATCCTGCCACTCTTCCATATTCCTTTATCACTCTTAGTACTCTGGTTGTGGAGCTCTTGGGATTTGCTATGTACAGGATCATGTCATCAGCGAATAATGGTAATCTGACCTCCTCATCTCCCATTGGAATACCTTGGATGTCTTTCTGTTGTCATGTTATTTGCTAAGACCTCCAGTACAATATTGAATAGTAGTGCGGATAAGGGGCATCCTTGTCTAGTCCCCTTCTTCAATGGGGTTGATATAGTCTTCTCTCCATTGACGATTATGTTAGCTGTTGGCTTCTCATAGATAGCTTGTATTAACTTGAGGAACTGTACTTCTATTCCTATATGTCTGAGTGTCTTAATTAGGAAAGGGTGCTGGATGTTGTCAAATGCTTTCTCTGCATCTATAGATATTATCATATGGTTCTTAATCTTCATCTCATCAATATGATGTATAATATTGATGGATTTATGGATGTTAAGCTATCCCTGCATCCCTGGGATGAATCCTACCTGATCCTGATGGATTATGCTTTTTATATATTTTTGTATCCTATTGGCCAATATTTTGTTGAAGATTTTTGCATCTATGTTCATTAGAGATATTGGTTTACAGTCCTCTATTCCTGTGGGACCCCTTCCCTGTTTGGGTATCAAAGTTATACTGGCTTCATAAGATGAGTTGGGGAGTTTACATCCTTTTCTATTCTCTGGAAAATTTTGTGGCAGATTGGTGCCAGCTCTTCCCTGAAAACCTTATAGAATTCCCCAGTGAAGCCATTTGGTCAAGAAATTTTTTTTGGTGATATATTCTTGATAACCATACTTATGGCTTCTCTTGTTATAGATTTGATTAGTTTCTTGACCTCTATCCAGGATCGCCTAGGAAGTAGTTGTTTTTCCAGGTATTTGTCCATGTCTTCCATATTGTTGAACTTGTTGGAGTACAGATTTTTATAGTATTTTGTGATAATCCTTTTAATTTCTTGAAGGTTTGTTTTGATTTCTGCCATTTCATTCCTCATCCTGTCTATTGTTGCTTGTTTTTTCCTTGCTTTGGTTAGGTTTGCCAGTGGGCTGTTGATTTTATTGATCCTTTCAAAGAACCAACTTTTTTTGCATTAATCTTTTGCATTTTTTTTGTCTTTCCAGTGCTTCAATTCTCCCCTGATTTTTATTATTTCTTTTCTTTTACTGTTGGAAGGATTATTCTGTTGACTCTGTTCTAGTTGTTGGAGTTTCTGTGAGAGTGTGTCTGCTATAGGACTCAGTCCTTTTTCATATATGCTCCTATTGCAATCAGGCTACCTCTGATAACTGACTTTGCAGTATCCCAAAAGTTTTGATATGAAGTGCTCTCATTTTCATTGATTTCTAGAAATGTTTTGATCCCCCTTCTTATCTGGGTCAGTACCCATTCATGCTGCAGAAGGTGCTAATCTCCAGCTTTATGGCATGGTGGTCAGAGAAGGACGTCTGTATGATCTCTATGTGTTTGACTTTACTTATGCTTGACTTGAGTCCCAGCACGTGGTCAATTTTTGAAAATGTGTCATGTGGACTTGAGAAGAATGTGTATTTTTTGCATTTGGATGGAAAGCTCTGAATATGTATATCAAATCTAGTCATCTTTGTTGTGGTGTTTTTTTCTATAGCCTCTTTGCTGAACTTCTTTCCCAAAGATCTGTATTTCCCTGATAGAGATGTGTTAAAGTCTCCTACTATAATTGTTGAGTCTGTAACATCTTTTTTTCATGTTCTGAATAATCTGTTTGACAAATTTCATGGGTCTCTCATTTGGAACATATATGTTTATTATGCTCACTGGTTCCTGGTGAAGTGATCCCTTGAGCATTATAAAGTGCTCCTCCTTGTCCCTTTTTATGTCTTGAACATTGAGGTCTGTTTTATCTGAGATTAGGATTTTGACCCCTGCTTTTTTTGATTCACGATTAGCCTGATATATCATCCTCCAGCCTTTTATTCTTAATATATTCTTGTCTGACAGCTTGAGATGTGTTTCCTGCAGGCAGCAGATTGATCCATTATGTTTTCCAAGCCATCATTATTTTAATGATGGAGTTAAGACCATTAACATTTAGAGTTATTATCCTAATCTGTAGGCTAATTGCTGACCTCTTGTGGTTTTGGATGTGTTTGTTTTCTTATCCCCATTTTCATAGCTTTGTTGTGTTTTTATGGGGGGCTTCATTATTGCTATGTTTTCTACCTGTGGCCATATGTTCTTGGTGATTCCCCGGTGATTCCCTGTTGGCTCCCCGGTGAGGTTGGAGTATAGGATGTTCTCCTATTTATGCTTGGTGGGTGTTGGTCTTCTGGCCATGGTGAATTGGCAAGGATCTTCCACAGCATTGGGTGTCTCACAACATATTCTTTAAGTTTTTCCTTATCTTGGAAGACCCTTATCTCCCCATCTATCTTGATAGATAGCTTTGTAGGGTACAGAATTCTAGGGGAGGCATTGTTTTCCTTCAACTTCTAGAAGATATTGGTCTACTCTCTTCTCCTCTTCATGGTTTCTGTTGATAGGTGTGCACATGTTCATACCTGAGAGTGCTTAGATGTGACCATCTTCCCTTCTCTTGCTGCTCTCATGATTTTCTCTTTTTCCTCGAAGTTGGATAGTTTAACTATTATATGCCTTGGTGAACTCTTCCTGGGGTCTAGTCTACTTGCTGTCCTCTCTGTTTCCTGTATGATAGACTGGTTCTCATTCATTAGGTTAGGAAAATTTTCTTTCAGAAATTCTCTTGATAAATTAACTGTTGATTTCCTCACCATGTCTTGTTCTGGTAGGCCAATGATTCAGATGCTGTTCCTTTTCATAGTATCTCATTTTCAGGTTTTCCTCTGTCTCTTTTATTATCATGGTTGATTGTCTTTCACGTTTGCTGAGGTCAGCTTGATTGTATTCAAGATCACTGATATGAGTCTCAACCTCATCCAATCTGTCCGTGAGATCAGCAATCCTGCGCGCAGCTTCTGCTCTTTCCTCAGTTAAGTCCTGTATTTCCCTCTGATACTTGATCTTCGTTCCCTCTATTGTGGACTTCATCCCTTCCATTGTGGCCTTCATCCCCTCTATCATTGTGTCTTTGTGTATGTTCCTTCACCTCTTTTATTTCTCCAATCATTCTTCTAAGAATTTCTTTTTGTGCCAGATCCACATCAGATTCTTCTATGAGTATAATGAATTCTGTTGCTGTTGTTTGACTATCTTGTTTACTTATTAGTAGTGATGTAGTATTCTGTTGTTTATGTGATGCTTTTGAAGAGGTAGGTGCCATGTTTCTCGGTTACCAAAGGTCCTTCTGCACTTTCAGAGTGATTGGTGTTGGTGTTTTCACAGGGTGCCTGCGTTTTACTGTTGGGATTGGTCTGGTTGCTGTGTAGGTATGTACTGTGTTGACCAAAAAGCCAGCTGTCCCCTTGTTTCCATCTAAGTTCCCATGTACCCTGACTCCCATATACACACACACACTCCCAGCGGCAGACTTCCACTCTGTCCAGTACACCGGGCTCACAACTCTGGCACTGAGGTTGCCAAAGTTCAGCTAAGATCCTGAGCCAACCAGCTGTCCTATTATTCCCACACAGATTCTGTACACACAGGCTCCTGGGGAAAGACTCTGAGGCCTACAGACTCCCAGGCACACAGACAACCCAAGGTCCCAGCTGCCAAGGCTGCAGAAGCTAAACTGAGGCCTTCAATCAAACCAACTGTAGCCTGTTCCCCTACAGAATCTTGTGCACGCAGGCTCCTTGAGAGAGATTCAGGGACCACAGGTTCCTGGGGACATAGACTTGGGGGTACACAGATTTCTACTCTGAGGAGTAAAGCAGCTTCCCTGCTCCTGCCCAGAGGCCACAGAAGTTCAACTAAGGTCCTGGGCCAACCAGCTGAGCTCTTGTTCCCACAGAGAGTCTGTGAACACAACCTCTTGGTGACAGACTTTGGGGCACATGGGTTTCCAGACACACACACTCCCCAACACACAGACGTCAAAACACACAAATGACACAGGTTCCCAACTTCGTAGGCCGTAGAAGCTAAACCAATGTCCTGGACCAAACCAGCTGTAACCTTGTTCCCCTGCAAACTCCTGTACACAGAGGCTCTTGGGGACAGACTCTGGGTCACACAAGTTCCTGGGCCCAGACTCAGGGGCACAAAGGCTCCCGGGGACCCAGTCTCGGGCACAGAGACTTCCAGGCACACACCCTGCTTGTGGTGGGAAATAAGCAATGGCTCAGGCACCCAGATTCCCCCTGTCTTGCCTATTCCAGCACTATGGAAAAGTGGGGCAGCGCAGAATCCTTGCTAGAGAAAGCGGGTGGTGGCCCACGAGGCAGTGCAATATCGGCGCAGCCCGACTCCTACGCTAGGGAAGGCGGGCGGAGTTCCGCAATGCAGTGAATGACTCAAGTGTCCTGGCTTCCAAGTTAGGGAAGAAAGGCATGGCCCACAGGGCAGTGAGAGATTCAAAAACCCAGGCTCCCAAGCCAGGGAAGGTGGCCATAGACCCCTGGGGCAGTGAGCAACTCAAGCGACCTGGTTCCCAAGCCAGGGAAGGCGCGCATAAATCCCTGGGCAGTGAGCAACTCAAGAGGCCCAGCTCTTGATGCTGAAAAGCTCCCGCCAGGCCCTCCTTGCCAGGCGCATCTGTGCCATGGGCTACTTGAGTCTTCCTGGGCTCAGAACAGGGGAATTGGTGTGCGGGGTGTGCTGGGTCGCTCCCTAAAGTCAGGTCCCTGTAGTTGTGGGGTTGAGTCCCCACTGACCTGGCAAGTGTGGCTGCCTGGGGGAGGGAAGCGGTCCAGGTACTGGCCTTGGGTGCACAGGCCACAGGCAGTAGAAATCACTGGCAGTTCATAGCACTGGCGGTTCTTCTCTGGGTGTCTGGAGGGAGGGAGCTGAGCCCGCAGGCACACTCGCCTTTATACCCCTGCACGGAGGGGATCTTTGAGAGACACGCAGCTCCCTCAGGTGAGTGGCTAGAATGGACCAACTCCACGGTTGTGTGGTGTTCTAGTCTAGCCCGGGGGGCTCCACCCAAAGGCCAAACTATTCACAGGGCCCGGGTTAGGCAATGGATTGGGGTCAGTCCTGGCTGGCGGGAAGGCATACAAAGGTTGGCCCGTGGCAGAAATCTCTGATATATGTACCCGAATCTCTAGGGCTTGAAGGAAAGCAAATGTGGGTCAGGATCCCCTCCTGGCCAAAGCGAGCCCCTCGTAGGGACCTTTTCACTCACCAGAGCACTTCCACGCGACCTCCTGGACACCACACTTACCCGAGCTCCCCATTTGGGCTACTTACTTCAGCGCCATCTTGGACCCTCCATCTTGAATCTAAAATGATATTTTAAAAAGGTATAAAGGAGATGTACTTTACTAGTTTCTTCTTGGTATGGTGCCTGCAGCACTCAATTGCTAACCAAAAGACCAATAATTTTAACCTATCAGCAAGTCTACTGGAGAAAGTGGTTGGAATAAAAGAAAAAGGATTAACAACCCCAATGTCAGATAGTCAACATTAACTGAACATGCTCCCCTATTCAGTTTTCAGAGTTATAAATGTTTACAGGAGCTGATAGCCTCAACTTTTCCCCAGTCTTGGTTGATGGGTTTCAATACTAAGCTTTGTGTTGTTTCCCTGACAGTGAAACTACCCTGCGTGGTTCTGTCCTGTTCCCCTGGGTCCCTGTGAGGTAGCATCCACTTGCAGTCACCAGGTTGGGTGTTTTGTTTAGTGTTTATGATAAGTCCTTATGAGAGTGCAGAAAGCTTTCAACTACTAATTGAAAGTTAAGTACTTTCAATCCACCAGCTACTCTGGCGGATGGCTTCTGCAAATATTTACAGATTTGGATCCTTTGTGGGAAAGTTCTATTCTGTCCTGAAGCATTATATGAACCAGAACTGAATCAGTGTGGATGTGCTTTATTTTTCAAAGAATGAATGAATGAATATATCAAAATGCCAGATACTGATATGATGAAATTTGCCACATTATATATTTTTTTCCCATAAATCCTACCTGTGAGAGGTTTGCAAGGGTAAATAAAAAAGTATTGGTACAAAAATCATGTGAATCATTAGCAATCAAATATATTAAAATGTTAACTATTTTCAGTGTGTTTCTTTCACTTAGGTCTATATACTTCTGAATGCAGTGTTTTCATCTCTCTTCCCTAAATTTTCAATTTATATCACTTCCAAACAATGGTTTTTACATCATTGGTGGATTTACATCAAGTTACTTTTTCATATTCTTTGTGACCAGAGGTTATTTAAAGACAGACCAAAGCCTAAAGAGGCAAGACTGGGGTAATAATGTTTCAGATGGAAATTCTTGTAGAATTCATCTTGTGGAGCTTGTGTATTTTTCCACATATGAAATCGTATCATCTGCTTTTTATATATAACTTGAATTATATTGAGGTATCTTCCTTCCATTTCTATCTTCTTGAATGTCTTTAAAAGGATTGTGTGTTGGGTGTTGTCAAATTCTTTTTCTCCATCTATTGATATTATCATGTGGTTTTTATCCTTTGTATTTTCAAGGTGACTAATAAGGTTGATGGATATTTGAATGGTGAACCATCCCAGCATCCCATGAATCCCACTTGATTATGTTGAATTATTCATTTTGTAAACATTTGTATACTATTGTCCAGTATTTTGTTATGGATGTTTGCATCAATGTTCATTAGCAATATCTGTCTGTAGTTCTCTATTCTTGTGGGACCCTTGCCCACTATGGCTATCTAGCTTCATAGAAAGTGTTTGGGAGTTTGCCATCTTTTCCTGTGCTCTGGAAGAGTTTGTATAGGATTGGTGCCAGTTCTTTCCTGATTACTTGGTAGAATTCTCATGGGACCAAGCCTTTGTTGTGGGGCACTCAGTAGAGCAGCTGGCTAGCTCTAGTTGAGGCTATCAGGTGGAGGAAGGCTGATCCACAGGTGGTGGCTGTTCCAGGGTCTGAAGGAACAATGGCTGGCATGGGCCTGGGGATTACTGGGACTAAGTCACATATTCCAAGGTTCCTGTGTGAGGCAAGATGAGGAGGAAGGTCGCCTCTGGGAATGAGTTACTCTGGATTGTCATGGGAGTTTTTCATTTACCAACATCCCTCCATTCATTCTCCTGGACACCAAATTCAGTGATCACCATGGACCTTCCACTCTGAGCTGTTTACTTGGGCACCACCTTGTCAGAACTCCTCTCCCCCTTCTCCCCCCATGATTAGGAATTAGGTATGAATCTATAGAGAATATCATCATTTTTACAAGCAATATTTTATATGAATTTTGTTTCTGATCATCCACTAAATTCAACTCAGAATACCATTTTAATTGCTCCTTTATTTTTCTCTCCAGAATGTTCTGTTTTTTGGGTTTCAAAAAAGGCTGCCCTCTTGATCTTATTTGGTTGATTGCTCTAACATGAGATCATTTTAGTTTTAGAACTAGAGGCTCCCTAATGGCAAAACAGCCTGGGATTTCCACTAGTCTATATAATGAGTAGCCCTTGTCTCTTTTTTGAGTTAAGGTTTTGTCCAACCATTTTGTGACACTTTATGCAGGGATTTTTAGTGTGATCCTTTTCAGAGCATTCAGAAGTGGTAGCAGGCACCATCTAGTTCTTCTGGTTTTAGATTCATTCATGGAGGCTGATGTTTGTGTGATCCATTACCCAATGTTTTCATATAGCTTTCAATTTTTATATTTCTTTTATTCAGAAAAAGATAATCAGTAGCTTCCCCTTACATGTGGGCACATGATCTTATAAGACCTCAACCCTGACTCACCAAAATGAAATGGAGAAAATTATCTTTGTGAACTAGGTTGTACCAATTGTTCTAGTTATTCCCTAAAATTATGTTTCCAATGCCTTGAGTAAAAGGATCATATGTTGGGTTAAGTCTAATAAGTCTTCAAAACTTTACCTCTACATGCTCTAGTCCATTCATGGCTATATTTGCTTAAAGGTAAATACATATATACAATTATCCTCCATCATATCTGTACATATGCGTGGGTGCATTCTAATTCTCCCCCTCACATTTGTTAAGCCCAAGTGTAGCAGACTTGCAATCGTGTCAATTTCAGGATTTGGAGTGTAGGAGTGGAGTCTAGCCTGTCAATCTGTACATAGCCAATGAAAAGTCTGTGTGGGCATGGCTTTCTCCTGAGAATTCTGGGAAATCTCACCATATTCTAAACCCTCCCACCCCCACCTTGGAGATGCTCTACTGACAAGACACAAGACTCAGCCCCTGGCAGACATTGTGGATGAGAGACACATGGCAGCATGCTGATAGATCATGAATCATGATAATGGGAGGTGCCACAAGGAGACTCATTCTAGTACTGAGATGGTTCTACCGTCACTGGATAAACAAGACTCAGCACCCACTGGTCTGTTATTTTCCTGGTATCATTGCATGTGCTTCGTGAGTCTGAAAAAGACTATGAATTTGTATCAGACATAAAGGCTAATATCTGACTTATGGATTTAGAATAGACTGGGTAGGAATGCTTTCTCAATGTTCCATTCCACTCCCTTATGTACATATGCGCATTTATGGATTTGTTTATCTAGTGAAACAGGACTAACGACCCAAGTTTCTATGCAAGTATCTCCCTGAGCCAACCACTACTGCAGGACTGTATATAACAGTGTTTGCCTTTAACTTATTACAGACCTCCCCTTGTTTTGCCCTGCTTCCTTTTTTCTGTGCGCACATTTCTCTTATCGTCATGGCAGAGTACTGCTTACACCCTGAGCGGCTAACTGCACAGTCAGCCATTCCAAACCCGTGCCGGCTCCTGAGAAGGAAGAGGTTTTCTATGACCTCAGCAGCCACAGCCCTGGAAACTCACAGGAGCAATCGTGATTCGTCCTCCAGGGTCACCAGAGTCAGCACTGACTCAATGGCAGCACATTTTAATTTTATTTTATTTTTAGTTTGATCTCTTATTGTATGTTCTTTCCTTTTGCCACATTTACATTTATCTCTCCTCTATCTAGTGACTTTTCTTCCCATTCTCTGTCTCCCATCAAATACTTTTAAAGGGTACAATAGAGAGATCTTCATAGATAAGGCGGAGACTGTGGAACAGCACCACATCTCTAAACAGCCAGATGACTGCACCTTTAGTGAAGAGGAGTCTCCCCAATGCTATTTACTGGAGATATCATCTAAAACCAGGAAGCAAAATGATTCCATGGGGATTCTTCTGATCTAAAGAGCAGATAGGTTGTTAAAAAGGATGATGAACAGTGAACGATGTGTTCCATCCAAAAAATCATCTTTAGGAGGTGAAATGTTCAAAAATTTTTCTAAAGCAAAGATGAAAGGGAATGGGATAGTAAACTAGATTGTTGGGAATTGAGCAACTTGAATGAGAATAATTAGAATGGTGATGATTTCTGAAAATTTTGACCAGTATCACAATATAGTTTACATAAAAACTTTTCAATGGGAACCAATTTTTTGTGACCCTTCACTGAAAGCAGAAAAAAAAATTAATGTAGAGCAAAATGATTCATAGATATTGAAAGATTGGATTTGAGTAGCAAAATATCGATGACTCACTATGTAAAATTTCAATAACTTTTATATAATCAATGTATTTTTAGGTAACTATTTAATGAATAAAAATGCAGATTCACTTTACCATTATGTTTTTAGACTTGTGAATTAATTTACTTGCATACATATAAATGGATGTAGAAGTGAGGTGTGCACCCTCTCTTGTAGCAGATTCATTGCATAGATAACTTCAGTTTTACATTCATTCGTTCTTATTTGTCTTAAGAGCTTGAAATATCTTTTTTGTGTTTTCACTTTCTCTCGTTAACTCCTGCAGCAACCATGAAAACATGCTGAGAGCAGTGTGGAGGAGGGATGGCAACACATGGAAACTTCTCAGCTCGATCACCCCAAAACTGCCACCCTACGCCAAATTATCAAATTTCTGGAATCGAATAAGGGAAGTTAGCTCAAGTAATTTAAGCCAAGATTCTAAACACTGGAATATCTTAGTTTACCTATTGTCTTATGCATAACTATAAGCTATCTTGCTGTGAACCACTGGGTTTTATGGTGGTTGATAATAAACTATTATTATGGCAATAAGCAAATATGGCCAGAAAAGCTGAAGCTCACTACTGAGGCGGGGAATACTGTTCCCAGGAAGAGGAAGATTCGTGTGTGAGAGGGGAAGAGCTGGGTGCGTCAGAGAAAATAAGCTCTGGGAAAGTGCATCACAGTGTGTGCCTTTATGTGCTTTCTCAATGGACTACATTGAATTAAAGGATTTGAAATAATGTTTATTTTTTAAAGGAATGCGATAGCTTGTTAATTGTTTGAATCCGGTTTAGCAGTGATTCTAAGTCCAACTTTTAAAGAAAATTCAAAACATAAGAAAAAAAGATAAAAGTAAAGTATTTCTATTGTTCCTCTAGATAAAGATTGTTCATTGTAATTGGACCATGAACTATAGAACATACAATTATTTAAAATATATCTCTCAGGGGTAAAAACACATCTCAGTGAATATTTAAAATTCTAACATGAATTTCCCAAATTGCATACAGTTACAACTAAACTTGAGAAAGTACATTAAATATTTAGGAGGAACTCTATTCTTTATTATAGAGAAACCAAATATTTATAAAAATTGTATTATTCTTCTAATAAAATAAAATAATTTTTATTTAATAAAATAAATTATTGAAATATATTTGTTTTTATTCAATTATCATTTATTTTTCCCATGTCAAACATTAGGGACTAGAGATTCAGGGATAAAAGCAAACAATGATGAGTATTCAGTGTGGAGACCATAACTCCGTGCATATCATCTCATTTGACACACAGACAAATGTGCTTGGGAGATCATGGAAACACCTCAGCTAGATCATACCAGAGCAGACAGCATAAGGCATTGTCAAATTCCTGGAAATGAATGGATGGAGGTAGCTAATGCAATTTTTGGATTTTAGAGTAACAAAGATAGTGCAACTCTTGCCAAGCAAATATATGAGTCATCTATTTAAAATGTAACCTGTATGCAGTAACACTTTAGGAATTCTGGAATTTTATTTTGTTTTTAAAATATTCATTTTCCATAAACTGCACACAAATACTATAAAACTATAATAATCATATAAAATATCCTTAAAAATTATTGTGGCATCCCTTACAATTCCATATGTTTTCCAAGACTGTAAACCCGTATTCTAGCAGAAAATTTTGCTTTCTCCTGGGTTAGACACAGCAAGCATGTGTTTAGCGCCCAGTGTGTACCTCACAACACCACCAGGGCTCTTCTGGAGGATGTTCCTGGAATTATGTGGCCTACCATCTCCTTGTCAAAAATAATTGATCAGTTTTCCCTCCCATATCCCAGTAATCAAAATTATTTTGTAATAAAGATTCAAAAATAGGATAAAGAAAACACAAAGGGATGGAGAGGGAGGAGAGGACATCCTGGCCCAACAAGGCCCAAGGTGATGTTTCTTCTCAGAGCTGACGATGTACGGGGAGGACCATAGGGTCATCTTGCTCACGGGACATGGCATCCCTCACTGAACCATGGTGCTGCAGGGAGACACAATGCGGGAATAGTGCATGGTCTGGCCCCATCACACCGACGCGAGACACTGAAGGCATGCAAAATAGAAGCAGGGAGAGCAGAATGATGAACCGCCCAGGAAGACCAAAGATAGACTTGGGAGACAGTGGGTCACCCCATCAGACTGCACCGGAAAACATGTCTGAAGGTCAACTAACAGACCTTGAACTATTGATAGACTTTTCCATTTTTGTCAGTGGTTTTCTTTTACTTATTATTTTGTGTGTGTGTTTTGCTGCTGTCATTATTGTTTTGTTGACTTTGACTTCCTTTGGTGTTTTATTTTTTGGCTTTGTCTGTTTTTTTGCACTTTTTAAAGTATCTGTATGTCTATCTAGATAAAGTAGGTGGGATAAATTATTCGACGATGAAAAGAATAGGACCAATGGTTCTGGGGGTATACAGAAGAAAAGGAGATGGGCAAAAGGAAATGGGGGGAGGGATACCAGCCCAGGGGCAAGAAAACAACAAGTGAACTAAAATCAATGAAAGGAAAATTGTAGGAAGCCTAGTGGGGTCCAATCAAGGGCAATGTAGCAGCAAGGAGTTTCTAAGCCTGAATCAAGTTGAAACATGATGATGGCACAAGAGGGAAATAAAAAGAAAACCAAAGGAGACAAAGACATTTACAAAGGCCTAAATACAAGCATATATGTGTATAAATACATATATATTTGTATATATGTGTATATGTGTATATATATATAATGAGAGGATAAGAGAAATTTATATTTATATGTTAAGAATTAAAGTTGCAGATGGCCATTGAGCCTGAATTCAAGTACTCCCTTAATCAAAAAAATATTTTGTTTTAACAATTCTTCATTCTGTGATGCCTACCTTCCCAACATGACCACTGAAGACAAAATGGGTGCATAGGCAAATGTGGTGAAGGAAACTGATGGTGCCTGCTTATCAAAAGACATAGCATCTGGGATCTTAAAGGCTTAAAGATAAACAAGCTGACAGCTAACTGAGAAGCAACAAAGCCCACATGGAAGAAGCACACCAACCTGTTGGATCATGAATTACACATGAATGACACAAGTAATTCAGGATAGATAAACCGCTCAGGGTCGAGAAGGAGAGTAGAGATACCAAGAGGAATTTAGGTGCACGTGGGGGGAGTAAGAGGGAATTGATTGCAAGTATCAAACTAGAAACCACTTCTAGAGGGTCAAATAATGGAAAAGTGGGTGAGGAGTGATGGAGGACAATGTAAGATATGGACAAAATAATCTGTAACTTATCAAGGGTTAATGGGGGCAGATGAGGAGGGAGTGGGAAGAAATGGGGAACTGATATCAGGGGCACAAGTGGGAAGAGAATGCTTTGAAAATGATGATGGCAGCATATATTTAAATGTGCTTGACACATTGGATGAATATGTGGATTGTGATAAGAGATGTAAAACTTCCCAGTAAGAGTATTAAAAAATAGCAAATTCTAAAAAGTGTAAAAGTTGAATATCACAACTTTAAAAAATAAGTTGTAGAAATTTAAGACAGGCAAGTTTTAGCTGTGAAAAAGAGGAATGGGAACATATGTTGACAATGTAACCTTTTCTGAAAGCTTTTCTGTTAACCATCAAATAATTTAAATTGAGGTATTAAGCTTGTAGAAGCAGAGCTTTCATTTCATTTTCTAAAACTACAGTCATAGAATTCACATGTGCTTTTTAAATGCATGTTACTTAAAGGAGACGTTCTTTAATCCTGTTTTAAACAGCATATAATCAACAATTGAGTTTAGCTAGGATATGAATTTTTTTCCAAAATTTTATTGTTGTTGAGAATACACATAGGAAAAAGTTAACACTGATTCAACAGTTCAAAAAAAAGAATAGGGGACTGAGCCCTGGTGGTGTAAGTGGTTGAGTGTGGGACTGCGGCTCGCGGGCTTAGTGGTTCAAATCCAGGGGCGGCTCTCAGGGGCAGTACTGGGTAGCGCCCACGACCACCAGAGGCAGTGATGCGCCCCCCCCTCCAAAAAAAATATTAGGTATTTGCTTTTTAAGCAGTCTCAAGGCAGTAACATCACTCATTTTGGGAAACTGTGATATATAAAGAGGCTACACAAAGTTCATGGGAATTACTTTTTGAATTCAATTTTCCATGCCATTTTTGAAAACACCTCATCTATGATAATGTTGACAGAAATGAGAATGTAGACTGTAAATATGATGAAATATAATTTTATGTCTTCCATTCACTTATATACCTCTATGAAAACACACATTTTCATATAAGAATATATATGATTTTTATAAGACTAAATGCAGACACATTATTCAGGAAGAAAAATAGAATTATTTTATTTACCTTTTTTTATATTTATAGAAAGTATTGGCTGATTTCTCAAAGTCGAACAGATCATAATGATGTGAAGGAGTAAAGACCGTGAGATTTGCTCATGGGACAAAATTCAAAATGAGAAGAAAGAGTTGAACAAAACACAATTGGAATTTGAATATGTGAAGTGTGAACATAGGAATATTGGAAGTCATCAAAAATGAAATTGAATACATAAAAGATGGCTAGCCTAAGTTTTAGTGAGGTGAGAAGGACTAATATCAGTCATTTAAATAAGAAAATCATGTGAATTACTATCCTGGGGATAAAATAATGAAGAGGAGTGGAATAGTAGTCATGGATTAAAGGGACATAGGATCTATTTTGTAGTACAATGCGATCTGTGATAGGGTTATATCTATTGACCTTCAAAGAATCCACTCCATACAACTCTTATTCAAATTCATGCACTAAATTGTAAATCTAGTGATGAAAAAATTATAGAATTATACCAACATCTTAGGTAGAATGTTGATCTAGTATGATTTGATAATTATTGGCAACCAGAATGCAAAAAATGGGGTAAGAGCAGAATGAACAGTAGTTGGAAATATGGTATTGGTGATAGAAGCAAAGAGATTGCATGCGAGAATTTTGCAACACCACAAACTTAGTCATGGCCATTACCTTTTTTTTTTTTTTTTCAACAGTGCATGGACTTCTCCAGAATAAATCGACAGAAATCAAGTCAACATCTACAGTTAGAAATAATGTAGAAGTTCAAAATCAGTTCTTAAAATGAGGCCAGGCACTCATATGTAAATTCATTTTGCTGCAAAGAATATAGAAAGTCCCATGGTCTGCCAAAAAGACAAACAGGTCTGTCTTGAAAGATATAAAGTCCGAGTACTCCTGACAGGCAAGAGTTGTGAGATTTGATCGTAAATACTTTGGACATTTTCTGAGGAGGGACTCTTCCTGGAGAAGAACATCATGCTTGATAAAGAAGGTCAATGAAAAAGAGGGAGGTACTCAAAGGGAATGATTGACACATTGGCTGCACACAATGGCATCCGGCATAGGTATAATTGTGAGGACAGCAGAGAACTGGGCAGTGTTTTCTTCTGCCATGCACCTAATGTCTATGGGTCAGAAATTACTTGCTGGCACCTAATAAATTGCAAAAATAATCTTTAACTATTTAATTTTGTGACCTACATGTATATTATTAAATAATCATGTTTTATTCTGCTATTTGTTACTTTGCTATATATAGCAGAAATGTGATTGTACCTTTATTATTAAAAAATCAAGCAATTCAGGAAATTTATTCTATGCAAGAAAAAATAAGGAAGAGAAAAAATTTCAAAGGGTGTTTGTACCACAACCAAACTCAGACCATTAATCATGTTAGATGGCTTATTATAATTTCCATTCATAGTGACCCAGCGAGTACAGGTTTGTTCTTTTTTTCAGTCCATGGTATTTTCAATATTCTTTGCCAGCACCACAGTTCACTTGCATCAATTCTTTTTCAATAACTCTTATTCTATGTCCATCACTTGCATTCATTAGTGATCATTAAAAAATCCCATGGCTTCTATCAGGTGCACATAATCTCTAGGCTGTAAGACAATTTACCTAATTAGGTATATTAGCATTTTATCTTGTTGAATAGCAGAGTGATTATTTTTAAAGTGTGACTAAATTATATTATAGTGATGTCTGGTTACTATATTCTGTGTCTCTGTCTCTAGCCTGTGTGAGACACTTTTGCATAGGACCAGCCAAAATTAAGATCTGTTATTTACTGTCAATTGCTACACTGTTAAATTAATCCTTAGCACTGTTTTTAGAAATAGTCATGTAAGCACTCAATGGTGGAGATATGTTTCTGCTTTGATACAATACTGCTTAAAGAGAATTCTAATTGGGAAGAACCACTGAGAGATGAACAATGGGAAAACATGATAGTGGGTCAGGAGGAAAGAGAAAAGAAAAGAGGGTAGAAGAAAAAATATAAATATATAATGATTTAAATATACGTATATTTGGTTATATATGTATTTAAAGGCAAATGCAACAGGGAAACAGATGAACTTTGGCCCTCTACTTAAGTCTTACCTCAGTACAAGTAAGGTTTGTTCTAATAATGTGATATTGCACAATACTCACTTACCTGACCCGATTGCTGAACACAAAAAGGATGTGTAGACATTAAGTCTCTACTCAAGTATTCCCTCAACACAGGAACACTTTGTTCTAATAATCTGGCATTCCGAGATGCTCACCTTCCCGATATTATTGCTGAGGACAAAATATGTGCCTAAACAAATGTGGAGGAGAAGGCTGATGTTGCCTGACTATCATAAGATATAGTATCTGGAGTCTTACAGGCATGAAGACAGCCATCTAGCTCAGAAGAAACAAAGCCCACATGGAAGAAGTACACCAGCCTGTGTCATCTTGAGATGTTGGGGGGATCAGGTAACAGGCAAAAAAGACACAGAACAAAAAATCATGTCATTTTGAATTGTGGGTAGGGATGCAGGGTGGAGTGGTGATTCAAATTCAATCTGTAGACAATTGGACATCTTCTTAAAGAAGGGTCGCGGGGAAGAGTTGGACCAGATAAGGTGGCAGTATAGCACTAATGAAACATGCAGCTTTCCTCTAGTTTTTAATGCTTCCTCCCTCCCACTATCATGATCCCAATTCTACCTAACAAATCTGGCTACACCAGAACATGTACATGGATACAGAGACATTGGTCAGTGTAAGACATGAAAAATAATAATTTATAGATTATCAAGGATTCATCAAGGAGGGAGGGTGGGAGAGGGAGGGGGAAATGATAGTGAGGAGAAGCTCAAGTAGAAAGAAAATGTGTTGACAATGATGATGGCAATAAATATGCAAATGTGCTTGACACAATGGATGCATTTATGGATTGTGGTAAGAGTTGTATGAGCCTCGAATAAAATGATTTTTAAAAATGGTATAAGTAAAGGTGGTGAAGAAGGTTGTTGGTACCTGGCTACAAAAAATATAAGTGTCTGGGGTCTTAAAGGCTTCTAGTCAAACAAACAACTATCTAGCAGGGAAGAAACAGAGCCCACATAGAAGAAGCACACCAGACTACGTGATCACAAGATGTTGCTGGGGATAGGTATCAGAAGTTCAAAGAAAGGCAAAGAACTCAGTGTGAAGGGGTCGGGATGTGGTGGAGAAACAAAACCCACCTGTAAGTTCATTAGACAATACCTCTCAGGAGGACCACATAGAACAGATAATAAATCCAGGGTGCACTGAAGACCCACATAACTATCTTCTACTTCTTTAATCTTTCCTCCCCTTACCATTATGGTTTTTGTCTTTCCTCATTAATCATGTTAGACTTGTGAATATTCATTTGTATACTTAGGAGAGTTTGATATACAAAAGTCAAGATAGATATCCCTTCATAAACAGTAATAGAAATAACACTTTCCTGAGGAAATGGTAAGTAAAGGGGGGGGGAGAGGAGGAAGGGGGGGAAGCTTATAGCACCAATGACTATATAATTCCACTGAAGGGAGCGAGTAATAGAATTGTATGTAAATGGATACAGTGGATGGTGTCTGATGCAGCAAAAATTGGGGGGAGGTTGAGGGGTAGGGTGAGAGAGGGATGGCATAAAGGGGAGCTGATTATCAAGGAGTTGAAGAAAAAAGGAAATGTTCCAAAATTTCCTGTGGTACCAATTGTACAATACTGTAATTAAATTGTGAAGTGTCATGATATCTCCAAATAAAATGTCAAGATCTCTGAATAAAATGATAAAAAAATTTTCTTCCAGTTGAGTTTTTATTATTTTTTTAAGTTTATAATCAACTCTTCTTTATATGCATATATAGACTTTTAAAGATCAATTTACAGAAAAATTCTGATGATAGTTACATGTTCTATGACTAGTTCTATTTTTAAGATCTTATGACATCAATACATAGGGATAGCACTGTCATAAAGTCAACTCAATTCCTGGCAGTTATAAGTACAACAGATGAGGTTTGGCCTAGACTGATATCATCTTCACAGATACATGACTGTCTCATTCATCACTGTAGTTCTTGCACCAAGCTTTCCCACTTATAGCTGTTAGGGGCCAATCAAGTGCCAATTCATAATTACCAAGTGCCAATTCATAATTACCCTATGTATACATTTGAGCCCATGTTCAAAGTCATTTGATAAATCCATTTACTCAAGGGTCTTCCTCTTTTTTATTGCTTTTTTAATTAGCAACCATAGTGTACTTTTTCAGGGACTGATTTCTCCAGATTATATGTTCAAAGTATTTGTGTTGATATCTTGCCATCTTAGATTTTAAGGAGCATTCTGGCTATACTTTTTTCAAGACAGATTTGTTCATCTATTTGACAGTCTATGGTACTTTCAATATTTTTTCCAGCACCATAATTCAGATGCATCAATTTTCCTTTATTTTTCCTTATTCAATGTCCAGGTTTCACATACATATAAGGCAATTGAAAATACCAAGGTTTAGTCCAGGCTAGTCCTCAAAGTAACATCCTTTTCTGTTCCACACTTTCAAGGGCTCTTGTGTAACAGATTTACCCAATGTTATGTGTTCTTTGACTTTTTAATGGCTGCTCCAATGAGCATTAATTGCGGATTCAAGCAAAAAGAAATCCCTCATAACTCAATTTTCTTCATTTATCATAATGCTACCTAGTGGCATGATGCTAATGTGTTGGGCTAGATACAAGGACAGCACTTTAAAGCCACCAGTCATCCTGGTGAAGAAAGACAAGGCTTTCTTTTCTTGTTGGTCAGGTTCTTTGAGGCAATTTACACTTTTTTCCCCTCTTTTTTTATACTGTACTCTTGGGTAAAAAATAAAGTACTCTGTACAGCCCATCCTGAAAGAGAATGAATTGATGCTTCATTTTCTTGAAGGTAGCACTTCAACATTTGGAGTTCTTTCACATTGAGACTTCTATGTTATGCCACATGTATTTACTTACTTAACCCTCATGTATAACTCACTAGAATCATGGATATATATATTTTAAAATTGGGGTTTATATCCAAATAGTACTTTAGAGTTCTTTTTAACAATTTATCATTGCTCTTCACTTTTTTTTTCTATGATCAGACATGAGAAACTGATCCAATTTGTGTCTGTCTTTTTAACCTTGTACGCTCTTGATGTCTGTGTGAACATTTTACATTTTCTTTTAACATGTTTGGATTTACAAGATTGTGTAAATATATATTACTAGCCTCTCCTGAATGAATAATTTCTCTAATTGCTTTTATTAAAGAATAGTTTAGAATATTATTCCTTAATTAAAGAATATTATAAAACAAGATCTTTGTATTAAATATGTTCCCTCCAAGAAAGTATTTCTGTTTGTAACCTCATCTGACAAAATAGTAGGCTATATATGTATATGCCAACTTTTACATATGACCTTAAACCTAAGCCCATCCAGTTTATCTCAAATCTGTAGTCATATATTTCACCATTTGTAATTATATTAAAAAGGCAATCCTGATTTAATTATTATTGAAAACATTAATCCATTACCATATAATATTTAAATTTCTTATTTTTGTTTGCTCTATACTCTCAATAAAGCAAAGAGATATGATCCTTATATCCTACATATTTAATACTGACATAGCAGAATCAAAACTCTTCATCTGTTTCACTGTGGAAAACAGCTCTATGAAGCGAGGTCAGTGAAAAGATACTTCAAACATAGTTGAAAACATGGAATTAAATGATATAAATAAATAGATAAAATATTTCCTAGCATAAAACCAACCCTACTGACATTGTCAATTCTTACTTTACAGAAAATCCATATAGATTTTCTGAGGCAGTACATCTGCACAGGAGCAGATAGCCTTATCTTTCTTCACTAAAGTAGCTAGTGAGATTACTATCTCATGGAAAGACCGATGGGCTTGAGCTGCTTGGAGTTAGCAGTCCTACAGTTGATCAACAGTGCCACCAGGGCTATTTATTTCTCAACCAAAAAATCTATTAAATCAAGACCATTTTATAAATGATGAAATAAGCTAGTTAATCTATTTTGAGAGAAGTGAAGGTTTTGGGAATTTTACCATTATTGATTGAAGAAGTAGAGGTCTTTAAATAATGTCTTTTAAAATACAGGAAACAAAGAGAACTCTGAAGAAGCCAAATCAGGATTTCTACCTGTATGCTTAATGGTTTCCCTTGGAAACACTCACGAAATTTGCCTTGCTTGAGGTGAGGAATAAGAAAGAAACTTGTCATGGCAAAGGAGGAGTCTGGTGAAGTTTTCTGGGAATTTTATTTTAGCTATAGATTTGGATAATAAGCAAATGTTATCATCTGTCTCCCCAGAAAATCAACAAGCAAAATGCTGGGTCTTTGCCCATTTGCTTTCCACCTCTTGGTTACTATTCATTGACTGTGTTTTATTTTCAGAATTTCTCTAGTAAAATGGTGTTTCATCTCTTTTAATTCTTCCAGTGTGTCAGGACCTTGACCTCTCTTGTTTAAAATTTCCTTTGAAGATACTGCTCTTGTCTGGACCTAATGTAACTGAGATGCTATGCCCCATTCAACACTATTAAAGTAGGGCTTTACCTCTTTCCAACTAAGAATAGTCATGAAAGGTAAACTTTTTCACCCAAGTGAAAAAAAAATTATTAAGGTTTAGGAAGGCAGATATTAGGATGCTCTATGCAATACTTAACAGTAATTGCTGAAAAAAATGCTAATATTTTTATGGATTTTGTGGGAAGACATATTAAGTCTATTCATTAGAAAGATAAATATTCTCAGAAAAATGCCATAGTTTGAAGGGTCACATGTCTTAAAATGCATAAGCAGTAGTCCTTTTAAAATGAGCTTCATATCAGAGGTATATGTGCACAAAACTTACTCCAATATACCATATCTACGAGGTTGAGCAGAGTCATTTGCCAGTGATACTAGTTTATGTTGGTGAAAGATAATAATGTGTCTACTTTACCAAATTAACTTAAATGTCCAGAAGTTAAGAAGCCCTGTCTGTCACATAAATACTATGATTGTTCCATTTGTATAGGCAGCAGCCAATTGTAGTGGAATAGGCAATGGTTGCAGTGGCATAGTATAGTGACAAGAGAAGAGGCTAAGACAGGCCTCATGACCTGTGCCACTGCACACAAAGTGGTCTTCATTGTTGAAACAAAGAGTATTTGTACTTCCTTGCTTCATCAATTTTATGTGCTTAAGTTTTAGGAGGTTGGCCCTTCTTCTTAATTCAACTGAATATAAAATTAGATCAACGCTATGGCCAACTCTACAAACCTATCTCACTAATCTGCATGCAACATTTTTGGCCCCCACAAAGTGGAAAATTTGCTTAGCTTTAATATTTCAGTAATAATTGTCCAAGCTCAATCACTTGAGAGTTCTATTGTGTGGGATATTGCATTAGCATTACTGGTCAGTGCCCTTTAATTAGGGCATGGACAAGATTAATAATTCCTTGCACATTGATGTTGGTAGTCTGAAAATTCAAGTGTCATCTTTAACATTGGCTTGTCCCATTGTAAAATGAATTACCCATTTGTGGCTGCTGAGATCTTTGAGGGATTATATCCTTAAACTTCTTAAATCATTGGTGATTACATCATTATCCCATACGAGGTTCACCAGAAGTTTGCTTCCATTTGAGCAGAATTCATGCTGTTCTGATGGAGGCATTTTTGAAACTCTGCCTCAAGCTACAATGAGCTTACCTGGGGCCTTGGAGCCTCTGAAACCTATGTGTAGTATGTATATGTATATGTATACAGAGACACATATCTTATATATAGACATCGTGTTAACTTTTTGCAAACCCCTTGTACATAGTGCCTTTTGCCTTGAGATTTACAGATGTTCTTTATTTTCAAATGCACCTATGTCAACATCTCTCTACATTTTTAATACAGCTAGGCTATCTTATCTCAGTCTGTATTCCTTCTTGTAGTATCTGTACTTACCAATTATTATTTTTCTAAATTTTACATACATTATTTTCATACACCGTAATGTGGATTTTTATAGGTTTTGACAAAAGGCATTACATATTATATCTACCTTTTGCTGTTGTTACTGTTACTTGCTCTCCGGCCAAGGATGCAGTAAAGAAATGCTTCAAAGGAATTTCTAAACTATTACTTCAGAGGTAGTCAAAACTGTTCTTCTAAGAGTATCTGGGTGGTTTGAACTGTCAAATTTATGGCCAGTTGGGGACTGACTCAGTCGCACCATCTTCACTGCCCTCCTGACCGGCCTCTGGGACCTACTGGCATCACTCTTCCAATAAGCAAAACAAGAGCCGAAGAAAAGCACGCCGTCATCCAGGTGATACTGACTCACAGCAACGCCCCATGGGTTGTTGGCACTGTCGCTGGTCACCAGTGTAGAAAGACCTGCCTTTCTCCTGCGGAGCCGCCTGCTGGTTTCCAACTCCAACTACGTGGCCATCAGGTGTGCTTCCCCACGACTAGCCTTGGTAGGGCTCCTACTCTTGTCATAGTTTTGCCTATTTCAGAATGTCATATAATCGGATCACATGGGATGCAGACTTTTAGAGCTGACATATTCAAATTCCATCCATATTTTGTCATGGTGCCTTATAATTTGATACTAATATGTCATTTTATTTTATTAATTTATCAGTTTCCTATTAAACAATTAAGTCACCTTACTTTCAGTTCTTTGCAACTTTTACTAAAGTTGTTATGAATATTCACGTGCAAATTTCTGTTTGCACATATGTTTTTGAATCAAATAGGTAAATATACCTATATGCACAACTCTGAGTCATATAGTAATGGAGGTTGTAGCTTTATAATAAAATGTCTAATTGTCTTCAGAAATGGCTATTCTATTTGCATTGTCACTACAAATGATAAATGACTTCTTGTGACTTTTTACGATGGTTAAATGTAATTAATATTACCAGATTTTTGTCTTATGCACTTTGGATTTTTGTTTAATTCTAAATGGTCTATTAATTGTGTTCAATAACTTTATTGTTTTACATTGCAATTATTTAATAACAATGAAATCAAATTTTTCTCTACATCTATATTTTTATATCTATCTACATATTTTCATGTTAATTTAGTTTGTCCATTTGTTATTTACACTATTTGCAGTAACATTTTGATGATGTTTTAAGAGTTCTTTGCATATTTATAAACAAGTCCTTTATCATAGGTGTATTAAAAATTTTTATTTGAATCAGTGGCTCTTCTTTTGATTCAGCTAACAATGTTTTTGTAAAGCAGAACCTCTGAAATTTCATAAATCTAATTTGTCAATTTTTCTGACGGAGCACGATTTTACTGATATAACTAAATCTCATTGCAAGGTAAGGCCATATAAAATTTCTGCTATAGATTTTACTGCTTCTTTTTTTTTCCCTTTAAGGTATAATTAATTATGAAATAAGTTTTGTAAAAGGAGAAAGGTCAGGGCTGAGTCCTGGTGGTGTAGTGGTTGTCCATGGGACTGTGGCCCACTGGGTTGGAGGTTCAAATCCAGTAGCGCTCTCCAGGAGAAGGCTGGGCCTCCTACTCCCACCACCAGGGGGCAGTGATGCCCCCCAAAAAACAAAAAAAAAGGTGAAAGTCAGTGTATGGGCATATGCATATATATGTTCTACATGCAGGGTCAGAGGGAATTATTGAATATGGCTCTTCTAGTTTCTAGCCAGAGTCCTGCCAAATGACACTTTGCTGCTGAGTCTGATGAGAAGGGACAGGAAAATACATATAGGATTCACAAGTGAGTAATTGTCAGCAGGATCTCTGGAATGCCATCCTGCTGTGCATAAAATGAGCCCTGTGTGAAGAAGGTGAGGGGTGTCTCATTGGCAACCAGAGCCAGAAATGGCTTGTGTCCTCCTAGATTCCTAAGCAGTGAACTTCCTCAATAAATAAGTCATCTATGACATCAGAGAGGCAGCTGATTATCGACTAGGATGATGGACTTCTCAAACCACGAAGCAAGTAAAACCGGGAGCTTTTGTGAGGGAGCCTGGCTTTCAAAAGGAGCTGCTTCTGTGCACTTAATGGGATAAGTTGGACTTGCTGACTCATGGACATACACTTGAGCACCTTGATAGTGTAGACTATTTAAGTTGGGGGGGGGGTGGTGTGTGGGCTCTGGGAACTGGGTTTCCTGACCCATGGAGTTGAGCTGAGTGTCTGAGTTGAGGCTCAGAGTAGAGTTGTATACACTTGGGGGCATTTATTACCAAGCTGACAAAAACGCTATATCATGTCCTAATAAATCTGGGTATTTCTTGCTGACATTATATCTTGTTGACTTCATTAATAAACCCTTTAATGATTACTTTTTTGAATGTTACTTTGAAATGATTAATTAGAACCCAGAGAAGTAAAATAGAAAGCATTAATAAACATCAGATACTTTTTCTTGGTGTTACCAACTATGTTTTACATTGTCCATTTACTTTTGCAATGTTTACTTTATTTACTAAATTAGTTTTATCAATTAAGATAAATTTTCTTATTTATTTTCTTTGTATCTACTTTATCCATAAAAATAAACTTATTAATTATAGTTCTTTTACATTTTGTCTCTGATTAAGCTAGAACTATCTCAAATCTAATGCCTTTTGATTATTATATCCTTTCAGATTTTGTTTGTTTTTGTCATTTAATGTGTACTTTAATTTTTTTAACACCCAAATGTGGGATACTGTGCTGTATTGGTATCTGAGATAAAAAGATATTTCTTTACCGAGTTAATGCATTAGAGGTTGGACTCCTTTTAATGTTGCTTTAGCTGTAGGTGACAGAAGCTAAAAATGCCTTTTCATTAATGTTTGTTTGCTTGTGCTTTCTGCTCCTCTGATTGAGATCAAACATCCTTAAGGATTCATCCTCTAAAAGATAATTCTTTGCACTCTTTCAAGTTTGGGTGGTGAACCCTTGTATTTGCATGAAAGCAATATCAAGAGATAAAGATATACGTTCCATTAAGTAAATCAGCTGGAGAAGACCTCTTTAGACTATTGAAAAACAGAAATGTTTGCTGTTTTTCAGCCGTGGTGGCCTAGTGATTGTGTGTGGGACTGTGGCCCACAGGTTTGACAGTTCATATCCCCCAGCAGCTCTCCAGGACCAAGACTGGGCTTCCTACTCCCACCAGGGCAGTGATACCACAAAACAAAGAAACAAACAAAAAAAGCAAACAAAAAACCCAGAAATATTAAATTTCGATAAACAAATAGCCATATAGCTGAGAAGTATCAGAGCCCACATGGAAGAAGCAAATCAGACATTATGGTCACAAGTTGTTGAAAGGATCAGATCTCAGGCATCAAAAAGCAAAAAAATCATATCACTGTGTGCTCACCTTCCCCAGATCGTCACTGAGGACTTGTGGGACCATGAGCAAGAGTGGTGAAGAGAACTGATGAAGTCCGACTATCAAAAGATATAGCATCTGAAGTCTTAAAGGCTTGAAGGTAGACAAGTGGCCATCTAGCTCAGAAGCAACAGAGACAACATGGAAGAAGCACACCAGCCTGTGTGATCATAAGGGGTTGAAGGGAGCAGGTATCAGACATCAAAGAACAAAAATCCTATCATATGTGCCCATCCTCCCACTCTGATCTCTAAAGACAAATGTGTGAAGAGGCAAACAGGGTGGAGGAAGCTGATGGTGCCCAGCTGCCAAATGATGAAGCGTCTGGGGTCATGAAGTCTTGAAGGTAAATAAGTGGCCATCTAGCAGAGAGGCAGCAAAAGCCATAAAGAACAAGCACACCAACCTGTGTGATCATGAGGGTTTGAAGTGAGCAGGTGTCAAGCATCAAAGAACAATAATCACATCACTACGAATGAGGGGCAGTGCAGGGTGGGGACTGAGGGCCCATTTGTGGGCAATTGGACATCCCTCAAAGTAGTCATGGGAGGAGACAGGTCGGTCAGGGTGCAGTGAAAAAGGGACTAAACATACAATGGTCCTCTAGGTTATAAAGGCTTCCTCCCCCAACTATCATGATCCCAATTCTACTTGACAAATCTAGCTGGACTGTAAGAGAGCCACTGGTACAGATGGGAACTGGTAATACAGGAAATCCTGTACAGGTGAACCCCTTGGGACCAGGACAGAAAGTGGAGTTACTGATTGGGTGATAGGAAGGTGGGGTAGAGAGGGGGAGCCAATTACAAGGATCTACGCATAGCCTCCTATCTGGAGGATGGACAGCAGAGAAGTGGGCAAGGGGAGACATTGGACATGTGTAAGACATGACAACATAATAATAATTTATAAGTATGTATATATATAAGTATGTATATATATATATACATACACACATAAGTATGTATTGTGATAAGCGATGGACATTCCCCCAATAACATGATTTAAAAAAAGAATGATATTTTAAGGACTAAGGTTTGCTTGACCGAAGTCATGGGATTTTCCATTGCCCCACATGCATGTGTAAGTAGGATATTGAATAAGGAAGACAGAGGAAGAATTTAATATTTGAATTATGGCACTGGAGAAGAATGTTGAAAATACCTCCAGAGTGCTCCTTCAAGTAGTGGTTCTCAATCTGTAGGTCAAGATACCTTTAGAAGTTGAAAAACCCTTCACAGGGATTGCCCGATTCATAACAGCTATGAAGTCGTAACAAAAATACTTTTATGGTTAATGAATCATCATAACAGGAGGAGCTACATCAAAGGGTCACAGCATCAGGAAGGTTGAAAACCACTGCCTTAGAGGCAAAGATGTCAAGGCTTCTGTGGTAGTTACTTAATGTGGTGTCAATTTGGGACTTGAGAGAATTAACAGTAACGGCATGGTGTGCTCCTTCCATGTGGGCTTTGTTGCTTCTCACCTAGATGGCCACTTGTTTATCCTCAGTCCTCATTTTTTGATACCAGGCACCATTACCTTTATTCACCATATTGCTTATGTACCCATTTTGTTTTCAGCGAACATGCTGGGAAGGTGAGCCTTGCGGAATGTCAGTTTAATCATAAGGTGTCCATAGGATTAGGTAGTAAGCATCAAAGTACAAAAAATCATATCATTGTGAATGAGGGGAGTGTAAAGTGGAGACCCAAAGCCCATCTGTAGCCAACTGGACATCCCCTTACAGAAGGATCATGGGGAGTTGACAAGCCTGTTAGGAAACAGTATAGCACTGATGAAGCAAACAACTTCCTTCTAGTCTTTTAAAACTTTCTCCCCTCCACTATCATGATCCAAGTTCTACGTTACAAATCTGGCTAGACCAGAGGGTGTACGCTGGCAAAGATAAGAACCAGAAACACAGGGAATCCAAGACAACGCCCTCAGGAACAATAATGAGAGTAGCCATACTAGAATAGGAAGGAGAAGGTGGCAGAGAAAGGAGGAACTTATTACAATGATCTATATATAGTTCTCTCCCTGGGAGATGAACAACAGAAAAGTTGATAAAAGGAGACATTGGACAGAGTAAGACATGATTTTTTTTAATATAAATTATCAAGTCTAAGGGAGGGAGGGCAAAATGAAGAGCTGATACAAAGGACTCAAGTAGAAAGAAAATGTTTTGAGAATGATAATGGCAACAAATGTGCAATGTGTTGGACACAAAGGATGTAGGTATGGATAGTGATAAGACTTAAACGAGCCTAATATAATGATTTAAAGATATATATATATATATATATATATATATATATATAATAGTAGTAATGAAACCTTAAAAAAGAATGAGTGAAGGGGTGGAGTCTAGTCTGTCAAATGGGTCAGAACCAATAGCTTTCTCCTGAGGATTCTGGGAACTCTTGTAATCCTCTTTGGAGATGGGAGGCACTCTGTCTCTGGGTCTTTCTGAACTCTACTCACTGTGTAGAAAGCCCTGTGGAGAAGAACATGGAGACAGACTGATGGAGTCAGACCACTGGAACTGGAGAAACTTCTGACAGCACTGAGATGCTTACCACATCACTTCCCACACACCGGCCTGTGACCTTCTTTCATTCAATGCCTTTGCATTTGTTTTTGTGTCTGAAGAAGATTTTATAGATTTGTATCAGACATATGGGTTAGCAACAGATTGGTGGACTTGATTTGTCTGGGCTGGGATGTTCTTAATGGTACAGTTGCTCTTTTATATAAAACTCTTTCCTATATCCATATGAGTGTCTATAAATTTGTTTATCTCATCTACCTAAGATGACAGCTTCATCTTACAAATTTTGGACATATTGTTGAAATGTCAGTCTCTGGAAAAAGGCATCATGCTAGATAAAGTGTAGAAGCCGCAAAAAACTGGCAGGCTCTCAATGGCATGGATGGGCATGTTGACTTGGGCATAGGAGCAATTGGTAGTAGGAGTGCGGACTGTGTAGTTTTTCATTCTACGGCGCGTAGTGTCACTATGGCTGGAACCCACTCAATTGCATCTAACAACACTTTTCCCTCCTTCAAGTTTATATTTTATTATTTACATTCCTTGTGCCATCAAGTGCTTTTTTCAGGTGGACTTAGCTCACTCCTCACTTAGATAACTTGTTTTTTGACAACCCTTTAAAACCCCAGAAAAACTTATTTCCGAAAGTCAGACACCATCTGATTTCTTGATCACACTTTTCTATCACACCCATATCTTCCATGAGCTGCTCATGGGGATGAGTATTATGTAGGGCCATGACACAAGATATAGCTGTTCTTATATGAGGGCTAAATCAAGTGAAAACACAAAATCCATTCAGGTATCTATGGTTTATATATTTCCCTATTCACTTTGACTATACCTCTCTCATTTTATCTGAGTACATTGTAAATCTCCCTCATGGGGCATAAACAGTTCTATTGACAGTAACATTTTTCTTTTTGCTTTATTCAATAGTACAGAATTTAACGCATTGCGGAGAAAAGGAATTTGGAAATGTGTAGGACATCTTAGTAAACTACAATTCACTAATTGTTTACTTGTACAGCTTTGAAATTGGTGACTAGACATTATTTATACAAGTATGAGTATTTCACATTTTGCGGTACTTTCCTTTGATTTACAAAGACAGAAATATGCTTGGTAGACTTACACATGTCATATAGCAGGGAGCTCATTAAAGTAGCAAAGATATATTGGTCCCATGTTGTCTTCATTGGATATCCTGAAAACATGCTGTATTATCATTCTCATTTGTTCTCAGGAATTTCAAAACTCTATCTCTATTTGAGATGAATCTTATTACACAATCATTTTTAAAGTAGGGTGCTTTCCGATCTCTGTGTATTTATCTCTGTTCTTATTTCTGTTGCTAAGTTTTTGTTGATAATATTGTGAGGTGAGAAAATGGATCAGAGGATCTCAATGTCATGCGCACCCGTATCTTATCTGTACTTGTGTACATGCTCCAGCCTAGCCTGCAGTGGAAAGGGGGAGTGGGTCATGAGAGTGTGGGGGGTAAGGAAGTCTCAAGGAACCAGATGAATACTGTGCGTTTTATAGGTGCTGCTCTGCATTCGGGCTGACTCATCCCTTTTGCCGGACTCTCCTGTGAGGAGTGTCCCACATCCTACAGATGGGTTTGGGGCCTCTGCTCTGCTCCTCATTCTCAGCAGCATGGCTTTTGTTTGCTTAGGGACTTTATTACTGCACAGATTGTTGAATATCTTCCATGTAGGTTTCTTCTTCTTTGCTAGATGGTCTCTTGTTTGACTGACCATTTAAATTTCAGGTGTTATATTTTTGATAGTTGAACACGCTCTGCTTTCTTCACCACATTTGTTTTTGCACCTGTTATGTCTTCAGTGATAATGCCTGGAAAGTGAGCATCACAGTATGTCAGGTTGTTGGAACAAAGTTTTCTTGCATTGAGAGCGTGCTTGAGCAAAGGCCCCCAAATCCATCCACTTCCTCAATGCATTTCCATATATATATATATATATATATATATATATATATATATATATATACCAATACCTCTATTCTTATAAATTAATATGTTTTCCTAGCTATACACCTATGTTTATAACACCATCCATAACTTTGCTCCCTAGATTTTTGGGGTTTCCTTTTTACTTTCTTCCTTTCCCACCATCAAACTTGCCCTTCTTCTGCCTCTAAGTAATTCCTCTCAGCTAGCCTTCTGTTACTCTAACACCCCCAGGAGCTCTACATCCTCCTCATTGTTGATTTTAATTCCCTAGTTGTTCCTCTGCCTATGATATTGTTTGTTCACTGCTCCCTTCCTCCATCCCCACCTCCCCCTAAGTCCTCTGGGACCATGGATCCTGCTACTCTCTTCTCAGGCTTGATCCTCATGCCTATCTTATATAGGTAGACAAACCAACAATAAAATAGGAAATACAAAAGAGAAAACAAAAAAATTAATTAAAAACATATAATGAATAGCAACCCCTCTCCACCCCCCAAAAGCATAGATGACTCCAGGTCTGTTCACTTACCTTTTTGACTATCTCCCCACTGGCCCTGAGGGAATTTGGGGAACTGGCTCTTCTAGCCTGACATATATTTCGAGCCTCCTCAGGGGCTGTGTGACTTGACTTTGCTCGTGTTGCTGATCTGTTATGTTCCCTTTTTGGCTCGTGCTGCTGTGGGGTGTTCAGAGTGGACTCAGTCCCTACTTGAGTGGGAAACTAACACTGATGGAAATATACCTATATGTCCTAATTTATGACAGAGGGAAGCTGCATATATAGTATTCCATGAGAGGAAAGCATCCACTTTGGTAAGTTAGAGGTAAAGTCCAAGTACATTGTCCAGCTGTACATATCATTCTCACAGATTCTCCCTCACAGCCATGCCGTCTTAAAGTAGTACATGGTTGATTTGATCGTCCTATAGAAGCAGACATCCTTTTGCTCTCTCTTCCTTCTGTGTCACCCAATCCTCAATACAGATGTTTGGTTTCCTCCTCGATGAGCTCAAGTTGCTTATTGTAGATACCACTCACCTTGTGAGGCATGTAACTATGAAATCTTCATGCTTTATGGCTACATATAAATGTCCCAAGATAGTAAAAGCTCACTCTCTCTTCTCTCCCACTTCCACATGGACCACCAAGAGAGCTGAGTTGATCATGTTACCACAAAATGTGTCTGACTCCTTTGTTTTATTCTCTCTTCTATCTTTCCTATTCTCTATGATTTTACAAAAATCCTTATATATTATAACTGCACAATTGTGCCTACTGACCTTTTGGTTGTTGGAGGCAGGTGTCCTCTGACAGCCATGAAAAACAAATATTGTCCTCTTTTAAGGTATGATCCAGTGAAAGGACATCATGTCTCCAGATGTTGCTGACCCTACCATCTTCTTTGAGCCTTCGCAGCTCTAGGCAAGAATGTCTTCTATAGGGTTTGGTGTGCCAATATATGGTATAGAACCTCACTTTCTCATTTTCCTTCTTGGTTTGTCTCTCTGTGGTGTGACAGGTTGTCCCCTCCACCCAAACTATGGGTTTAGTGCTATTGCCCATAATACATCTTTCTAGGGAGGGTGGCAGTTTGGCTCCGATTAGGGCCAATCCCACTCTGTTCATGTGCTGCTCAAAGTGGTTGCCTTGCTCTCAAGGTTTGGTCCATTGTGGTGGGGACTGCATGTACACTCCCAATTCTGTTGAGATATAACCAAAACTCTACCCCTGGGTAAGTTAATGTCCTGCTCCCCCAGTTCCAACATCTCCCCCCTTTTTCCCTTTTATGATCTACCCTTCCCTTTTCCCCCTTCTTAGGGTTGGATTCATATGTACATCCATAGGTTTGACCTATCCCCCAGCTGACTGCCTGACTGCCTATACCACAACCCATATAGTATGAGATAAGTGACTTTTCTTCTATACCTACTGTTCTGATTATACTTACCTCAGTGAACTCATGACATACTTAGTCTTTTGAGGTTGGATAACTCTGCTTAGCATAATTTCCTCAAACTCTTCCCATGAGGCAATGTGTATCACGTGATCATCAGTGCTTTTTAATCATGCATAGTACTTCATTGCCTGTCTGTGAAGGAGTTTTCTAATCCACTCATCTGCCAAGGGACGTTTAGATTGTTTTCAATTCTTTATGATTATGAATTATGCCACAGTAAATACGGCATACAAATATTGGCTGTGGTCTATTTCTTACCTCTTCTGGATATACGCCCAGGTAAGGGATAGCTTGGTTATAAGGAAGGTCAATTTCCATTTGCTTTATATAACACCAAATCATCCCCACAGAGGCTGTGCCTATCAACACGACCAGCAGCAATGGAGGAAAGTTTCTTTCTTACCACTTCCCTGCCAACATTTGTTGCTTTCTGTTTGGGGATAACCTCCAGAGTGTATTGTGATATCTCATGGTTGTGTTTATTTACTTTCCTCTGATGGTTAATGATTTGGATCATTTTCTCATGTTTGTTGGCCATTCGCAGCACCTCTCTAGTGAAAAATTTTTACATGTTTTTTCCCACTTCCTCAAGGGTTTAACTATTTTCTTTTTTATGCAGCTTATGAGGATATTGTATATTTTAGTAATGATTCTTTTGACTATTGATTGTGTCATTGCTAAAAATCCTCTCCCAGTCTGTGGATTCTTTTCTTACTCTCTTGGTGAAGTCCTTTGATGTACACAGGTTTTATACCCTTTGTATATCCCACTTGTCGATTTCAGATTCACCTATGTATGTACTCTTCCCTATTGCAGTTAATCTATGTATTCCCTGAGCCAAGATTCTGAGGATTGTCCCATATCCTTCATTGATGGCCCTGATAGTTTGGGGTTTGACTTCTAGGTCTGTGATCCACCTTGAGTTTTTCTTGTGTACAGGGTGACATAAGCATCTTTTGATTTCTCTATAGATGGATATTTATTGCTTCTAGCCTCAATTGTTAAAGAGGACATCCATTTCCTAGTTGATGCTTTGGGGGCCCTTGTCGAAGATCAGATGTCTATATACTGATGCTTTTATTTCTGACTTCTGATTCTTTTCCATTTGGTCTATCTATCATTATTTCAGTACCACACTTTTTTTTTCTTACCACAGTGGCTGTGTTGTAGATGTTAAAATCAGGTAAGGTAATCTCTCTGACTTTGGCCTTCTTAAGGAGTTCTCTGCTAATTCTAAGCTTCTTCCCTCCATATATGAAATTGGTGGTGAGTTTTTTACCCACTCTTTAAATAAGGATGTTGGTTTTTGAATCAACATAATGTTAAATTTAGAAAGATGGATATTGTTACTATATTGTGTCTTCTGATCCATGAGCATGGGATATTATTTTCACATGTGGGGGTCATGTTTAGTTTCCTGTAGTAAGGTTCTATAGTTTCCCTTGAATACATTCTTTTGATTTTTTTTGTTAAATAAATACCTAGATAGTTCAATTTGTTCTTTGTTATTGTGAAGTATACTACCTTCTTATTCTCCTCTTTCATGGTCTTCTACAATGTTTACAGCAAACTAATAGACTTGGTCTCTGTGTCAGTCTGGGTAGACTAGAGGAACAAATTTCATGGACACGCATATAGATATAAGGAAAAGGTTTATATACAAGAGGAACAGGACATTGAGCCCAGTCCAGTTCAAAGTCATAAGTCCAATATTAACCCATATGCCTCAAACCAGTCTATAAAGTCTCCTTCCAACTCATGAAGTCACAAGGCAGTGGGTGCAGAATCCCAGCACTGGCAAGGGTCTCCACATGGTTCCTCGCTTTCAGGGCTCAGGGTCCATCAACAGCAGAAGCAACTCAGCACTGGAAGAGGTCTCCATGTGGCCACCCCAGCTTCAGAGTTCTGGCTCCATCAGGACAAAGCTGTGCAGTCTCTCTGCCAGCTACTCCAGCTTCTCGAATGCTGCCATCTTGTCTTGTCCATGATTCATCATCTCTGAGACTAACTCACAACAACTAGGGAGATAGCTTCTCATCTCCATGAGGGAAATATTGTAAGATTTCCCAGAAGTCTCAGGAGAAAGCCATGCCCACACAGAGGCCTCATTGGCTATTCAATGGCTATCACCAGATTAACAGGCTAGACTCCACCCCTAAATCTCAATCACAAAATTAACATAAGCATATGATTGCCACAGCCTCCTTACCTCTTAATTTCCAGATCTAGTAACATAGGAGCACAGGATAGTTGATGCCATCTGGATGCCATCTTGACTGGAAGTGCTCTACTATTAATTTTAGGCTGTTGATTTCTCACCTCAAATCTGTGATTATTTTTTATTTCATTTGTTTAGTTGCAGTTATATAGCCTTTGTTTATTGTTCTGATATTCATTATTTAGTGTCCATATTTATTTCTAATTACTTTGCCTAAAAGCTTATATTACTAAAAATTAATACTGCCACTGGCTGTTATTAGCTTGGTTATTTTTTTTTGCCAGTCTTATATATTTATTTTATTTTTGTCTTTGAGTTAAGGCATGTCTCTTGTGTGCAGCATATATATGGATCTTGTTTTTTAAGTTAGTCTGTTACTTTCTGTCTTTTGGTTAATGCATTTTGTCCATTGACATTCAGAGTTATTATTGATATATGCGTGTTGGCTGCTCTCATTTTTCTGTGCTTAGATTCTCCTCTTATTATTTTTCTTTTGGGGGATTTTCTGATATATTTGATTCTCCTCCACTTATGTATTCTTTTGGGTGCTGCTTTGATTGTATTGGTTTCTGGTTGATGTTGTTTTGCAGGATTCTCTAAGATTTGTCTGCTGTTGTTTTTATCCGTAGAGATCCTATTAATATTTTTGTAATGCTGGTCTTGCTCTCACAAATTCCTTTATCTTATTTTGTTTGAGGATATCTTTATTTCACCCATATACTTTAAGTTTACTTTTGCTGGATGTAGACTTATTGGTTGAAAATGCTTTATTTCTCAAATGCCTGCAAAATTTCTTCTGATAATCTAACTTGTTCTTATTCTATTTCATTTGTGACATTCTTTTTTCTCTAGATGACTCAAGATTTTATACTTTCCCTTGTTATTGAAGTTTGAATGTGATATATCTGTATGTTCTGCTATTGGTGACTAACTGAAATGGGGTTCACTTTATTTCTTGATTAGTTCTTTTCTATTTCTTTGTGATATTGGGGACATTTTCTTCCACCAATTCTTATTCTAGTTTCTTTGTAGATTTGTTTGTCTGCTTTGTCTAGCTTTCTGCTTCCAAAGAGATGAAAGCTATTTCTATGAATATGTTGCACATCAGGTTTTACTAATTATCATTAATATTACTTCTCTTTTTGATTACTTCCCTTGTTTACAGTCAGAATGAGTGTCTTCAATCTCACTGATTCAAATTTACTTTTACCAAATTTATATTTCAGCTCTTTTATCATGTTTCACAATTCTATTATATCATTATTTATTACCTGGGATTTCTTTGATTGTGAGGTTCTTTGTCTTTCAGATTTTATCTCATAGTCGGTGTGAGTGTTTTCTTATCTCTTGAAGTTATTTAAATGATTGTTTGGCATGGCTCTCTAAAGAAAGAAAACCAGGACACTTATGAATATATGTAGGATTTTTTTATTGTTTAATTTTATTTCTTTTAACTTTCTTTGTACATCGATGGATTGATTTTCTTATAGCATTGTGATGTGCCTGTCAGTGGTCTATAGATTGTTGCATTGTGTGGACATAACTATTTCTATTGAGTAATAGGAGGAAGGTCTAATGAGAGACATGAAAGTCTAATGAAGGTCATATGATGAAGAAATAGAGGAAAATAAAAAGGAACAGAAGTATATATGTGAAAGGTGGGAGGGGTAGTAATGATAACATAAAGTACAGATGATAGTATTAATAATAAGGGAGCTTCTGCATATATCATAGAGTTTGAAACATGATGTAGTATGTATATATATATATATATATATATATATATATATATATATATATTTGAAAACAGTGGATTTGAAGAATGGAAGAGAAAGAGAACTAAAGAGCAAATGAGTAGAGAACCAAGAAGTGAAGGAAGACCAGAGATGAGAGTGGGAGGAGGAGTGGGAGGAGGAGGCTGGTAGGGGAGGATGGCGGAAGGGGAGCTATGTTGTAGGCAGGTGCCTTGATTGGGTGTGGTTGAGGTGCTCTGTTGCTGGGTCACTCTGTGCCCTCAGTAGCCAGTATTTTGCCTGCATTTGCTTGATATTCATCTTTCCCTGCAGAGAGGCCGGCACTCTAGATGAGAGGATCTGACAGCTAAAGAGGGAGAAAAGGGAGAGACTTTCAAGGGTTCTGCTGTCCACTCAGCGTTCCCAGCGAGATGTGGGGCTTGTCGGGGTGGGTTGGGACCACATATAGATTGATCTGCTCTTGCTTTGGGATGTGTGTGCTCTAAAGCAGTTCCTCTCACTGCTAGTGATGGACTGGCTGCTGCTGCTGCTCTCCAACTTAAAACAAAGAAAAATCGGGTTGGGGTGGGGATGGCTTGCTTGGAAGGCACACGGAGCTGCATGGACTTGGGGTTGCTTGAAGAGAGCATGTGGAGCCAAAAAGATATAGATTATTGTAAAATAAATTAAAAGAAGGGAAAACCTGGGAATTAAAAAAACAAACCAAAACATTTTAGTGGAGACTACCACTTCCATAACTGGGAGAGGACACACCTGCATCTGCCTACCAGATGCAGGAAGTGGCATTGAAGTGTGAGCTGGGGAGAGGGGCCCCAAAAGAAAGGAAATGAAGGAAAATTGAGAAATTTCAACCAAATGGCAAAAGGGGTTTTAACGGCATGACAAAAAAAAAGAGTACCTTGGGATGTGTGAAAGTTTGCCCGCAAAGTGGGCAGCTTGACTGGGTGGGTGTGATCAGGTTTGAGATGGCTCAGCTCCTGAGTTGAACGCTCAGTGAGGTGGAGCTGAACACTCAAGCAACTCAGGCTGCTTTTCAATGCTGAAGTGGGTGGCAGAAGAGGAGAAAAGCACAGTTCTAATGCTGATCTCTGATTTCTTCAAGAAGGGAGGGACAGAAGGATGAAAAAGGAAGGAAGGAAGGAAGGAAGGAAGGAAGGAAGGAAGGAAGGAAGGAAGGAAGGAAGGAAGAAGAAAAAACTTGACCTACTTAACTATCAAGTGTTTCAAGTGGCATGGAAAACCATTCCTGATGAAACTTCCCGTGGATTTCCTGAGGCGTTCTTCCCATGATTCCTACCTAATGACCACATTCCTTAGTCTTTTAAATCTTTAAGTAAGTGAAGAGCTTCATCTTTCTCCCTCCCAGCATCTAGTGGATTTGAACCTCCGTCCTTTAGACTAGCAACTCAGTGTATAGCCTAGTAGGCAACCAGGATGCAGGATTTCATTCTGTTGTGTCAGCATTGACTGGAAGGTACCTAATAGCATCAGTAATGCCTCACACACACAAAGTAAAGTAAAAATTATTGCTAATGAATCACAGAAATGTAATCAAACAGAAATAAAAATACAGTTCTTGTTCTTTGCATAACGTGCATTATTGTGGTCGAATCAATTTTGAAGATGATGTTTTCATTTTCATAATCCTTCCCCAAAGAAATATATGCTTTGGATTTATCCCACTTCTTTTGGCACAATGAAAGAATGAAAATCATGTTTCCCTTCAATATTGTTGGAGTTTGGAGAACAAAAGGAAGCCCGAACGGGTAAGATCAGGGCTGTAGATTAGTGCAGTGAAGTTTCCTATGCAAATATAAGACTGCTCTCACTGCCTGCAAGAATAAGCAAGTGAATTGTTTATGATGGTCATCATGAAATCATCTGTTCTGACCTTTTTCTCAGCAAAGTACTTTCAATGTTCTCAAAACTTCTTTAAAAACCTCCTTAATTAACTCATGTCCTTTGAGAAAACATATCTAGCTTACCCCTTCGGAATCGCTAAAAAAAGACACAGTAACCTTCTGCATTGAACTGTTCCAAGAAATCTCTCCAGGTGTTATTGTTTTGATTTGACATTTTATTATTTTGGAAGATATGCTAACAAAACTAATATACATATATTGCTGAGATATCTTTTCCATAGCAATCCACTGGTTATAGAGATATGTTTAAACATATTTTGTTGGGAGTAAATCCTTTAAGGTATGACCCAAGTCCCAGCACAAATAATTTTGAACTTACATATATTTGCATAAGCAGAGAGTTAAATAGCATATACTGAATAAAAATTTTCTTAATTTTCATTTCCTTAATTTTAAATGTATCACATAGCATTGTTCTTAAATTTGTCAATATAATAGCTTTTAGTATTCTCTTAGAAATATATTTAATATTTCTGCTTCCATTATCAAAAATGGAAGAATAACAGAATATCTAGAATTTAAGTATTTGTATAAAAGACATGTGCATAACTTCTCTTCTTTATGATAAATCTTTAGAACTATTACTGATAAAAATTATATTAGTCTTTTAAACTCCTGATAAGCATACTATACATTCCTAAGAGAACCACTTTGTATTCCCACCATCTGGGTACAAATATCCTTGTCACCAGGTTTTGATCAAAGTTTTCTAAACTCATCCCCTTTCCTCTCATTCTTTCCTCCCTCCCATTTTCCTTTCTTCTTCCATCCCTTCTTATTCATTACTCTCCCTCTGTTTTCCCAACAATATGGGATAAGTCAATATTCCTTTACAGGTTTACATGGCTTTTCTTTAGTCACTTCATATTTATACTAGCATATTTTGTATTATTTTTTCTTAATGCAATTTGATTACTTCAAAATGACCTTAGCCTGAATATAGCCTTATCTCTTGTGAGCTCATGAGAAAATCATTGTGACCTTTGCCTATATTCACTACAAATCTCCTGTATGCTTCATGATCTCATTTTGCCACCTGGAAATGGATAGACATCCACCTGCGTGTGTTTGAAAGTTTACTGCATAAGAAATTTGTCTTGGCAATAAGGAGGTAATCAAAAGTTTGTCCATCAGAAGGATGCAATACAAACCAATCTTCAATTTTAGCCTGTGCTGTGATTGAGTCTCAGCTGTTGAGAGCAGCTGACGGAAGCCAGCACAGGCCTCTCTGAGCATCTGGGAAACGTAATAGGAGGTAATTGCTGATTGGAGATTGGCAATTTTAATTATACTCACCTGTACAAATTGTACAATTTACCCCCCTACAAAAGCAACCGTTAGAACATGAAGGAGAAGGACCCAATTTAATAGCCTCTTACAGTTAATCTTGGAAGAAAGTGAGCATTTGAGACATAGGATTAGAGACGAGAGAAGATAGTAGAAAAATGAAGCAGTCTCGCTCAATGCTATATTCACTAAGTACTCCAATTTTGCCTTCAGGGAATACCTCAACTTTAGCACACAAACCAGTTTTAGTTCTGTTCTTAGTAAAAGAAAATTACACCTCCAATATCAGACACAGCATTTCAGAAAATGCGAAGTCTTTTAAAATGTGCTCAAAATCCCATGTTGTAAGAGAAATGTCACCTGAAATTTGACCTGAGACATATTTGATTGTGTATGTGCAATGATCTTTTGGAAGAACATTAACCTCAGAATAATCAAACAATTATTCTTGCTATTTAAAAAAATCAACATCATCATCAAACTGTCAGTGAAGATTAAATCACCAACTATATCTATTAAATTATATTCAATGTAATAAAAATAGGCATTTTATTTTCCTAGCTAAAATAAACAAAAAAGCCCAAAGTTCAATCATTGAGTCAATTCCAAGTCCTTGTGTCCATATAATATAGAGAAGATTTACTGCATAGAGTTCCCAAGAATATAAATCTTTATGGAAACAGCTCACCATGAGCTGTTCAGGCAGAGCAGCTGTGAGGTCCCAACCACCAGCCTTTTGATTAGAAACTGAGGACTTGACACGGTGTTCCACCATGCATCCTTTTCATAGATAATGAATTTTGAATACTGAATTTTTTTTGAATTGGGTAAATGGGAAGCTTCTTCCTTTGTATAAATTAAAGCCTGAACTCTATCCTATGCTCATAATTATCTTAAAATTGAAAATTTCTTTTTAAACTAATAATTCAATAGAGGTAGATAAAATGTAATTGTTCAAGTAAATAAACAGTCAGTATACATGTTAAATGAAATATTATACAAAATAAAAACAGCAAAATCCCATTTTCTAGAAATAAATGATAATTTCTACTCAGAAGCAAAATAATTAATCAGAGTAAAATTAGTGGTGAATAGGTAAGTTAAACATGCCGTAAAGAAAGTTATTGGGAAACAGTAAAATAAAATATAGGGTAAGAAAGAAATTGGTTTTATTTTGATTGTAAAAATATCTCTTGGAAGAAATGTGCACATATCTAATGAAAAAAACATTTATTAAGGTGAGAAGAATAGGAAAGATTTATCAGATATTATTGTCAAGGACTTATTATGAAAGATATTACTACTACAGAAAAATAAACTTGTCATGGTAGGTACTTGATAACATACAGAAGAAATATTCTGAAAAATAAAAAAGAAAGAAAAATCATAATTAGTATGACTCCACCAATGTATTAGTAGTTAGATCATCAGTCTTAATATAACTTTTACAAATATGATAGATTGCTTACTGGGCTTGGTAAGTCAGGTTTATGATGACTTTGTAATTACATATGAGTTTACTTTACATAAGTATATTTATTTGAAACAGAAAAAGATATACAAGAATCATTTTCTGTTCAAAAAGAAAACAGAAGTACATGAGAATATCTACTGGTAAGTAAACAACTTGCTTAAAGTCAAGTGGAGAGAAATATAAAAATTAAAATCCTCGTCACTCTATATTAGATGACTTCACCCAATAGAAATGGACATTTAAAAAAAAGAAATGGACATTTTACATTACACAGCTGCCAGATAAGTACAAAATCAAAATTATAACAATTGTAGAGATATTAATATTCATTAATATTTGCTGTTGTTTTTAGGTGCCATGAAGTCTTTTCTGAGTCAAAGTGACCCCACACGCAAGCAGCATGGGAGGAGCTACTGAAGACCTTATGTGTAGCTTCAAAACATCCTCATTAATATTTAGCCAATTAAAGAAAGCACCCTCATACTATAGTCCAGACTTTATAATGCACTGTGATAAATGCACACGTTAGGCTCACTGCTCATTCCAACTGCTGGGTTTGAATGACCAGCCCTACAGTTAGCAGTGCAGCACCACCATGGTTCTCATTAAATTTTAGCTAAAATGCTCTTTCTGAGTGAATAATAAAAATTATGTGTGCTTTCATTATCTTCAGTTTTATTTCATAATATTTTTACTTCAATTTCTTGGTTCCCTAAAACCTCACTGTGATGGTTAGGGATTATGTCAACTTGGCACTGAAAAATTAAGCACGGAGCTCAATCTACCAGTCACAGACTGATGACATCGTCTCCTTATTGCCTTCAGCTTTCTGATATGAAAGAGAGATCAAGCTTTGGCCCTTAGTTTTCTGCCTGAAATGGATCCTACCTCTGGTTCTTCAGTCTCCTATTGTGTCAGGTGTTGACCTCAAGAATCCCCAGGAGAAAGGCAGGGAACCCAGGATTGATAGACCCTGTGGGACCAGTAGTGGGAATGAAGCTGCAGGATGGGTGGAGGGGAAGTGAGGTGGAGAGGGGGAGCCAACTTCAGGGATCTACCTATAACCCCCTACCAGGGGGACAGACACTGAGGGAGAGGGCAAGGGGAGACATCGAGCAGTGTAAGTTATGACAAAACAATAATTTACAGAGTTTTGAGAGTTGGTGGGGGAGTGGGGAGCAAGGATGGAGGGGAAGGGATGGGAGACTGAGCTCAGAGACTCGGATGGAAAGGTGGAAGTGCAGAGAGCGATGACAGCTGCAGGCATGTGAAGAAGTGTGATACAATATATGTATTTAAGTACTATGAGACACGATGTATGAGCTCCCAATAAAATGATTAAACATGAAAAAAAAGTATCTGCAAGCTTCATGATAAAAGGGGATATTAGGAAAAAAAAAAAAAGAATCCTCAGGAACAACCACTAATGAAAAACTCATTAGGCAGACTTTGGATCTCCGCACCTACCAGCCTATTTTCTTCTAATGTCCTCGTGTTTCCTACACATGAACTCCTACATGTCAGCAGAAGTCTGACTTGAACTAGCAGAAACTGACCTATTTATATAATTGTGTAGGACAATTTGAAAATATGATTATTTTCCATATACATACAAGGATCAGCAATTTTGCTTCTCCAGAGAAGATAATTTAATTCACTCACTAACACTCATATCATGATATTTACAATTTTACAATTTACAATTTTATCTTTATCCATTTGACTCATCGAAGAGTTTAATAGAGTTTGTGTTCTCACTGTTTCTTCATTGGATCTTATTGAAGACTCTAACATAATTGACACTTACATTTCAATAAATCAAAGAAACAATCCCTCTGCCTTTACAAATATTTTAAAGCGATGCCTATTTCATATCCTTTCTCATATTCTAGTAACTCTTCACTTTTTCACAATAATTTTTTTGTCTTTGTTGTCATTTCTAAAACTATCCCTTAACTCTCAATCTCCCAATTGACTGCATTTTCTTCCAGAGAATTTGGCTATATTAACTTCTTTCCTATCACACTGATCATCGACAGAGAACAAACTAACTGAATAAAGGGCCATCTCTCTGATGTGTTTATTAAAAATATGATTATTCTTTAAGATACATATCTTTTTTTCAAATCAAATGTTTTAGTTTTGTTCATTGTCTTTTACTTCTTCCTAATCACATAATAGAGAAACCCTGGGGATGTGGTATACTGTGCTGCTAACTCAAACGGTAACAGTCCCAGACCACCAGCCACAGGAGAAAGATGCAGCTTTCAGCTCACATAAATACACAGATGAGAGGCCCGACGAGTAGTTCTGCCCTATTCTCCAGGCTTTCTATGCGTTGGAATAGACTGGAGGGCAGTGAGTAAGAGAGCTGTAGCAATCATATAGCAAACTTTCAGAATATTTTGAGGATGAAAAAATTGTGCAGCAACTAATTTTTTGATATATTTTGATTTTTTGATTTTGATTTTTTATATATTTTGGATCAATTTTAATGTTATCTTAAACATATATCCTTTGCCTATGATTTCAAAAGAGTTGAACCCAGACTTTCACCAAAATTAGAGGACACCATTCCAAATGAAGGAATCACCAGAATGTGCAGATTTTGCTGAAGATCTTCCAACAATTGTTGCAGCAATATATTGACAAGGAGTTCACATAAATTCAAAAGAGGTCATTGGAAAAGGAATGTCACTACAGATGCCAGATGGATCTTGGCCGAAACCAGAGAATACTAGTAAGACACTTATATTCTATTGACTATACAAAGATACTCAGCTATGAGCATTATAAAATATAAGGAGAGCCTTGAGGATAATGTGTTCCAGAAAAACTGTGCTTATGTGGAAACTGTATAGAAACTAAGGGACAATTGTGGGAACAGAAGAAAGGAATACTACCATGGTTTAAAAGAAAGAAAGTGCGCTTCACGATTGTATCCTCTCACTATATGTATTTAGTCAGTATGCTGAGCAAGTCAACAGAGCATTTGTATTATATAAAGAAGAATATAGCAACAAGATGAAAAGAAGGCTTATTAAAAAACATTGAGATGAACATGAGACCACCTTCCTCACAGAAAGTGAAAACAACTTGAAGCACTTGCTGGAGAAGATCAAGGATTTCAGTCTTCAGTATGGATTACAACTCAATGTAGAGAAGTCCCAAGTCATCACAATAGGACCATTGTGTAAGATCATGAAAAATGTAGAAAAGCTTGAAGTGGTCAAAGAATTCTTCTTTCAAAAAAAAAAAAAAAGAATTCTTCTTTCTATTTTAGTGAATTTTTTGATGTTTCTTTTTTGATATTTTTTAAGGTTTTCTAGATTTTTTTTGTGGCATCACTATCCTGGTGGGAGTAGGAAGCCCAGTCTTGCTCCTGGAGAGCTGCTGCTGGATTTGAACTGCCAACCCTGTGGGCCACAGTCCCGCACACAACCACTACAACACCAGAGCTCAGCTGAATTCTTCTTTCTTGACTGCACATAGATTGATGCTCATAGATTCAGTCTTCAAGTGGCCCTTCGGCCCATTGGATTAGGTAAAGCAGCTACACAAAACCTCTTTAAAGTGCTGAAAAGCATGGCTGTAACTAAGGCGTGACTAAGGAGTGCCTGGCCCAAACCATGACATATATTCCCAGTTGCCTCACACGCATGTAAATGTTGGACAGTGGATAAGGAATACTGAAGCATAATCAATGCATTTGAATTTTGGTGCTGGATAAAAATAGTGAAAGTGTCATGGACTGCCAGAACAACAACAACAACAACAACAACAAAAACAACAACAACTCAGCCAAGATGCTCCTTATAAGGTAGGATCTTGAGATGTCATCTTACAAACATTGGACATATGGTTAGGAATGGCCAGTTCCTGGAGAAAGACAGCATGCTTAGCAAAGTGGCAGTAGAGAAAGAAGAAGTCCATTTACAAGATGCATTGACCTTGTAGCTTCAACTATGGATTCAAACATAAAAAGCATATGTGAGGTTGGTGGAGGACACAGATATGTTAATTCCTTTGTTCATAGAGTTATTATGAGTCAGAATTGACTGGAAAGCATCTAGTGCTTGGTATCTTTGGAGAATAATAAAAACAGTTACTGTAGAATTTTTGAAATAATAATTTTTACTGGCAAATATTTGTGTAATTATTACCAAATGAATTTCAGAAGTAATTATGTTTTCTTTGACTCATTATTGTTATGAAAAGAAAGGCAAAAATATTAAAAACTGCAACAACTTTAAAATGGGTTGAAAGGAAGATAAGATAACATGTTTGTTACATTTTAACTTAACTATATCTGCCATAATTAACCCTACAGTACTCTTAGTCTAATAATGAGGCTGTTCATATTCCTAGATAATGATCAGAGGGAAATCACTGGAGGCTTATTCCATCCAAAGAAGATGACTAAAAAATTAAATTTTAATTTAATTATAACGAAAATAACTTGAGGGAAAACATTGCAAAGTGACATTGGACTATAACAAAAGCTGTGAAATAAAAGTCATCTGTGGTTCAGGATTGAACCACAACACAATTTGATAAGTCACAAAAGATTCCTTTGGGGTCTCTATTTCCTAAGATCTTATTTTCAAAACTACCTTTTGGTAGAACAGAATGAATTATGCATTATCTCAATGTGAGCACAATAAGAAACACAAGATGTCAATATAATTTGAGATTGCAAAAGTTTGTTAAAAGCAATTAAATAATATTAGACTGTTAAGGATGATATTAGACTGTTGAGGATGGTCCCTTTTAATATTTTTATCACATGTGTTATATTATAGTGATTTAATTCACTTTTGTAAGTTAGGTTGCAGTGTTGTGCTCGTGAGAAGGCTCTGACTCATCATGACCCTATAAACAACAGAAAGACTGACTGGTTATGTGCAATGGTCCTGATTGATTTTAAATTTGAACCCATTGTTGCACCCACTGTGTCAATTCAACTTTTGTCACAAACATTTATAAAACCCAGAAATATAGATATGGATGCACAAACACACAAATGTTTAAACAAAAATGTACCTTGGCAAAAGTAATATAAGATAAAATATTCAATTTTAAATGCTTAATAAAGATTATTTTATATGAAACTTAATAATTAGATTTTTAAAAAAAAACATTAATACTTGGGTTTGTCAATTGCAATATGGTGACACAGTTTGGAAAATAAATTGGTTATTTAAAATATTACATAAAAATTGTTGTGTACACAGCATGCCTCACTTTCTTTAATTGAAAACCATCTTAAAACAAGAGAATTAGAAAATAAACTGCCTTATATGTAATTGGGAAGCATCTCCATTGCTGAGCTACAATGTATGAAGGAGGTCTCATGATTTGGATCCCAGATTTGTTTCCAAGGCAGAATCTAAATTCTTAAATTCTTAAGAATACAAGCAAATAAACTCTTGTTTTGGAGCAAGATTGATGTTTGAAATACCAAGTGGCACAGGAATCAGGAATTGATTCATGATTATACAGTAAAAAGCAATCCTTGAAAACTGGAAGATTTGGAGAAGCAAGAGATGTAGCCAGCTGGTCAATAGTTGCTGTTTTTAAGATGAAGCAAAGCCTAAATTTACAAATATGAATCGTCTATCTCTCATGGAATGGCTAACCAGAAAACATTTCTTAGAAGTTTTTATGGGACTAATATCTGAAAATATGAAGTTGATGAGTAATTTTTCCATCAATTTGCCCGATATAATGACATGATTCCTGTTCAATTTTTCAGTTTCTACAGATAGAATTGCAAGTATGACTAAATATTATAATATACACTGGTCTAATCTAAAATGTTCTCAGAAGAAAATTAAGGAGGAAACTAATATGGTAAAGAAAAGACAAATGAACATGAAAAGAAAGATTATCTCACAGAAAAATGAAAATTACTTTCCATACATAAAAAATAAATAAATAAACATTAAGGAAATCAATAAGATATGGCTTTCACAAAATTTTCTATAATTAAATTATCAAAGAACTGGAACAAAACAGCTAAGTCAAGAGGAGACAAAAACCAATTTGTGAATACGCAAAGGGGAATATAAAAAGCTAGAAGAGCTAATAAACTCACCACATATGTGAAGAAAATATTAAAAACAAACAACCCCAACTTAATCGCAATCAGTTATTCACTACAGTTCTGTCCAAAACTCACCCTCAGGAAAAGAATGCTGTAGCAAAGTGCGGGAAGAAATTAGATGATATCTGGCTATCAGATAAAATAATATCTGACATCCTTAAGACTTGTTTCCAAATAAGCAGCAACCACAGTGAGATGCTAACTACGTCCACATGGAAGAAGCACACAAACAGCGGTCACCAAAGGAAACAAAGCTATATAAGCCCAGGCTAAGGAAGAAATTGCGTTAGAGCATGAATTGTGAGATTCTGGTGTGGAGAAGTCTATGGATGATAGTGGTAACCCAAGGTACATTCATGAGACCTACACAGGAAATAGGTGTCCAGTGATCTCCTCTATCCATAATAAAGGGCGAGAAAGAAAATGGCTACCAGAGATGGAAAGATGATGTTGGGACAGGGGTTGGCAAACTCTTGAGACCAAAGAGCCAATCCTGTCTCACATTGGGCCTGATATGGTTTTCAATATTGTTTGTTGGTTTTCATATGGGACTTTATCTCAGATTTGGTGTGTGTGTGTGTGGGAGGGGACATTATAAAGGATATCAATGAGTTCAAGAGTGAAGAAAATGTTTCGAAACTGATTGTGGTAGCAATTTTGCAATACTGCTTGATATGATTGAACTACACAATGATATATCTATTAATTATCAATAGAATGATTTTGAAAAACTAAACAAAACACAAACAATCCAAATCTGTTGCCCAAGATTCCGACTCATGGTACTGCAGAAGTGTCAAAGCATTGTTTTCCAAGACTAAGCTATGGAAGCAGACTCCCGTCTTTTTCTAAGGCAGCTCTTATGGGTTCAAATAGCTGACTTTTGGGTTAGCAGTTAAGTCCTTTAACCATAAGGCCATAAAGTTGTAGACAGAACCAAATTTGAGCACACGTGTAGTGAAGAAAATTCAAACCAAAGCAAGCTTGCTGCCATTGAATGAATGCTGCCTCATAGCAATCTCCGCTGATGTTCTGAGACCGTGCTGTTCATGAGAGAAAGCCCGCTCTCTCTTCCCCAGACCTGCAGCTCATTTGGAACCGCTTATCACCTGAACCGCGGCTCATTGGCTAAACCCCACACCATCTGGGCTCAAGGCAGTGGGGAAAGCAAGCATTAACTAAGGTTTTGTTGTGGTTATTTTTGTTGTTGTTAAATTGTCAACTTAAAAGAGATACAACATGCAAAATCCCCTTACAAAGAAAATAATGTAAATCATATATGTGTATGTATATATAATAATGTAAATCATATGCATATATGTTTAATTCTTGAAAGTGCTCAAATACGCTAGACTTCATTGAGATAATAAAATTACACCTTGAGTTTTGAGAAGCAGTACAAAAAGGCCACAGTATCTTTATTTTCTCTGTGAGTATGCTGAAGTGCTATTTTGGTTACATTAGACTAATTGAAATTTTTATTTAATTTATGTTATCTGTTTCTTTTCACTTGGTTTAATATGGCTCACAGAAAACTCATTAATATATGAGTCACTTTACATTTCTGTTGGAAACTGCATTATGAATTTATTTTTTCTATTATTTTTAAAAAATTTTCCGTCCAAC